>OX632356.1:14822576-14957576 GCA_951751655.1 Ophion costatus | reverse complement strand
TTTCACATATCTTTAAATCGAAAGATAATATTCACGTGTTTAGCTTTGAGCGGCCCACCCTTAAAGTTTTGGTAAAGCTATCATGTTTCCTATGTGAAACCAAAAGTCAGAGGTCTGCTCCGGTTTCGTACTATTGTTGCAACCTTTGCAATTATAATCTTTTTTCTAACGAATTTTGCATTGTTTTATATAATTAAAACAAGAAAATTATGTTGACCAACTTAAATACGGGTAGCGAAAAAAGTTCGCCGGTCGTCTCTATGAACATCAAAATAAAATATGCCGAAACCATCCACAATCCATGGGATCCAAGTCTCACAAACCAGAACCACGCACCTCCACATCATCTAAATCCAAATTGTTATTAAATTCTACTCGGATATCACGTGCAAGCCAAATAAAGACTTACCGCGCAACTCGAATCAATGCAAACTTCGCACTCTAACTTGGCAACTTCGCGAGTCCCTCCTGAATCTGAAGGAATGCACTCTACTGATAAAAAACTGATTAATTATTGGGTGCCTTAAATGACCTGACATTTAAATTTATTAATAAAACGTATAATTTTTTTTATTGACTCTGCTACTGCGGACGCTGCGCTTATTGTAGCTTCCATGTCAGGGTACTTCCCTTTACATTACATTTTCCCACCATTTCTCCACGTCACATCCCCAATCGACCTCCACCTTGCGGCCGCAGCCGACTTCGCCCTCTGGATCGCATTTACCATGACATTTTCTTCCATGGCTATAGGGAAACTGCGGAACGCCTATGCCAATACAGCCGGTCTCGAGTTCGCTTCCCAGTCTCAGAGCTAGTCGCGTTTCGTCGAGAAATAACTTACAGGCCACAGCCATACACACGCGATACAAATACGTACCGGTTCGTGTTCGCGACATCGGTGTAGAACTGGGGCTACCTCATGCCCGTATTTATTTTTCTCCGAAACTACGAGACGGCGATTCGAACCCGCGAGACCTCCCGATGTACTGATTTCAGAGTCAAGCACCCTAACCACTAGACCAGCACACCGGTGTCAATAAAACGTATTATTCATTTGAAAAGTACGAAAAAAAAATGTATAAGGTACAAACATGGAGGTTATGTGTGGAACACAATAGCCAATAAATGGCCGCCTCGTCCCTCTTTACAAACGTTCACTCTGTTGACGAAATTTTCAATAACATTTTGGCGTAGTTGCGGCCTTATTTCATTAATTCTGCGTTTAATAGGAAACCTTGGGCCAAGCTCAGCGCAAACGGGCCCACGTAAATATGACGTAAACAAATGAAGCCGTTAACGTGCGCGGTTCGACAGATTGAAACAGATTTCGGAATTCATTGTATAGATAGTACAGGTGCGTCCACTGATCCGATGGACCATACGCATCGGCTCGGCGGTAATCTCGATGCAATTTCTCGGAGGGGCAACTAAGCCAATGCGTGACGATGACAATCGGCAATCCGAAGCTTCAGATACAGTGGACGCACTACGTGGCCTAATTAATCCATTTGATGCGATCCGTCTGATGCGTACGTTGCGGATCTGTGGGTGCTCACCTTAAAGGATATCCGATATTTAGACGGTTGTAAACATGCTGTTTAATTTTTAGGGCGAAATTCGAATAATGTCGGTCGCTACAACCTTTCGTAGAAAAAGTAATTCGAGCAGCGGTGTGAGACGTCAAAACGTTAAACGCGTATTGCTCCAATGTCGTTTTTCACAACGATGTACACTATAAGGAAGAGTTTTCAAGCTATTTGTCTCAAAGTTTGACATAACATTCTTCACGCCATTCTTTATCTTGCTATAGAAGCTTTTTTTTAAATTTTTATATATTTTTTTCAAACCAACCCTATTTTGTCAATGTTGATTTTAAAAAATAGCCTCCATGGCAAGATAACCAGTTTCACAGTGATTTCTAATCTTTTTACAAATTTTCTTTCAGATAATATTTACCGCCACAACCGGGTACACCATGAAAACACCGTTTTTTAAAGACATTTTCAACCATTAAAAAAAGTAAAAAAAATAGAAATAAACGCTTATATATGTATTTGCTGTTTTTCATGAGTGCTTTGGTTTGACATAAAAAAATCAGACTGATTAGCGTATAAAAATAAATCGCGAATATCCACTATTTTTCCACCTGTTAGATTGTAATGATCCCTCAATATTCACAGCACATTCTCCGACATATCAATGATAGTTAATATGAAAAAAATGAGTTGAAAAAATTATATTACCGATTCTATAGACGGATATAAATGTACATTTTTTAAATAATCGAATATTTGAAAAAATATAATTTGGTATGATGTAAATTTTATATGAAAATTATTGTGTAACGATAAAGAGGACGATTTTTTGTAATTATCTACGTAATCGGCGATTTAGAAAATTAATTAAATCTGCATGCTCAAGGTCGGTCATACATACTCGTTTTGTACTCTAAAAAATGACACACAACAATAAAAAAACTAAAGTTTTTTTATGTAATACACTATGTTTTATCTGCACTGTATGCGTATTAATCAAACACCGTATCACTTTGTCTTAAATTTGATAACTCTGACACAAAGATGAATGGATGTTACGTACATCAGCTGTGAGAACCGACTTCATCGGAATAATGTTCTGCGTATATCTATACATGTGGTCCGAAGCACCCGAGCGCCATCTATCTCGATACCGTTTTGGGGACGGGTTGACAGGCCGTGTGTGGCCTCCTGTATCTAGTCTCCATGGAGACTAGATACAGCAGGCCACACTCTCGATCTCGATACCGTCCCCAAAACGGTGTCGTGATAGATGGTGCTGCGGTACTCCGGACCACATGTATAGATATATGCAAAACATGGGTCCGATGAAGATGGTTCACAGCTGATGTGCCTAACTTTCTTTCAGCTTTAAGTGTCCGAGTTATAAAATTTAAGACAGAGTGATACGGTATTTGATTAATCTGCACACAGTACAGAAAAAGCATAGTTTTTCAAATAAAAAACGTTCGTTTTTTATTCTTGTGTGTAATTTTTCAGAGGACAAAGCGAGTATGTATGACCAAATTTGAGTCTGCAGATATAATTCAATTTCTATTAGGTTGATAAAAAAGTTTTGTCGCAATAATTTTAATATAATTTATTTATTTATATATCTTATACAAAACATTTCTAATCAACAATATATTCGCCATCGCTTCCTATGACACTCGACCATCTAGTTGGCAACTCATTTATTCCCTTTGCCTAAAACTGCGGCGGCTGAGACTCAAAGAAATTTGAAACATCCCTTCTGAGATCTTCGACGTTTTTGAAAGTTTTGTTCCTCAACTATGCCTTCAAGTGTCTGAACAAATGATAGTCAGATGGCGCGATGTCGGGAGAGTATGGTGGATGAGGAACGGTATTCCAGTGAAGCTCAGTGATTGTTTTGTGGGTTTTCTTTGCGACATGGGGTCTCGCGTTGTCGTGGAGAAGGTGCACAGTCGCGCGTCTTGGCCGTTTTTCTCTTATAGCTTTTGCCAATTCCTGGAGATTCTCGATGTATCGTGTAGAGGAGTCTTGCCTACAGGGAGCAAATTGTGAAACAGCATTCCCTTTGCGTCCCAGAAACAGCACAACAAAATCTTTTGTGAGTGAGGATCAGGTTTCGGTTGGTGTGGCGGTTTTTCTCCGATAGGAAGCCAGTAGGCTAGACGCGTTCTATTATCATACAAGATCCAGCTTTCATCTCCCGTCACAAGATCTTCTAAAAACTCCTTGCGATGATGGCGAAGCAGGAGAGACTGGCAGATGGTCACGCGGCAGTTCTTATTGGCGTCGGTGAGACAGTGTATTTAGCTATTTTATTTAAAATCCATTGAGCTAGAACCTTCCTGTATCCCAAGTTGAATAAGTGATTTACTATTAACGGTTGGGTGCAGCCAAGTTCTCTTGCTAGCTCGTGCGTACTTGCTTCCGGTTTTTCTTTGATGCAGCGGAGTAATGCGTCTTCATCGATGGTCGACGGTCATCCGGAACGTTCCTTATCTTCAAGGCTTGTGTCTCCAGATTTAAAACGATTGAACTAACGCTTGACTGTTTGATGAGAAATTACGTTCTCGCTGAATGCATCCTGAATATTTTCAGCAGTTGTGCTTGCGTTCGGGCCGCGCCGCCACTCATAAAATATGATCGCTCGAAGTTGCTCCTGCGAGATCGAAGCCATTTCTGTCCACTAGAACGCGCTCTCGTCCTTTTATACCCTGTCACGCGGAAGAGTAGAAAATATTCTAGAATATTCTCGACATAGCTCGATGTCATATTGCGTCAATACGTAAAAAAACATTTTAAAAATTTGTGCGACAACACTTTTTTATCAACCTAATAAATCGCAATTACGTAGAAAATTACAAAAAAAAAAGTTCCTTCTTATCATTGCACAATGATTTTCATATAAAATTTTAATCACACCGAATTATATTCAAAAAATGTTTCGATTATTAAAAAAATGTACAATTATATCTATTTATAGAATCGTTAACATAATTTTTTCAACTCATTTTCATTCATATTACCTATTGGTGATATTTTGGAGAGTTATGCTGTGACTGTTAAGGGATCATTACAGTGTAACGAGTCGAAAAATAGTTGACTTCCGCTAATTATTTTTCGATGGTTAAAATACGTTCATTAGTCTGATTTTTTCTATCAAATCAAAGGATTCATGAAGAACAGAAAATAAATTTTGAAAGATTTATTTCTATTCCTTTTTACATTTTTAAAGAGTTGGACATGTCTTCAAAAAAGGGTGTTCTCATGGTGTACACGGTTGTGGCCGTAAATATTATCTGCAACAAAATTTGTAAAAAGATTACTAACCAGTATGAAAGCGGCTATCTTGCAATGGAGGTTTTTTTAAATCAAGATTGACAAAATAGCAGCGGTCTGAAAAAAAGTATAAAATTTAGCTATTTTATCGAGTTTTTCTTTAAGGCAGGATTCTACTTTGGGCGCTCGAAAAAAGGCTATTTTTGTGAATTTTTTATGAGATTATGAATAAAGATATTGATGTAGGGTTTGTTAGGCTTAATAAATACACTCTTGAAATACATTTAACGGACAAACCACTGTGACGGCTTCAAAAATTCGATTTTTTGAAAACCATCTAGAAAAATCTAAAATACATTTAAGATTAAGGAAGCTTTCCAGTGTGACAGCCCGAAAAATCGCTGTTTTTCGCGATTTTTTTTTTAAAGAAAAAATAATCTAATCGGTCTGGTTTTTTTTGTATATTAATTGGGTATTGAAGAATACAAAACAATTTTTTAAAGATCGATTTATTTATTAATTAATATCTATAAAAATGATGAAACAATTGTTGCAGAAAATGCACTTGGATGTGGTGTCCACGTTGGGGGTCACAATTTTGATCTGAAACAAAAAACACAAAAAGATTATTGATCGGTATATAATTGGCTTTCGTGCTATGGAGCCTTTTTTTTTTTTTTTTTTTGCAAAAATGGCGCCGGAGTGAACAAAAAGTATCGATTTTAGCATTTTTTTTACAAAAAAATAGGAAGATGTCAAAAAAAAAAAAGCTTCCATAGCACGATAAACAATGACGTTAGGAATATTGTGTAAAAAATTCAACTCGATACCTTTAAAACTCTGCCCTCCAAGTTGGACACCGTTTTGAAAAATGCTGTTTCGAGAAAAACGCGTTCAAAGTTTCGCTGTAGCTGTAGCGCTCCGTTGCCTTCTTCCAAGAAATGCTGTACAGTAACCCAAATAATCTGAATTTCGGCATGAAAATTTCAGGGAATATTCGGAAGAGTGTATACTATTCGATAAAGCAAAAAAAAAAAAATCGATTTTTTGAAAATTTCACACTGGAAAGCTCCCTTAATAACGGCGTCATTCGCGTTTCCCACAGCTGTCAGGAGCGTCGAACGCTTTTTTGCTTCTTCGACTATATTATTCGCGTCCAAATAAAATTCGACTTGCGCGATATAATCCTTCCAAGTCTGCTTTTCTCGATCGCATTCTGTTATCTTACCAATCGACGGCATGATCGTGGCTGAAGTCATGTTTATCCAAAGCGCGCTGTTGTCTGATTTTCTTTGTAAATCTGTACTGCCCCCTGGATTTTCCTTTTTTTTACTTCGGCGTACGTTTTTTTTTTTGGTATACTCCAATATCAATTTTCTTAATTCATCCACCGACGTTTCTTCCATTGTCTCTATTCGAAAATGTTCAGATATTTTCTTTAACTCAGCTTTATTTAACCCATATATCCAAGAGGTTTTCCCAGTTAACACATTTGCTTCGATTTCTTTTAGTGTATCACCCATTTATTTCACTTTTCACCCGCCAAGGTTCTTTGATCCTCGTCGTCATTTGATAAGTACGGGATTCTTATATCAGGCGGTTAGAGTAACAAATGCCGATATTTCCGAAGTCTTAAACGTTCCGTACTACAACATGTCGGTATGTACCGTTTGCGCTCCAAGAGGCAACTCGCTCCGCCGTTGGCTTCTCTCATAGTCATGTACACGACAGACTGCTTAAATCGATGTAAAATTTTAAGAGAATATTCTTGAATATATTTACTTTCATAAAATGTAAAAAAAATCGATTTTTTCAACGCCTTGAAGTAGAATCCTGCCTTGAAAAAAATATGAAGATTAAAAAAAAGCTTCCATAGCAAGATAGAGAATGGCGTGAAAAATGTCATGTTAAAATTTGGAACGTATGGTTATCCATACATAGAATTCTAAAATCTGTTTGATGTGATCCCTCCAATGCGTACGATGCAGACCTGTAAACGCTTACCTTTGAAATGAAGAAAATTATAATGAAAGAATAGCACGCATTTATAAAAAAAAATCACTACTTCACACAAAGTGCCTGTATAATTTGGATTAAAAAATAGTTGTTTTTCTAATTTTTCAAAAATAATTCTCGTCACGTAGAAGGTCGATATATTATCAATATTTTCACCAAGTTTCAACTCAATCGGCTTAATAGTTTTTACGTAATCCTGCACTTCAATTTCGAAAATGCAGTTTTGAGAAAAAGGGTTTTGAAATTTTTGCCCGCTTCAAATCTGAGCGGTGCGGTACAGCGTTGACTGGCTGTAACGTTTAAAGATTTTTGAATTTTGGTTTGAAATTTCGGGAAAATATTCTACATATACAGGGTGAGGCACTAACTGTTGCCACCTTGAATATCTCTGTAATTATCGACGTCACAAAATAATGTTTGAAACAAAAGTACCGTACGAAAGGGGTCATCAAATGCGACCATTTTTTTTTACCTCAGTGGAGGCGATGTTGCACAGTAAAAGTCACCTTCACTTTTTTAAATGGGACAGTACATTTTTTTTTCAACTATCTTGTAGAGTATCGAAAACTGCATAAAAAACATTTAGGGGTCAACGTCGTTCAAGGTCATTTAAGATCAAAAAGTGACATGAACTTTATTTTTATGTGAAATTATCTTTATTCACAGTAGATGTTCAAAGTGATTGCCATTGGAATCAATGCAGTATTACAATCGCCTCATCACGGATTGTGTAGAATTTCTTATCACTTCGGCACTTATCGAATCACAGGCTCGAAGAATTCTCTCACGCATATCATCCGGCGTAGTTGGACGTTCTTTATAAACAAGATCTTTCAAGTATCTCCACAAGAAATAGTCCAGAAGCGTCAAGTCTGGCGAGCGAGCCAGCCACGATACGTCTCCTCCGCGTCCAATCCAACGATTTGGAAATCTCTTTTGTAATTCATTTCTAGCTATCAGCGAAACATGTGCCGGGCACCTATCGCGTTGATACCACATTCTGTTTCTTGTTTCTAAAGGTATTTCTTCCAATAACGGACCTAATGCTTCTTGAAGGAATATGTGTACTTCCTACCGTTAAGATTCCCTTCGATGAAATAAGGGCCTATGGTTCTATCCCCAATAATCCAACCTCACCATGTATAGATCTAGCGTTGAAAAAGAAAAAAATCGATTTTAGTGTCAGTTAATTTAAAATATAAGACGAAGTGCTCAGTGATTGATACGCATACGCATAGTGCATAGTGAGTGCAAAGCATAGTTACTCACAGGCGATAAAGTTTTCAGTCAGTATATTAAATATGTTTAAACAAAAAACTCCCCTTTTCACTCTTCACGTTTGCTGTCACACTGGGCCTGTCGTGAGGTTAGAAACTCATCCGATCACTTTCACCTTGTCGACCAATATATTACTATACATAGGGCCCGCCGCACCCCAGCGGCATCTATGTTGGGCCAACACAGTGAAGTACGGTGAGTGGGTGCTTGTCAAAACACACAGGGTTTCTTATAGAGCCCTCTATAGAGGGACGAGCTACCCCATTTTGGTTCTAGGTTCATCGTAGACGACGTTCACGTGTATGTTCACATCCTGAATTACCGTTCAATTTTAAAATCGAGGAATTAAATAATAATCAAAGTGCAGCACGGATCATACCAAAGCAATTAAGCTGAATCATTTTGAATGCGAATGCTTCAATAGATATTTGATAAATTTAGTGGCAGGCAGCCTGTACATTTGCTATTATTACTTTTAAAAAAAAAATGTAATTAAAATTTTTTTTATCGGTTCGTTCCAGCCGTATAGGGTATTTTCCCTTTTTACGAGTCCCAATCCGCCTTAACTTCGTTCTCACCTCCCCCTATTCCACATATCCCCCCCCCACCCCCTTCCACATTCCACAACTCTCCCCTTACCTCCTGCCCCCCACCTTGCGGCCGCAGCCGACTTCTCCCTCTGTATCGTATTCACCATGATATACCTGCCATGGGTACAGGGAAACTGCGGAAAATCTATACCGATACAGCCGGTCACAAACTCGCTTCCCAGTCACGGAACTAGTCGTCTTTCGCCGAAAAATGTCAAATAAAAACATTTCACGACGAAAGTACGCGACTGGGATTTGAACCCGCGACCTCCCGGTCCGCTGGCCAGCACGCTACCACTAAACCAACGTACGGGTTTACATTTGCTATTATTAAATCGTCGAGGTTATGTTCATGTCTTGCTCTAGAGACCATACCAAGCTTTACTTCCTATGTTGTTTGGGGTCACGGCCAAGCCATTCATGTACTTAACGGGGAACTGAATCTCCTTAAGGACTATATGCCGTTATTGTCCCTCACGTTGATAACAGAAAAGTTAGTGCAGTATGCATAAATGTATATGAAATGACAATACAAAAATTTAGAAGCACCTGGTCTAAATTGTGCGGATGCTATTTTCATGACAGAAAAAATACCGTGCTTGATAAATTGTAAAAAGTCATTTATTAATCCTGATGATATGAAAACATTTGTTACAGACTTTCAGATTTGATGGATAGGACGGTGGTAATATATCGTAAATTCTTTTTTTCGTCTAGCAGATGAAAAAACTACGAAAAATGTATTGCTTAATGGAACTTGCTCCTATGAGCAGTAGTAGCAGTTCATCAACTAGCAGTGGTGATGGTTGGCTGAGCAGCGTTTCTCATGATGATTGGAAGGAAAATGAGGACAATTTAATCTTTTTTCCGCTGACGCAGTACTTAACACGTGGAGGTAGTCGAAATCGAGTTGAAAAGTATATGCAACTTGTAGACTCATGGACCGATATGGAGTTCAAAGAACATTTGCGGTTATGCAGAAATACTGCAAGTCAACTAATTGGTGAACATATTTTTTTTATCTTCAACGTTTTCTTCATAATTACTTCTCACTCAGAGAATAGTTTTATCTCAACTGCCTACAAAGTTGAATTTGCCTATAATAATCTAATTACAGACGAGTTAGAACTATCGGGATTCATGTCTCAACAATCTTTTGGTATGGAACGAATCCCAGCAACATTATGTTTCTTTATCTTCATGTGGCTTATGGGAAACGCCGAGCCTCTAAGAACGATTGCAGATCGCTTTGATGTATCAATATCTTCTGTATTTAGGATTATCCGCAGAGTTGTTGCCTGTCTTTTGTCGAAATTAGATGATACAATTAGATGGCTACAGGGATGTAATTTAAGAGTGATCCGCGATGGATTTTTTTCTCACAGAAATATTCCAAATGTTATTGGCGCCATTGATTGTACTCACATACGTATTGAGAAACCTCCACAGAAAGCAAGAAGTCATTGTAACGGTAAAAAATTCTTTTCGTTGAACTTGCGAGCTGTTATGGATTCAAATATGCGATTCACCAGTACTTGCTGCGGTGAACCAGGTTCTCTACATGATGCTCGGGTCCTCAGAAGATCTCCACTCTACGAAACTGCAAGTACAGAACCCGAATTACTATTTCCCAATAACACCTTCATCCTCGGTGACTTAGCTTACTCTTCTTGATCATGGGTTGCCCCACCATTGATGGATAATGGTCACTTAACACCTCAATAAAGAGAATTACATTTTTTGCATTCTTCTACCCGGATGGCTGTCGAAAGGGCTTTTGGTCTATTAAAAGGAAGGTTTCGCCGCATCAAGTTTTTCACCGAATACAGAAATGTTAATTTCGTGACGGATGTATTAGCTGCAGCTTGTGTTCTCCACAATTTTTGTATAAACGTAAATGATGGTTTATATTTGGAGGACATTGATAACCAACTTCTTGACAACCATAGAGAAAAGGTTTTTGAAGACCGAAGGGAAGGTGATCGCCGAATGCAGTTATTTCAAGAACTATTCCCCGGAAAATAGATTTGGATATATGAACACGAGTTTGTGGGTTCTTCCGTTTCCGAGATATCGGATGGAATGAAGGGAATGAAAACTGCGAGTTAATAAATCGCTGGATTCTTCCTCATTTTTCAAGTACTTAGCGGCAAGCCGCTACCGCATTTCTTGACTTATCCATACGCATTAGATAGTATATAAAAATCAATTAAGGGAGCTTTCCAGTGCGAAATTTTCAAAAAATCGATTTTTTTTTTTTTTGCTTTATCGAATAGTATACACTCTTCCGAATATTCCCTGAAATTTTCATGCCGAAATTCAGATTATTTCGGTTACTGTACAGCATTTCTTGGAAGAAGGCAACGGAGCGCTACAGCTGCCGCGTCGGCCGTCTGCCCGTGCGACCGTTATTTCTATTGTCTCGTTCCTACCTGCTCGTGTACCTTCCAACGTGAGTCCGGTTCGTCTTTCAGTTCGGTTTCGACATTCAAAATGGATAGATCTACGAAAGAGAAATGTGCGTGGCAGGATAGAAAAGGCTCGAGAAGCGGACATCCGCGAAATGAACGAAAAAGATCCGCGGGTTTCAAGGGAACAAATCGACACGATATCGAAACGGATCTAACGTTTGCGAGCACTTCGGCAGCAAAAATCTTGAAAAAGAGTCCAGAGTTTGAAGTCCGAATCGATCAAACGTTTAGCTATGTGATTTTGGAGTTCTTTTTGGTTTTCGGCGCTCTTCAGGAACTGTTGAAGTGCAAAAAGTGTAATAGCGACGTGAAGTTTTTTAAAAAATCGATTCGCGGATTGGGCTTTAAAATTTGTGTTCAGTGTTCGTGTCCAGATCCGGCCGAGATAGATTCTTGTCCTTTGATAAAAAATGCTTATGAAATCAATCGTCGTTTCTGCTTTGTCATGCGATTGGTCGGCATCGGCATAAATGGCATTAGAAATTTTATCGCCTTGATGGATTTAACTGCAAACTTCAATAATAACACCTATTATGGAATCGTGAAAATCCTGCAGATTGCAGCGAAATCAATATACGAGGCCGTCGTGAAAAAAGCAGGTACCGAAGAGAAGGAAAAAACTTTGGAAGCAGAAAATCGGGGCGATATTCTGACGGTGTCCGGTGATGGATCGTGGTCGAAACGCGGTTTCACGTCGCGCATGGGTATCGTGTCCGTGATTGGAAAATATACCAACAAAGTTTTGGATGTTGCTGTCAAATCAAGCTTCTGCAAGGCTTGTGCATTCTGGAAAGGACAAAAGGGAACACCCGAGTACGAGGCGTGGTTTGAGACGCATGAATCCGAATGCAACGTCAATCACGAAGGCAGCGCGGGAAAAATGGAAGTCGACGGTATAATCGAAATATTCAAGAGATCAGAAGAATTGCACAACGCAAAATACGGTTTCTATATAGGAGACGGCGATACAAAAACATTCAAGATGTTATTAGAAGCCAAGCCGTACGGTGACGATTTGACGGTAAAAAAAAAGGAATGCGTTTTGCACGTGAAAAAGCGAGTACATAAAAGGGGAAACGAAGCAAGAAAAAGGTTAGTTCAACTAAAAAAGGCCAAAAAGCAAATCGAAGACAAAGCAATGGAGAGTGAACCGAAAAAAAAGGATCTCGTTCGAGTACTCCGAAAACTGAAAAAAATCAAACAAAAAAAACTGCTGTTGAACCGAAAAGAGCGCAATTGACGTTAAAATTATTGACAAATCTCTCCGAATATTATGGCTTGGCAGTTCGTCGAAATTCCAATTCCGTGGAAAATATGAGGAAAGCCATATGGGCTACATTTCATCACAAAAGCTCAACTGATGAAAATCCTCAGCATGAGTATTGCCCTCCGGGAGAAGATTCGTGGTGGGAATGGCGCAAGGCCGAGGCCACAGGAGAGGAGTACACCCATCCACCAGCACTCGACGAAGACGTACAACAAGTTTTAAAGCCGATTTACGATGATCTAACAACGGAGGATCTCTTAGAACGATGTACGGGCGCGAACACTCAAAACAATAACGAGAGCTTCAATCACTGTGTGTGGCAACTAGCCCCAAAGCACGTATTCTGCGGCAAGCAGATAGTAGAAATCGCTACGCAGTGTGCTGTGTGCACCTTCAATGAAGGTTACGACCCAATTTTAAAAATTTTGGAGACGATGGGATGCACGATAGGGCCGAGCGCCGCAGATTTCGCCGCTAAGTACAAGAATGCGCGCATCACCCAAGCAAACCGCCGGGCGTCCCTGGATAGCAAAGAGGCGAGGACAGCTCGTCGGACTGAACAATCCATTGAGCACGATCTTTTCAAAGAAGCAGAAGGGATATTGTATGGACCTGGCATCGCTGATTGACCGTAAGTAAACGATTTACCTAAAATTTCCTGACTTGAAACTTTGAACGCGTTTTTCTCGAAACAGCATTTTTCAAAACGGTGTCCAACTTGGAGGGCAGAGTTTTAAAGCTATCGAGTTGAATTTTTTACACAACATTCTTAACGTCATTGTTTATCGTGTTATGGAAGCTTTTTTTTTGACATCTTCCTATTTTTTTGTAAAAAAAACTGCCAAAAAAAATGCTAAAATCGATACTTTTTGTTCAAACCGGCGCCATTTTTGCAAAAAAAAAAAAAAAAGCCTCCAAAGCACGAAAGCCAATTATATACCGATCAATAATCTTTTTGTGTTTTTTGTTTCAGATCAAAATTGTGACCCCCAGCGTGGACACCACATCCAAGTGCATTTTCTGCAACAATTGTTTCATCATTTTTATAGATATTAATTAATAAATAAATCGATCTTTAAAAAATTGTTTTGTATTCTTCAATACCCAATTAATATACAAAAAAAACCAGACCGATTAGATTATTTTTTCTTTAAAAAAAAAAATCGCGAAAAACAGCGATTTTTCGGGCTGTCACACTGGAAAGCTCCCTTACAAGTCGATAAATTGTACTTGACCGAGATGAAATACTGCTTTATTTTATACAAATTTTGTATGAAACATTAATTGTTCATAAGGATATCACTATATAAAACATACACACGCGTGTGTATACCCTATATAGTTATTCTTTGATAAAGATTAGGCATTATTTTTTCTAGTTATAGTATAAAATGTACGAAGTATCATGTTTCCCCGTACAGTTCGCTAGTAAATGAGAATGTAAAAACATTATCTTAAAGAGGCTATTCATCTATTACGCCGTCTATTACTTTACTATTATTACGTCGTCGATCGCTCAACAGTTTGGATATTTTTTGGTTATACTGATAAAAACCAGTAGTAAGGAACTGGAAAAATCAGTAAGTAAGGACAAACTCTGACAAAGCTCCCATTGAAACTTAACATAATCGTAACGATGGAGAGGAACAACAAACAAATATAAAACATTAAAATGATGTTGTAAAGCCATTCATGAGTATTCAATGCTTCATTAAATATATTTATTAATTGAATTTTTTATACTCTCTTTAAAAAACTTATAATAATTGATTTCATTAGTATATTCTGCAACATGTTATTAAAAATATCGATATATTCTTCAATTCTTTCACCGATGGATACATAATATCAGGAGACGGGAATGACTATGATGGAAAAAATGAGCATTCTGAAATGTTTTATCACTCCACGATTGTTATTCAAACGCAAAAGGACCTTAGGAACATAAATGTTTTTTTAACCAATAAGAAAAAACAATGCAGTTACGAACAAGTTGATGAAAACTACAAATCTTTCTTAGAAATACAGTAAACACTTTGAAATATTTATCGAGTGAAAAAAAGCACCAAAAGGTATAGCGATAAGTAGACACTGCTACAGTCTTCACTTTGATTATAGTTTCATATGGTAAATCTACTCTTTGGGTATTTGTACCATCTGTAACCAGATAGTAGATTTATTCCACTTGTATACCCTTGCGAATTTTTACACCTCCCGTCTGTTCCTCCTTTATACATTTACATTACCACATTACCACATTACTTTATCACATCGTCATACTTCTAGCAACCACTCCTTTGTTATTTACATTTTTCCTTTTAACATGCATCTCCACGCCCGATTTCCACTTTCTCTTCCTTCTTTCTAGTTTTCCCTCCCTCCCCTCTCTTCGCTTTATCTTGCTATTTTTTCAAGCTGTCTCACCATCTCACACATCTCTTCTACTATTTCTTTCCCTTCCAGAGCCCTGCTCCTGCTGTCCCTCCCTCCTGCTGACTTGCCTATCGCTCGTACTTTTCGCCTGCTTCGTCCTCCATCTGTGCCCTCGCCTTCTCACATACCCATATATGAGCCAGTGTTTCCTCTTCTTTATTGCAGACTCTGCATCTCGAGTTTTTAAAACCCTTCTCTTTTTTCTTCCCTACGCTCCCACACCTCGTCCTCGCCCATTTTTCCCTAATTTCTCCTCGTATAGTTCCTTTCTTCCAATACTCCTCCATCCCCACGTCTTTTTTTCTATCCTTGTACTGTCTACAGTATCCTGACCTCTCAATTTTCTCCCAGTTCCTTTGTATTTCTTGATCTGTCATTTTTTGCACTGCCCTCGTCGTTTTCGTCCTCCATTCCTTCACCTGTCCCCTCCTTATCATCTCGCCAATCTGTCCCTCCCCCGCCTGATCCATGGCCTCTTCTACCTCTTTCCCCCATTTGGATGCATTCTTGTTCTGCATCCCTCTGGCCTCCACCATCAAACATTTTTTGGGCCAGCGTTCCTCTTCCATTCCCATTATCTTCCTTATATACTCCGCCGCCCTCCTCTTCATGACAATCTCTATTCCCCTGCAGCCTGCTTCCATTTTCCATATGTAGTCAGGTGTGTTCCGTCTTAGTCCCTTAGCCATCTTGGTGTACCGCGTCTGCATCCTCTCTATCTTCTCCCTTCTCTTCCACCCCGTATAACAGTCCACTTCTCGCTAAGGTTTCCGTGATTTTTAGCCTTTCCCTCAAGTCTGTTATCCTTGCCCTCTTTGCAATCCCCCATGCTCCATTAATCGCCTTCTTTGCTTTCCTCTCAATACATCTCACGTGCCTTTCAAAGGTGTTGCCTGTCGAGAACCATACTCCTAGGTATTTGTACTCCGGAACTACCTCCAGTCTCCTTCCGTTAATCTCCCATCCTCTCTCTTTCTTCCTCCTCCTTCCTTTCTTCGCTCCCATTTGGTATCCATGTCTTCTATAAACCAGTTAAAGAGGGTGGGGCTTAGCGCGCACCCCTGCCTCACTCCTTTCGTCGTCCTGAATTTCCCTGATATTCCGTCTTCCGTTATGCTCTCGTTTTGTGTTTCCCTGTATATCTCTTTTATCATAGACAACAGCCTTCCCTTTACCCCCGCCTCCACCAGCTTTTTTACCAAAATCTTCCTATCCACCGAGTCAAATGCTGTCCTGAAATCTACGAACGCTGTATACAGCTTTCCCCCCTTCCTCTTCAGGCTGTTGTTTATCAGCGCGTTCAGCACGAAGACGTGATCCAGCGTTCCTCTCCCCTGCCTGAAGCCTGCTTGTCCCTCTCTTATCATCCTTTTTTCTTCCAGCAGGTACCTTAACCTCTTGTTTATTATACCTGTCAGTATTTTGTACCCTACGTCCATAAGCGTTATGCCCCTGTAGTTTTTAGTTTCAGCCGTCTCTCCTGCCTTTCGGATCGGGTATATCCTCCCGATTTCCCACCCTCTTGCCAACTTCCCTTCCTTCCACAAATTGTTCAAGATGACGACCAGCTCCTCTCTCCCCTCCTTTGGTAGCCCCTGAAAGAACTCTATTACCAGTCCGTCTTGTCCTGCCGTCTTTCCCTTCTTCATCTTTCTTAGTTCCTTTTCCACCCCTTCCTTATTTATTTCCCTATTTGCTATTTCTTCCGTTATATGTCTCTCCCGGCCCTCGTTGGTATCGTTGGTGTACTCGGTATCTTCATCCGCCCTGTTTTCCATGCCTGCTTCGGTATCGTTGGTTTCGTCCTTCCCTCCCAGTAGTCGCCTGAAATGTTGGAACCATTCCTTTTCCCCTATTTGGCCGCTGTTGTTCCTCAATTTCCTGGGCCTGAAGGGCCTCAATGCTTTCCATAAATCCGTGATGTTTCTGGACTGATACACCCTCTCCCATCGTTCCTTCCATTGTTCTTCGGTCTCCTCTTTCCTTCTTTTCTTTAGCTCTCTCCTTGCCTGTCTTAATCTCTCTTTCTCGTCTGCTCCTGGTACGTTGAGAAATTCTTTCAATCGCTTCGATACTATTCCTTTTTGTTCCCTTACCCTTCCGCTTATCCTCTTTTCTTTTGCCGTGTTTTCTCCCACCCACCTTATCATCTGCGCCTCGTGTGCAGATTCCTTCATTGTGTCCACCAGCATGTCCCACCTGTCAAGCACTTCGCTCTTTTTCTCTTTCGTCTTCCATATTGCGCTGAAGCTACCCTCGTACTCTTCAGCTTTCTCTTGCTTCCACTTTATTCTTTTCTCTCTTCGCCCCTGCTTTGCTTTTACAGGTCTACCTTGCCTCTCCTCTTCCCCATTCCTCACGCTTCTCTCCAGTGTCACTACTATCGGCAGATGATCCGATTCCGTCCGATCCTGAATTTCTATTTTCCTAATCATTTCCTCTGCCTGGCTGTTTACTAGTACTTAATCTATTACCGAACCTTCCTCCCCTTGACTCCCTATAAAGGTCAGGTTTCCCTGCCTATCCCTTTCCCATCTTCCATTTGCCACTATCCATCCTTTTTTCGCGCACATTTCCAGCATTCTCTTCCCCTCTGTATTCTCTATTTTGTCTTTCGATACTTTCCCTGCTTCTTGACCTGCTATTCCCGTTTGTTGGTTTCCAATTCTGGCATTAAAATCCCCCATTATAACCACCGCCTCTCCATTTTCGTCAGATTCGTCCACTATTGTTTCCAGTTCTCCTTCCAAATCCTTTAGGTTTTTATTATATATACTTATTAGAGTCCCAATCTCCTGACGATTTCTTCCCAATTGTATTCCCTTTATAATTAGACCCCCCTTCCATGCCGCTATTTTACCATCCCCGAGTATCCTTTTTCTAACCCCCACTAGCTGTCCTCCTTTCGCCCTTTCCCTTCTCTTTTCTCTTATTGCCGCTTTGATGGTCCATACAAAATTCCCGCCCAACTTATCCTTTTGCCTTTCGGCCTCGCTTTCCTCCATCCACGTCTCCTGGACAAATATGATGTCGTGCTCGCTTAGCCAATCCCAGGCCTCCGCCATCGCTCGCATGCCCTCCAAGTTTCACGTTATCACTCGTATCTGCCGTCGTACTGCTGTCTCGTCCGTCGCTGATCCCTCTTTTGAAACACCGCTGCCATTCCATTTTTTTCTCGCCTGTTTTCTTCGTATCCGCCTGCGTTCTCCAGGTCTCCTAGTCTCTCCTTCCACGATTTCCATCTCCCTCCCAGCTCTATCTTCAGATACCCGACTCTTGGCTCCTTTCCTTGTCTTCTCATGATCTCTGCGTATTCTTCTATCCATTCCTGGACCTCCCACTCTCTATAGGTAGGGTCCTCCCATATCGTCCGCCGTCCAGTCGCTCTCCTTTTTGCCGCTTTCATTATCTTCACCTTATTTTCCATGTCTCTTGGTTCGACTACGATTCCGTCGCTTGTTTCCTTCCATCTCCTGGAAGATTGTTTTATTCCTGTTCTTTCCCATACGGCCCTCTCGATATCCCATTCCATGCCGTGTTCCGATCTTCGAACCTCTTGTATAATGATGTTCTTTTTCCTGTCTCTCCGCTCCCGCCATTCTTCCTGCCATTCGCGATAACTTAAGCGTTTCGGCTTCTTCTTCACCAATCTCCTTATACTCTCTTCTATCTCCTGACCTGTAGTTTCCTTCCTTCTGCTTACTTCCACCCACCCTTCTTCACTTGCTTGTTCCCGATCAACAAGCTCTTGATCCGTCGTTGCCCCCCCCCCCTCCCGACCTCTCGATACCCGGCCTCATTCTGATTTTCGTCCAGACCCCGCTGGTTTCCGCCGACTCGCTGTTCTCCCCTTCGTTTCTCCACTTGCGTATTTGTCTGTCTTGTTTTTTCCAGTCTTCTATACAATTCTTTGTTCTCCCTTTGCAGTCGCTGAATTGTGGCCTCTTGCTGTTCGAATCTTTCCCGCCATCTCTCCTGTTCCCCCGTGAGCATTTCTTCCACCTTTTGCCTCGGAATTTTGTCATATTCCTTTTCTTCTCCCTCTCGCTCATCTTGTTTCTGCCCTGGTCTCCCCTCCAGTTTTCTCGTCGTGTCTTCTACCGCCATGCTAACTATTCTATTTATTTTGGATTCCAGCTCCTTTTCCCAATCCATCGCCCACTTATTCCCTATTTTTCAATTTTTTCAATCAGATCTTTTTTCCAGCCGGGACTTTCTTTCACACCCGTACGATCTCTCCTTCCCCCCCCCCCTCTCTCTCTTCTTCTCCCGCGTGTCGGTCCTCGCGTGATTCGCCTTTCCTTCCGCATTTTCGTTTCCTTGCGCCCCAGCAGTCCATTATCGATCTTACGCCCTGGATCTTTCTTCTTTTGATACCGAGAGCCCCTCTCGGCCTGCCTCTCCTCCTCTTTCCTGTTTCCTGTATTTCGCCTGTCGTATCTTTGTCCTCTTCCGAGTCAGCTCTCCGTGATTGCATGCCTGTTCCGTCGGATACATATACTTCGTCGGCGTCTCGTATATCGCACCGATATGGCGGGTCTCGTTCTTGCCTACAGCGATCTCGTCCTCTTGGTCGGTAAGCTATACCTCACCTCCTGTCTTGATCTCCTGCCGTCGCCTGCTGTTGTCGCTGCCGTTGCCCCTGTCGTTTCCGCTTTCTGCCATCTCTCTCGCTCTCTCGTCCTCCTCACTTCCTAACCTCACTCTCGTCAGCGACCTGTTTTCTTCTTAAAGTACTCTATTCTGCTATCTCTTTGCTCACCAACGCTCAGCGACTTCACCCTCACCCTTCACGAGACTTTCCCACCGTCTGCACTTTCTTTGTTGTCTTTGAACTTGCTATTTTCGCCTCCACCGCTCGCACCAAAAAGACACTCAATCGTTCGCGCAATGTCCGCCCTATCTCCCTACCATCTGTAACCATTTGTACATAATATTTATAATCAATCCTAAATAAATTTTTACAAAAAAACATTTGCCAATTGATTTTTCATTTTGCAAATGTATGTCTATCAAAATGTATTTAAATATTATTAATTAGAATTTGGGCTAAAAATTGCAGAAAAACAAGTCGGAATTAAACATCCCTAGTGGATTCAAATGGAAGGAGAAAATCGTGAAGGCACTGCCAGAGTTCCCTAAACAGCACCCTTAATTCAAGCCTGCCAGATGGCGATGACGAGTTCAATAACTCCCAGAGCTCGTAGGGCCTCCACGAGGTCTAGCTCAATGGAAGTTAAAAGGAATAGAATTCTGTATTTTCTGGTTAGAATTTTCGCCCTTTTACTTTTTTATATCGTCTAATTGGGCCGATGAATTTTTCATGAGGAACCACCGTGACGGCTCTTTAAAAAAAACTCGACGTATCGTGATAAAAAACGCCAATGCCATTGAAGTTTGCATCATTTGAACCCAATGAAAATAATCTTTTTTCACGTTAAAAATATCTTTTAAAAGATTTTTGAGAGGCGAACGAAATTATTTTTTCTTGTTTTCACAATTTCTTTTAAAAGATTCTTAAAAGAAGACCGAAATGATTTTTTTTGCTTTCAAAATTTGTTTTAGAGGGTTTTCGAAAGACGAACGAAAGGATGTTTTTGCTTTAATAATTTTCTAAAAAAAAGGTATAAAAGTCAACCGAAGTATATAATCTTCGATAATAATGAAGATAAAAACTTGGGTAATGGTGAAAAGGCCGTGCCGCGAGGTAGTGTAGTTTTATACGGGAACAGCAGCAGGCTACAGCGAATATCAGCCTCTATACGGACTGCTGACGATCAAGAAGATAAGAACGTCCATTTTTCATAACGTGCTGCACTATCTTTTCCCTTCGTGTTTTTTTAATCGTTTTTTCATACAATATTTTATTAAACGTGTTTTCTTTTAATTCTAATATAGAAAAAATGAATCGAATGAAGATACTAAAACAAAACATGTAGGAAAAAACAGTATCGCAAGTTAGAGTTCATATTGGTATTTTTATTTGCTTAATTATTTATCGAAAAATCATCTAACTTCACCATACATGTAATTGAGTATATTTTTCATACATTATTTGAAAAATCTACACATAAAAATATTCTTCTAGTTACTTATTCTATTCTATTAAAACAAAATATGTATTGCAGAAGATTTTTAAATTATACGGATGAAAATTGTGATATAATTATTAGTAAAAAAAATACTCATTTTTTTCAAATTAATTCAAAATTACTTTAAAAAACTCAAACTCAACTCAATTACTTCAAAAAACTCAATTACTTCAACTCAATTACTTAAAAAAAAAACTCAACTCAAATTCAAAATTACTTCAAAAAACAAAATTACTTCAAAAAACAAATTAATTCAAAAAACAATTTTAGAAAAATGTAAACAGTATACATACGTATATAATATGTTAAAAATTAGTTTTATTGCCTTCCTCTCATTTTAATGTTTTTCTTGCAACGAAAATTTTGTTTCTCCCGCCCTCCTTTAAACTTTCGCTTTTTTACCGCTGATACGCGGGCCGTGGTCGCAGTGTGACGCATACATTTTGCATCCGCCGCTGCATCTAACGCCACCCATACCACTGTAGCCCCGGAAAAACCGTCATCCGAATATTTTCCATCCGTTTCCCAATAATTAATGCCACACGTGTGTGTTTTGCATTCAGTACCTGTAAAATCCCGAGCAATGTCGCAGTTAATACCCCTCGTCTAAAGCAGTGCAAAAATATACGAGCTACTTCTTCTCCGTTTCTTTCATTCGGATCGCATATCAACAAATGGATCTTGGGTTAAAAACACATTTGTCAAACCCATGATAATTGAATTTTCTCCCAATTTTAATGATTCTACGCGTTCAGGATCTTCCACGTTGAAAATAACCAAAACTTTTACAGAAAACGAATCCGCTGGGAAAGAAAGATTTTTTTATCATAAAATGAATTTTCAACTAAAATTTCCAATTTCGGACTTCATCTTCACAGAAAAAGAATTTGGACACACTTTGTTTTAGATAAATAAATGCGTCTCCATAGAGAATTCGTTAGGAAGAAGAAAAATGTTTTTTATGTGGTTGAGAATCCCAATTTTCATTAATTAAATCTATAAGTAATCAAATCACAAACAAATAATATAAATAATAAATATTCCTTATATTTATATTATATATTTCTCATTTTCTTCGGATTGGCAAAAATGAAACACAGATGTTTATAATCAAAGTGATTATGAAGATAACAAAAAATTACTAAATTTGTATACTTTACTAAATTTACTATGCTGTCTCTCTTATTTATGTTATTGTTTACTACTAACTGTTTTTAATATTATACTTTTAACTTTGATTAAAAGTTTTCACTGTTAAGATCATTATAATTATTATTAGTATTAGGAGATATAGACAATTGAGGACGTCATATTTTTCAGGTCCATTTTTTGTCGCAAATGCGCGATGACCTTCGATACATGCCGATATATATTTTTTTGAAGATAATGTGTATTTTTTGTAGTCGATCTCGCAATACACTTTTAGGCCGAGATTTTTGAGAAATGGAGAACGAGGAACGAGAAAACGGAGAACGAGGTGCCCTGCGAGGAGGAGTTCGTGAACAAATTGGAGTCGTGCGACTTCGATTTTATCGATTTTAATTCGGACGACGATGTGGACGTGCTGAGTCCCGTGAACGTGGCAAATGGAGTGCCACCACTGCTAAGACAAGATCCCGACAATTATCACGTTGCTCGCACCAATTCCGTCATGTTCAAATTCGAGGCCGACAATCTTCCTATAATGGAGACGAGAACGAGAATACCGAAATGCGTGGCACAATTGTATCGTGCCACCGCCGCCGATGTGTGGCGGGTGGCGTCGGTTGAAACAAAGCGAAAACTTCCGAAAATCCAGTGCCCATTTATTAACGTTATAAAAATAATAAATTGTCGCAATTTGCTTTCTTTGCCAAAATAGAACGAAGTTTCGCTGTGGAAAAGAAAGCAAAAATTTCTGAAAATCCAATTCTCAATTGTTAAAGTAATGAAAATCAATTTTGTTAACATTACGACAATCAAAAGTTGTTGAAAATTGTACAAATTTGGTTCCGGTTGGGCACGAGAACCGAACAGACGCGTTGTAAGATCGCTCGCGAATATCGGAAAGTTTGAGTGCAAAACGGCCGGAATAAAATCAAGAGAGTGGTTGAGGAGTAAGGTGTGAAGCAGTGGAAATCAAGGAGATAATGGGTTCAGTGGAAAACAGTGAAATGGGAGAGCTAACGAGAAATAAAAATTGCGAGAGTAAAGAAGAGGTTAGGTCTGATCATGGAGGAGGGGCGAGGGGGACCAACGAAAGCGGAAACGCGGTGGAAGAACGGGAGCAGCAGCGCCGTGAGAATGGAAGGAACCCTGTAGAGATGTCGATCGGTAAAGAAGGATGCGTCACAATATCGGCGGGGAAGAGAAAGAGAGGGCGCCCAAAAAAGAAGGAGATGACACGAGACGTGAGACAGTTCTTCATGGTAACACGACTGGCGGAGGGAGGGGGCGACGCAGCATCACCGCCGGTGAAAAAGCACAAAAACATCGGCAATGAAGAAGAAAGGGGGGAGGAGACAGAGCAGAATGGAGGAAAAGGGGAAAAGGAGGATAATGGAAAAGGGAGAAATGAGGAAGAAGAGGATGAAGGTGAAGAAGAGGAAGAAGAGGGAGATGCGCAATCTGAGTGCGAAAAGGAATCTGATCCCAATGACGGGGTGTATACGTGGACGAAAGGAATTGGGGAGGCAGAGTGGCGGATGAGGAGGGTGACGCGAAACAGCGTGGCAGAATCTGAGAGAAGGATGAAACAATGGTGGAGGGAGGAATTACAGAGAATAAAAGATGAGTGGGAGGCAGATGGAGAGGATCAGTGTGAGCAATGTGAGGACAGAAGTCGAGAGATAGACGAACACAAAAAAGAGGTGGCGGAGCTGAAAAGAAAAGCAGAGCAGGATAAGAGGCTGTGGCAGGAGGAGCGACGAACCCTGCTAAATGTGATAAACAAGCTCGAAGGAGGGAAGTTCGGAAAAGAAAAAAGAGAAACAATGGGGTGGGTGAACGAAACCGAGGCACACGCAGGAGGAAGGGCTAAGGCGACATCAGGAAGAGTTTTTGAGGAAAAAGCAAGGACGAATACAAGGTCTGGTCATGGAAAACAAACGGAGAAGTGGAGGAATTATGAGGAGGAAGAGCGTGAAAGGGATGGGGCCGAAGAAGGTTGGAGAGTAGTCAGAAATGCGAGGAGAGAAAAAAAAAGATCGGACGAAAATAACAATGCCATGGAGGAGGATGAATGCGAACATCGAATGAACATCTTGCAGCGGAAGCCCTTGGCGATAAGCGAACGGGAGTGGAAAGAGGAAAAGAATAGAAGAGAAAACAGAAGAAACAACATAAATGTTGCTTTCCATGCGGAGACGGGAGCAGAAAAAGATAAGGTGATGGAGAAGGTTGAAGAAAGATGTAACACAAATTTAAGAAGAAAAACAGTGATTAAGTTTTCGGGAAAGGGAACGGTGGTGATGAAGTTTAAAAACTGGTCCGATAAGCTAGAAATCCTCAAAAAAAGTAAGGGGCTGAAAGGAACGGACATATGGATCAACGATGACCTGACAAGAAGGGAGAAAGACGTACAAAAATGGCTAAGGGATGTGGCGAAACACGAGAGGAAGTATGGAAAACATGCAGAGGTGAAATACATGAAAATATGGTTGGAAGGAGCATGGTGGAGATGGAACGAGGGGAGAGGAGACATCGAAAGAATGGGCGTCGACGATGGATGGCGGCAGCCTTTTCGGAACGACCGGGGAGGAAGGCGTTGAAGTTTGCGGACTAGAAGAAAATGGAAGAAAGAAGAGAGAAGACATTGAGCGAAAGGGAAAAGGAGCTGAGGGAAAGAGCGACTTTAAGATAATTGTATGGAATATAGCGGGTATACTTAAAATTGGAGAAGCGTGGCGATTTCTAGAAGAAGCGGATTTGGTAATTTTACAAGAAACGTGGGTGGAAAAAAAGGGAGAGATGAAAAGCAAGTTAAAAATTAGTGAAAAATTTAAATGGTGGTTCAAAGCAGCTCACAGGGAAGCAGGAATAAAAAAGGGAAGGGCAAAAGGGGGACAGGCGGTCGGGATAAAAAAAGGATGGGCAGAGGAATGGGAAATTGGTTTAATAATGGATAAACATAAAATAAAGAAAAAAACCGCAATAATTTCAGTATATAATAACGTCGGTGTACAAAAGATAGAAAAAAAGTTGAGAGAAGTAATAAATGAGGAGGCAGAGAATAAGGATAGAGTCTTGATTGTGGGGGACATGAATGCAAGGATAGGGGGGATGCAAGCAATAAATGAGGGAGGAGAGGAAGGGGAGGGAGTAGAAATAAGAAGATCTCAAGACAAAATATTGAATTCAGAAGGAAGAAAAATGTTAAGCATGTGCGAAGACTTAGGATTGAAAGTGATGAACGGCAGGGTGTCAGGGGACAGAGAGGGCAAAGTAACCTTCGTAGGCGGGGGCAAAGAATGCTGTGGATCGGTAATAGATTACATAATGGTATTAGATAGGGGAGGAACAGATGAAATCGAATGGATGGAGGTGGTGGGTAGAATAGAATCCGACCACTTACCAATATGTGTAACATGGGAGGAGAATAAGAAAATAGACAAAGGGAAAAAGGAGGTGGAGGCACAAGCTAGCGAAAAACTAGTATGGGCTGAAGAAAAGGCGGAGAGGTATCTGGATGAAATGCAAAAAGGAAAGAGAATCGAAGAAGGGAAAGAGAGTTGGGAGGGGGTGGAAGAAAAAATTTGGAGAGCGGCAGAAAAGGCGGGGTTAAGAAGAAAGGGTAAAAAATTAAAGAGAGAGAAAGCACTGCCGGTGTGGTTTAACGATAAATGCAAAAAGCAGAGGCATATGGTGTGGAGAAAATTAAAGGCGTTCAGAAAACAAAGAAGCGTAGACAAGAAACAAGAGCTGGTAGAAGAAAGAGGAAAAATGAAAAAAATATATAAAGAGGCAAAAGAGGAATGGCGAAACAAAATATGGGAAGAGGTTGGAAAGGCAAAAAATCTGGCGAGATGGTGGAAAGCCATTAATAGATTTAGGAATAATGGGAGAGGAGCATATAGGAGTGAAATAACCAAGAAGGAATGGAAAGAGCACTATGAAAGATTGCTGAACGGAGATGACCAAGAAAAAGAAGGCGTGGGAGGGAGCTGGGAAGGGGGAGAGAGAGAAATAAGTGAAGTGGAAAGGGAAGAAAAGAAGGAATTTTATGCTCCGTTTAGGATGCAAGAAATGGAAGGGGCTCTGAAAAAAATGAAAAACGGCAAAGCGGCGGGGGAGGATGGAATCTGTGCTGAGTTTTTGAAGGCGCTTCCAAGGGAAGAAAAGGAGGAACTGAAAGAAGCCTTAAACAAAATGTGGATGGAAGGAGTAATAGCAAGGGGATGGGAAACTGCGAGGATAGTGCCAATATATAAAGAGGGAGAGAGGGACAAGGCAGAAAATTATCGGGGGGTATCACTCTTGGACGTAGGATATAAGCTATTAACAAAAATGATGACAGAGAGATTAAGTATATGGATTGAGAAGAACAAAAAATTAAAGGAGAGTCAGGCAGGGTTCAGGAAAGGGAGAGGAACGAGGGATCAAATATTTACGCTGAATGCGGTAATTAATAACAAATTAAAGGTGAAAGGTGGTAAGTTATACGTCGCGTTCATAGATTTTAAGGCGGCATTTGATCGAGTGAACAGGGAGATAATGATGAAGAAATTAAGAGAGAAAGGAATTGAGGGGCGAATGTTAGAGACAATAAAGACCATTTACAAGGACACAAGGGCAGAAGTGCAAGCAGGTGGAATAATTTCGGAGAGTTTTAGAACGGGGAAGGGAGTAAGACAGGGGTGCGCTTTAAGCGCGGTCCTATTTGATATTTATGTTGATGATTTGGAGGAAATGTGGATGAGAAGAAATGAGGGCGGGGCAGTAGTTGGGAGGGAAAAAATCTTTGCAATTAAATATGCCGATGATGTAGCGGCAATAGCAGAGACGATTGAAGGTTTAAGAAGTATATTGAAGGACCTTGAAAAATGGGCGGAAAAAAATAGAATGGAAATAAACGCTAAAAAAAACCAAAATAATGATATTCAGGAATGGGGGTAAAGGTAAAAAGAACGAAGAATGGGAGATTAAGGGGGAAAAGATTCAGATAGTTAAGGAGTTTAAATATTTAGGATATTGGTTTACTGCGAAAAATTCAAACTGGGTTCATAGTAAAAGAACGGCGGGGAAAGCGCAAAAAGCGACAAATATGGTATGGGGGATATGGAAAAGAGCGGGAAGAGATATGATGGAGGAGAGACTCTATTTGCTGGAATCAATAGTAAAATCAGCAGTGATGCATGGAGTGGAGATTTGGGGATTGGGGGAAATTGAAGCCTATAAAAGAATACAGAGCAGGTTTTGTAAAATGGCGCTAGGGGTACACAGAACGACCCCTAATTACATTTGGAGGAGAGAGTTGGGAGTGCCAACATTGGAATACATAATTAGAGAAAGGGCTCTGAGATATTTGAAAGAGGTTGTGAAGATGGGGGAGTCGAGATGGCCAAAAATATGTTTGCGAGAGGAGCTAAGAGCGATTGAGAATGGAACCCCCTCGAAGTGGGGAAAGGATTTAAAAAAAGTATTAATGGAAATGGGAATTGAGGATCTAGTAGGGATGATAAGAGAGGAGACAGACGAGGGCGAACTAGAAAAAAAGGTGAAAGAAGGATTAGAAAACCTAAAGAAAAAAATACTGGAGGAGGAAGAAGAAAGAGTACAAAAATCATCATACAATAGTTTATACAAGTACTTGGTGGAGAACGAAGAAAGCCCATGGAAATACTGGAAGGAGGAAGGAGTGAAGGGTAGGGAGAAAGAATTGTGGGCAAGAATAAGATGTGGAAATGTATGGAGGGCGGGAAAGAAGGGGGAGAAAAATTGGCGGTGTAGGATTTGTGAGGAGAAATTTGAGACGGTGGAGCACCTCCTAATTTGCAAAAAAGGCTGGGAAATGATGCCAAAAGAGGCAAGAAAAGAAGCGGAGGAGTGGATACAAGGAGTTGACGAGGTTGCGATAAAGGGGGAGATCATTAATATGTTAAGCGGGAAAATAAATGTGGGAATTTGCCGCTACTTCAAAGAAATAGAGGCATTATGTGCAAAAATGAAAAAAGAGGAAAAAGATGAGAGCGACAGCGATCAGTAGTGGTTAGGATATAGGTTAGAATTTTAGACGTAAGTTGTTAGGTGTAAGTTCGTGAATGAGATTGATTGTAAGAAAAGAGACTTTGTAAAAAACTTTATAACAAGTTGTGCAAATAAAACTCTATTATATATATTGTACAAATTTCAAAAACCACAAAATTAAAAACAGTAGAAACCGAAAAAAGCAAGAAATGTAAATTCGCCTTTGTTTTGAAAATACAAACTTTTACAAATGCACATGTGTCAAAGTTATTAAAATAAAGTATTGTCGCAATTTGCTGTGTTTTCGAATACAAAACGGACTTTCGCTGTGTTTTCTAATACAAAACGGATTTTCGCTTTGGAAAACAAAGCGAACGTTTCTAGAATTCAATGTGCAATGGCAAAAGTTATAGAAACGAAAAATTATTAAAATTGCGACAATATAAAGTTGTGGCAAATTGTATAAATTATTAACACAAAAAATGTATAAATTATCCAAACGAAATTGTAAACAATCTGTAAGAAATTTTTCTACATTGTAAGAAACTTTCGTCAATTGTGAGAAATATTTACGAATTGTAAGAAATTTTTGTAAATTGTAACCAAATGTCGTCAATTGTAAAAATCTTTCGTAAATTGTAAAAAGAATTTGTAAATTCTAAGCAATCTTTGTAAATTGTAAAAAAAATTGTAAATTATCAAAAGATTTTGTAAATTGTGAAAGATGTTTGCCAAGGAAACGGAAATAAATAATCTAAAAACAGTTTCCCGTTTTATTTAATATACAGGGTGGATCAATAACTATTAGCACCTTGGATATCTTCGAAACTATGAGGTTCACAGAAATATTTGCTGAAATTAAATTACAGAGTACGAAAAGGGCCGTCCGATAGCGATAATAGTTTCTTTTGCAGGTACTTCGGACATTTGAAGGTCGACTCCATTTTTTTAAATTGGATCGGTATGTTCTTTTTTCTGTATCATGAAAGAGGAGCTTAAAACGAGTTCAACGACCTATAACATCAGGTCATTGAAGGTCATAGAAAGTACAGAAAGGCGATAATACTTACAGTTTCGGTAGTAAATAAAATTACTACGTTTATAGTAAGTGTTCGAAATGACAACCATGAGTATTAATGCAACATTGTTTTTTTTCCGTTTGGTGTCTTGCAAGTTTTACAGCGTCAGAACTTATTGATGCACAGGCTGTAATAATTCTTTGTTGCATGTCGTCAAGTGTAGTTGGTACTTCTTTGTACCCTTTATCTTTCAATGTTCCCCATAGAAAGAAGTCTAAAGGTGTTAGGTGTGGGGAACTTTCTATTTTTAAGTTCGTTTTAAGCTCCTCTTTCATGATACAGAAAAGAAAACGTACCGATCCAATAAAAAAAATGGTGTTGACCTTCAAATTTCCGAAGTACCTCCACCTGCAAAAAAAACTATTATCGCTATCGGGTGGCTCTTTTCGTACTGTGCAATTTCATTTCAGCAAATATTTCTGTGAACCTTATACTTTCGAAAATATCCAAGGTGCTAATAGTTATTGATCCACCCTGTACATATGGGAATATATATGGGAAATTCCCTATATATATATATATATATATATATATGTAGAAACGGAAAGCGACGCGTATAATTTGAAAAAATGTATCTTCCCGCGCAATATGTCGCGAGCGTCGCGCTGGAATAAGAGCGCTGTATGGAGGGAAGACGCGAGTGTGAAAAAAGCCCACGAGGGCATTCGCAACACGAACGACGGCGAAAAAAGACGTCCTGTCGAAAACCCTTTCTTTCCTTTGTATTATTTTGCTGTAATAAAAACCTTTTTAACAAGTGCTCTCTTTCCGCTCACGCGGGTTCGACGGGAATGAAGGCCCGCGTGCCGCGTTATACGTTAAAGGGGAATAAATAATTATGTGATAAATTCCCCTATAAATTTGGGGACTCGTCCGGGATAACGCGGAGGAAAATATAGTGTACTGCAAAGAAGAAAAGACGTTAAAAGACGAAAAGAAGAAAAGACGTGAAAAGACGTAAAAAGACGAACAGATGAAAAGTCGTGAAACGCAATGAAAGACGGTGACAAAGAAGAACGACGAAACTCGTTGAGACGTGTGTGCGAAGACGCGCGCCAAATCGAACGTTAAGGCGAAAACAAATAGAGGGCACGTGTAGGTCACACGACGCGCGTGAAGTGTGTGTAGCTGTTCGAGAACATTCGACATAAAAACAAACGGTGAGCGAAGTGTATAGTGGAACTGAGACACTATAAAAAAGAGACTATGATAGATGCGACGAAATATAAAACCAAGACGCTGAAAGATTTATTGTCATCGTTGGGATTGCCTACAACGGGTAATAAGAGCGAGTTGGTGCTACGACTCAGTCAAGTAGCAGGATTCGACATGTCAACCGTACAAGCAGTGGCACAAGACGGCGAAGATAGCGTTCAAACAACTCGAGACACACATGACGAAGCAGCATCACTCCAACGTACGATGGAGCTCTACAAAAAAGAGAAGGAACTTGCAGAACGCGAAATCGCATTGTTAAGATGCGAGCTTGAAGTAGCGCGCAACGGGCGACCGGATAGCTCTGGCGGAAGTGAATCGGGCGGTCAGCAGGCGTCCGGTATAACCTCAAGTGCACCTTTCGTTCAAAATCCGATGCGCATGAACCTGACGATGATCGCCGACATCTTGAACTACTTCGATGGGAACGCTGAGACGTACGAGACTTGGGAGAAGCAAGTGATTTTCCTGAAACAATCGTATCGACTGGAAGATGACGCAACGAAGATTCTAATCGGGATAAGGATCAAAGACAAGGCGCTGCAATGGTTTCATTCGAAACCAGAGCACATCGAGATGTCATCGGATCAACTGCTAGGTGAGCTACGTGGAATGTTTTGCAAGCGCATTAACAAAATCGCATTGAGACGACGTTTCGAAGAGCGTATCTGGAAAAGGACTGAAACCTTTAACGACTACGTCCACGAAAAAATAATATTAGCGAACAAGATAGCTCTACCCGAAGATGAAACTCTGCAGTACGTCGTCGAGGGAATCCCGGATCCGAATCGAAGAGATGCGGCTCGAATTCACGGATTCACAACGAAGGAATCGCTTCTCCAAGCATTTGAAGAAATTTCGCTACGAGATCGAAACGACACGGCGAAGAACGAAGGGAAAAGCGATAGTAAGAACATCGCGACGAAGATATCGACGAGGAGCGAGTTCAATCGTTCAAGCGAAACGAAGCCATGCGCCGATAAAAGGGATCGCGGTAATGTAAAACGCTGTTTTAACTGCGGAGCACGAGACCATGTAAGTTTGAAATGTCCATCCAAAGATTTAGGCCGAAAATGCTTTAAGTGCGATAAATTCGGCCACATCGCCACACAGTGTCTCAAAAGTCCAGCCGAAACAAAAAATACGTGCGTGTTAGCTGACACCTCGGTAGAAAAATGTAAACGACAGAAACACGTATTAGTAAACGGACGAGAAGTAGAAGCGATCATTGATACGGCGAGCGATATCACTGTAATACGCGAAGATCAATAGTTTGAACTGGACAAGCCGAACCTTGTGAACGAACAAACGCCATTCCGCGGTGTAGGAAAAGAGACAAATAAAACTAACGGTTTCTTTGATGCAAAAATAAAAGTTGACGGTAACGAATACGATATCCGGTTGCGAGTATCCTCGAACGAATTGTTGGATCATAAACTTTTGATTGGTACCGACATTCTCGACCACGTACGACTCATTCGATCGCGTGGCTTTTGCACAATTCAGCCGTCGAAGGACGATCAAAATGAACACGAAAACGTCCCCGAAATCTTAAGAATTCAAGCGATAGAGTCGAATGATGGAGATAGAGTAGATCTGTCACGAATCGCTGATCGTAAGTGTCGAGAGAAAGTCGCGAATTTGATAGATACGAACGAACCCAAAAAATGCCGCGAGTCGGGCGTGAGTATGACGATTATCCTTAAAGATGACACACCGGTATACCAGCGAGCGCGTAGATTAGGTGAGGTCGAAAAGCAAGAGGTAGTCGCGCATGTACAAGGGTGGCGAAAAGACGGAATCGTGCGCGAGTCACATTCGGATTATGCCAGTCCCGTTGTCTTAGTTAAGAAAAAAGACGGATCAAGTCGACTATGCGTTGATTACAGGTTACTAAATCAAAAAATTGTCAAAGATCGTTATCCGGTACCGCTCATCGAAGATCAGCTGGATCAGTTGCAAGGCGCAAAAATATTCACGATGCACAGTGGGGCAGAATCCCAAAAAGCTGGCCAAAATTCGGAAAGTGTCCAAAATGATCTCCAATTCTCTTCTCGGGAGTTTTCGGGGTCACTGAATACGAATCTGTTATCAGAATTACGATTTTCAAAATGGCGGAGACAAAATGGCGGACATAATTCAACCAATTAGTCAAATAATTCAGTAAAAAATACCCAATCATATTTCTTAAGGGTTTTTGGGATCGCTGATTACGAATTTGTTTTAGGAATGTTAATTTTCAAAATAGCAGACGCGATATATAGACGATTCCAAAAAAATTTTCAATTTTTAAATATTTTTTAATAGAAAATGTTTCATAATATTTTTAGGTTTAAATGAGTAGAAAATCTCTTGAGCCATGTTTTTATTTTTGAACAATTTCTTGAGTACAAAATTTGCAATAAATCAAATATCTGTTATTTACTTCTAGTAACAAAAATCTTGTATGTCATCTTCAATGTTGGAATCATTCGATTCGGATTCTGATGTTGACCCACTTGTATCCAAATCGGAATCGTTCCTTATCTCTTGTCTGGTGACTTCAGGTTGTTTTGACATTTCTATAGCTTCTTTATGTAAAGATTTCGCCGGTCTCTGGGGCAATTTCCTGATGCTTGAGAGAAATGGATCTGATGATACTAAGAGCCTATAGAAAATGTCTCTCATATTCGATTCTCGAGAGCATTTTCTTGAATGATGTAACCTGTAGTTCTTTATGTCCTTATTGCGTGACTCTTGGGGCTCTTCAGAAAGTTGTCCGATCGGTAAAAGGGCATATTTTACAATTTCTGCTCCGTGCATCAACACTTTGTGCACAGATGTTGGCATGTAATACCATGGATATAAAGCAACGAATAAACGGGCAGTATTTACACGATAGTCTGAATTTTTCTTCGTCTATATCATACCCGCTCGAAATTGCCTGCGAAATAACATGAAATCGGTGAATTAAATTTTCATCGACTCCTGTTATTTCAGCAGATATATTAGCATTTTCGAAAAAGCGGCGGGCGGTATTTCCATCGTTTGAGCTGCCATTGATCGGCTTTGGTCGATCAACGATAAGCCCCAGTGTTGTCTTAAATTGAGTCTGTATGTCTTCCTTGCGTACTTTCACAATCTTTTTCACTTCCTCTTCACGAGCTTGCCACTTTTGAGTTGTGAGCTTATACGACAAATGCAAACAGCACTCGAAAAAACGAATCCACGCATGTAATGTAGATATGCCAAATCTTAAATTATCTGTAGTAATGTCCATTTTTATAATTTTGTCGATGTTATTAAAATCTTTAGAGGTGGCTTTGCACAGGAAGCAGCGTTGTGCAGAAGTGGTACCGGTTACAGCGTTACAGACTTTGCCGTCTATCATCGTAAACGACATACAATAGGTTACTGAAATTGATTTTTAATTTTGTTCAGTAGTGTATGGTGCAAGACCCGCAATCTGCTGTTCAATGTCGGTAACTTCTTTCAATGTTGATTGTACATCTTCATGTACAAACTGCAATCGTATTGGTCTGCAGAATCGAGGAGATGAAGGTCTAGGATTTTTCCACACAATAGTTCCTTCATCCGTGTCGTGATTGTTGTAGATTAATTGCAAAGGTACCAGAGAAGTATAAAAAATGCTTTCATCAGATTTTCCAGCCTCATCAAATTTTTGCTTATAAACACTTTAACCGCTGCTTCCATCACATCCCCATTTACAGTGAAGTACTAATTTATGCAGAATTTCAGAATTTAGAGTATCGATGACATCAGCCTGAAGTTGTATAATTCTGTATGTGGTATGATCAAGTAAAGCCTGTAGTTTAATTTGTGCGCACGACTCAGTAATATTCATGTACACAACTGATGGATAACAACGATTTTTTGCTTTTTCTACTTCATGGTATGATGGGTATAATTTGCATTTACGTGCTCTAGCTGCATTTCTTGATAGCTGATAAGAGCGCTTTGATTCTCCTTTCTCGATCATCAAAGAAAGTGCTTCGTCTGGGGTTAAAGGTGACTCATTTTTTGACCGAACAGCAGCTATATATTTTGAGGCTCTTGTTGGGCTGGTTAATGTGACATCTTTAAGAACTTGAACAGCATCCACTTGACCAGAAGTCCTTAAACTCATTTGAGCAGCATACGTCAATTCTTCTGTAGATAAAGTAGAACGTATTTCTTCAGTCTTTCGCCTCTTAGATCTATCGCTGGATGAAGCAAAGGATTTCGAAGGTCGTCCAGATGTTCCTTTTTCATCATTCTTCACAATCTTCTCAGATGTTAATGTTGTGCATTCAGTATCGGATAATGTTGAAAAACATACGGTGCCATTCAACCATTCTTCATTATTTTTTAGAAACTTTTCTTGGCCTCTATTTGCTGCTTTCCATCTGGATCGAAAATTTGCAAATAACAGTCCTAATGACTTTTCATCCTCGTCTACTTGTATCACATGTTCTGTTTTCTTGAAAATTGCATCTTTCAAAACTCCAATAACGAATTTCTGTTCGTTTTTTAAACTGTCTTTCACCATGAAAAAAACATCTCTTCTTGATAATTCCATATTTGAAGATTGGGAAGACTGTAAAATACCAATATAAACATGTACAAAATTGAATGACAATATTTTGAAATCATTTTATACTTAACAAAACTATATACGGTGTTCTGACGCGAAATGTACAAAAATAATTTATTACTACTAAAAATGATTTTATATTTATAAAGAAAACGAATATTTATGATATAAATGATTAACAAATATATTTACATACATTCTGCACGAAAAAAAACCGAAATTACATGAAATCTGTCTTTACGAGAATCACCTCTGTGTCAGTATACAACAGGTATAATAAAGCCTGACCAGCAGGCGGGCTCCTTTCTTTCATACATGGCTGCTCTAGAAGCCCCTCGTCACACAGTAGGAGAAAAGCCCAAAAACCTGGCCAAAACCTCAAATGACCTTTGACGGGAATGAAAATTGGCTTACAGGGGTTTTCAAGGTCGCTGATTACGAATCTGAAAGCCAAATTATCGTAAACAAAATGGCCGATCCAATATGGCTGACATGAATGTTAAAAAGTTGCCAGATGTCGACAAAAATTGGTATTTACGGGTTTTCAAGGTCGCTGATTACGAATCCGCAAGCCAAATTATCGTAAAAAAAATGGCCGATCCAATATGGCCGACATGAACGTTAAAAAGTTACCAGATGTTGACAAAAATTGGTATATACGGGTTTTCAAGGTCGCTGATTACCAATCCGATATCTATTGTTTATAACTTGCAACAAAGAGCTTACAGCAAATTGTTATAAACAAAATGGCCGAGTATCCTGCTAAATAGATAAATTAATATATTTAAAAAAATCATCATAATAAAATAAACGTGAACAGTGTATTCTACGCAATTATTATTTTTATTTCCAAAATACATACGGAACGTTTCAAAAATAGAAAATTTTATTCTTAATCAAAATCGTAATCGGAGTCGGAGTCGGAGTCAGAATCATTATCCGAGTTTGTATCTATTACAACTCCCGGCACGGCTTCAATCTCGGCGCAAAATTCGTCTGCTGCAGCAGTCACTTTAGGAGCGATCAACATCGCTACAGCTTCCGGCGACAAACTCTTCAGCTTCTTCTGTGGTAGTCTTCTGACACTTGAAATGTACGGATCAGAAGTAACTAAGAGCCGATGAAAAACATCTTCCATAGTTTTAACCCTGGAACTTTTTCGCGCAAAATCTTCTCGATATCGTTTGATGTCTTTGTTTCGAGCTTCCTGAGCATCTTCGGATAATTGGCCGATTGGTAATAGAGCATGATTTATTATCACTGGACCATGAATTAATAGTTTGTGCACCGAAGTAGGCATGGAGTACCAAGGGTATAATGCAACGGTCTTTCTTGCCGTTTCAATAGCATACTGTTCAAATCTTTCACAGTTTATCTCGTGGCCACACGATATAACTTGTAGGATTACGTACAAGCGTTTAATAACTTCTTCGTTGACCCCCGTTATCGCAGCGGAAACCGTCGAATTTTCAAAGAATCGCCGAGCTGTGTTGCCATCATTGCTGCTGCCGTATCCAGGCTTTGGGCGATCGATATTTAGACCCAATTGCTTCTTGAATCCTTCTTGAATGGCCCTCTTGTGTTCCTGGGTAATTTTTTTTTCTTCGGCACTTCGAGCTTGCCATTTTTTAATGCCGAGTTTGTAAGACACGTGTAAGCAATACACGAAGCACCGTATCCACGCATGCAGCGTCGACAATCCGAACTTCAAATTTGTTTCATTGATTTCCCTTTGCAATACAGTGTCGATGGCATTAAAATCTTTGCTGGTTGCTCCACACAAATAGCACCGTTGAGCAGATTTCGTCAATGATACAGCGTTGCAAACTTTACCATCTATCATGGTGAACAACAACTTGTACATTACGGAGATTTCTTTTCCATCTATTACACTTTCGAATGGACGAAGTGACTTTATTTGTTCTTCAACAATTTGGACTTCATTAAGTGTTGACTCTGTGTCTTCGCGTAGAAACAGTAGTCTAAGCGGTCTACAAAATCGTGGAGACGAGGGTCTGGGGTTCTTCCAAACAACTATTTCTTCCTTCGATTGTTGATCATAACACACGAGTTGTAATGGCACGACTGAAGTAAAGAATACATGCGCATCAGATTTGCTGTCATCACTGAACGTCTGCTTATATTCACTTTGCCCAGAACTTCCATCGCAACCCCACTTGCAAATCAAGTCCATTTTACGAACATTATCTGGAGTCAATCTTTGAATGAGTACATTTTGGACGAGTAAAATACGTTCAACTGTATGATCTAATAGTGCCTGTAGTTGGAGTTCTGCACTACTCTCTGTAATCCTGATTGCATCACGTGGTGGATAACAACGCTTTTTTGCTTTCATCACTTTTTCGTAAGACGGATATAGCTTACAGTTATTTTCCTTCCCTAATCTTCTCATTCCCTGGTAAGTACTCTTGGAGAATTTATATTCAATCATAGCGGAAAGTGCAGCCTCTTCGGATAAAGTAATTTCATCCGTTGCTGAGTAAGCTTTACGATACTTGGAAGCTCTTAAAGGACTCGTCATTGTTACGTCCTTAATAACTTTTGCGGCGTCGGATTGTCCTGAAGAGCGAAGGCTCATCTGAGTAGCGTATGCTAACTCGACCGAGTTGAACGATGTACGAATATCTTGGGTCTTCCTTCGTTTAGATCTTTCACTGGACATTGTAAACTCAAGGGACGGGCGGCCGCCCGTATTACCCGGGCTTGTTACTACAGTGTCTGTAGGTGCGGCAAAACATACCTGCTTGCTAAGCCATTCACCGTTATTCTTGAAAAATACACAGGATTTTCTGTGAGCTTGTTGCCACCTCGTTCTCATTTGATTGAAGAGTATCGAAAAAGTCTGTTTCGAGTCCTCAGGCACTACAACTGTACGTCCGGTGTCCTTGGAAATTTTTTCTACCATAAATTCGATCAAGGAAGCGAATTTATCGGATAAATGCTCGCTGATTATCAGAAATACTTCTTTCCTTGTCAGCACCAATTCTTTGTAACCGGATCCTGTAATAAAGACATAAAATTGTAGAAAATTGGTGTTAAAGGAAAAGATAAAATTTTCAATTAATACAAAAACTTGAACAATGTACATTATTTTACCAAATAAATAACCGCAATAATTGAAATAATTTTAAGAAAATTAGACAGAAAATATTGACATGGATTTGGTTAAAAGAAAGCTTTGCTTACTATATAATATATATATATTCAAATATTTTATTTGAATGTTATAACATTTCATTCATATTTAAGAAATTTTTATGTGGTTGATTTTAATATGTATATATATATATGCATACGTATATATCATAATTAAATCACAGAAAATTTATATATATATATATACACATACATATATATTAAAATAATTTATTTCAAGCGTATAACAGCCGTCTTGTCCGTTATGATGCTACTTCACCCATTCTCAGGTAGAGGCGCAGAGGCTGCTCAATAGTGCCGCGTGCACGCTCGGCTACCGCACGATGCGAAAAAAATCATAACGGACAAGACGCACGTTTTCCGCAAGTAACTCTTGTAAATTTCGAAAGCTTATACATTAAACTAAAGGCCGAGACTAGGAGCTTTGCAAAATGTGACAACATATATAACTTTTCGGACCGTTGAAAATATAAGTTTTCAAAATTATTCAATTTTATTTATGCCGAAGGCTATACTACATTTCAATCATTTATACATAAACTTTAGATTCAACCGATGTAAAAACATGTTCTACATACCTCCAGAAGTCGTATCCATGTTGCAGAATTGAAATTAAACCCGTCACTTTAAAGTTATGGGTTTTTGAAGTGAGCGTTATTTTCGTCTGTTCAGCGCGTGACACGTACACTCTTCACGAACACTAACTGCCAACTGACGCTGCGGCGCAGGTATACACTTAAAGGGCTTTCCCTTCCACAATAGAATGCAGTTACTAGTCCTCTACCTGAATGACTACTCAACTGACCCTATTTCGAAAATTTATTTTTTGGGGTTTTGGCCAGGTTTTTGGGCTTTTCTCCTACTGTGCGGTGGTCGCATAAATAAGGCCGACATCTCGCTGGATCAAAAGAATCCAATGCTTCTCCCATCTCGACATCACGTAACCGATCTTTTGATTCGACATGTGCACGAAAAATTCTATCACACCGGGATTCAATCGACATTATACAATATCCGGCAAAGATTTTGGATATTGGACGGTAGAAATCAAGTTCGTAAAATAGTTCAACGTTGCGTGAGATGCATCCGGTTTCGAGCCGTACCAGGGACGTATAAAATGGCGGACTTGCCTAAATCGAGAGTGGATAACGCGCCGGCGTTCTATCACACGGGAGTCGATTATTTCGATCCTATACTCGTCAAAGAGAGGAAACATCGGAATCGCGGTAGCGTGAAGGTGTACGGCTGCGTATTTATCTGCATGTCGACGAAGGCTGTCCATCTCGAGATCGCGAGCGATCTATCAACGGACGCATTCCTAGCGGCGTTGCGACGATTCATAAGTTGTCGGGGTATTCCGAGCCATATTTATTCTGATAACGGGACAAATTTTGTCGGCGCGAATAGTCAACTCCGCGAATTCTACGCATTGAGAGAATCCGAAGAATTTCGTTCTCAACTTTATGAATTCACTTCAACCAGAAAAATCGAATGGCACTTCAATCCACCCCTCTCACCTCATTTCGGGGGTATTTGGGAGGCGGCTGTAAAATCATGTAAACACCATCTCAAGCGCGTCATGCGCGAGCTCTTGTTCACATATGAAGAATTGACCACTCTCGCAATCGAGATCGAAGCCATTCTTAACTCGCGCCCACTGTGCACCATTTCCACAGATCCAAACGATCCAATCGCTTTAACTCCTGCGCACTTTCTTGTTGGTAGACCTCTCACTATGCTGCCGGAAAATGATTTTTCGCTTGTTCCAGACAACCGATTGTCCTCGTGGCAACTGATCACTAAGACCCGACAGGAATTCTAGCGCAGATGGCAACTCGAATATCTAAGCGAGCTGCAGAAAAGACAGAAATGGATAAATCCAACGGAGAACATCGCGCAGGACACTGTAGTCCTATTAATCGACAAAAATCTACCATGTATGCAGTGGCGACTGGGTCGAGTGGTCGAGTTACATCCGGGACGCGATGGCGTGGTCAGAGTCGTCACCGTCAAAACAACTCAAGGACTCTACAAGCGCAACACGAAATCGATTTGCGCATTGCCCATAAGCGCTTGAAATTATCGTCGACCATTCAGCGATATACGAGAATTTGACAAATTTCCCATTTAAGATTTCGATTTCTTATCCAACTTCTCAAAACATAAGTTATCAACTCGTATCCGTCCAAGATTCAATTCAATATAAAATGTAAGATGTAAGCCGACGATATGTCCCTATATTACATTGCAACTACTTGTTCGAAGTTAAGGTGACGATTTGTAGAAGGATTGGTTACAATAAGTTCTATGACGTATACTACTGGTTTGAATAATTTTGTTCGTTAGCACTCCCAACGGGGGGAGGATGTTCAGTGCCTGAGAGGAGTTTGCGCTCGGCCATTGCGATCTCCGTTGCTAGCCGCGCTCGGCCAACCCGCGTCAACAGGGATGCCAAATCTCTGGTGAACGGGTAGGCGAGCGTGCAATATACAATTTTGACAGTGCAGCGCGGTCGTCCGTCGAGTGACGATCGTCGGTGACGCGCAAGGCGAGAGGGCCCTAGGTCCTCTCACATACGACTCTACTGAGTAAAACACATACGACTCTCACGAGTAAAACACGGGCAACTTGCCTATCACAAGCGGTCGGCTGAACGGCCACACGGTCCTTGATTCTCCAAGCACGGGTGAACGGCCACCCGGTCCTCGATTCTCCGACCCTTGATCATATACCTCTTACCAAAAAAAGGACAGCAACAGCTGACGAATCCTCGGTAAAGGTCATCAAAAGCAAAATCGAAGGTGCAATACGAAATAACGCGCGAGATCGCAATGGCACAAGCCAAACGGGCTCTAAGCCTTCTTATATACACAAATACACAATCGTCATATCGTCGTGGGTTTTTACGCTGCAAGGCTTTTCCCACAAGAGCCAATAAACGTAGAAAATACGATGGCTCAAACGCGAGTGTTTTTCATTCCGTAAAAAACCTCACTCTCCATCCTTCATTCAAAAATATATATCCAAAACTACGAGGTGACTTCGCAATGAAGGAGCTTCGACAATACACAATCGGTTCCACGTATAAGCATAGGGCGCTCCCTTCGTAGTTCATCCCCGACGGCTAGACCCCATAACAACCTTCAAACCACCTGGAAACATCAGTACTTTAACTATTTTCTGCAAAATCGCGCAAGACTTACTTAAAAACAAAAAAACGTGCGTTTTTCAAATCGATAGGAGGGCTATCGTATTCTTATCGCAAATTAAAGACCTCAATGAACAAAAAAAAGTTTTTCGTTCATTATAAAAATACGGGAATAAAAAGTCGAATAAAAAACGTTGCTTTCCAACAATGTAAACTCTTGCATCGTTGAAATTTCATTGTTCACATCTTAATGATGTTCATGCTTGCATCGTTGAACTCAACGATAATTCTTAATTTTTTCATTCCTTCAGTTTTATTATTATTTGAAGTCTTTTTCTGCAGTACTTTGTTATAAATTTTTTATAAGGATTCCCAATAAAAATTCAGTGAGTTCCAGAGCTTAAATTCTCCGAAAAACTTTGGGAATCCGAAAAAAAATTTCGTTGCATTCCAACGAGCAAACGTCAATACAATCACATCTTAGGGGGCGAACACAAATTATGTAACGCCCAATTTCCCAAGTTTTGATTCCCCCTTCCCCCACATACCAGGACCGTGACGCCTGATCGGACCCTCCCTCTCTATTCCTTTACGTAACGGGTGCTTTATCGTCAGGAATAGCGTTTTTTTTCATAGACATAACAAATTATGAAAGGATCGGGTTTATACTCATTTTATGAAATGTAGATTCATCTAGTAGTTTTATACCGATTTTTATGAAAAAATCTTTAATGTGACCCGAAATATATGCCTTCATTTGATGACGAAAAAAAAAATTCTCTTCATTGTTTCATCGATATCTTTATCTGTAAATAAGAATTCGACAATTTATCGATATCTATACAAATGTAGCTATCGTTATACGCAGCCGTTTTTTACTTTGTTTTTTTAATACAAAATGCCGACAGTTTGGGCATTTTTTTCCTATTTTCAAGGCCCTTTTTTGTATTCAGTCTTCAAAAATAGTAATTATCAAAATTTAAAAAAATCCACTGCGGACAACCTTAGCCACCGCATATACAAAAATGTCAAACAAAAAAATTAAAATAGGTTGATAAGTTTTTGAGTATTCGCTGGAACGAGGTCGAAAAAAGTAGTTTCGATAAAAACGCGTTCAAAGTTTTCGTTCCGTTTTCTTGTTATAAAGTTATGTTTGTTTTCTAGAATATTGATACTTACATTAAAGCATCTGGTATCTTCATTATATTGCACAAAATAACAAGAGCCTGCACTTCATCTATTGTGAACGATGCCATACCTGTAGGGACTGAGGGCACTAACCGGTCGCGCTACCTGTTCTCACTAAAGAGCCTATAACTGCGTCAATTTTCGGACTTGTGAATAACGATGCTGCCAACATATTTTTCAATATATGTACTTTCAAGAATTGTAAAAAATAAAACTTTTTAAAATTTTGCTTGGGGAAAGTGGGTAAGGGGAAAAGCTACTGTGCAAAACCTTGCACAGTGACTCCCCCCTTAACTGACATTTCGTATGGAAAGCTGGCAACTTTCCGCGGTAAAATTACGCGCGAGTTTTTAATTCATAACTTGAACATGCAGAAATTTTGCTATTTCTGGCAGTTCTAAAATCGTTTCGTAACGCAAACCTTGTCCCCACCCCCCACGTACGTAGACCGTAACGCCTGGCCGGAACCCCCCCCCCCCCGTCCAAATCGCGTTACGTAATTTGCGTACGCCCCTTAGACAATGTGAAAGTTTTCTTTATTATAGTTTCTAATGAAAAAAAACGCAAACATAATTATAATGAAGATACATAACGCATAAATGTACGTAATTCCACGCAGCACTGGAAGCTTTTCACATCTACACACTTTTTTATTGCACACTTCTTAATCATTATATTAATATTGTTAATATTTTTCTTCACGATACTCGGATCGCACATCAGCTGTCAGATCCCGGGCCTACACTGTGGAAACCATAACCTCGCATAGATACATTACGAACGTCGCGAGTATATCATCGAGCTCGATATCAACGCTATCCAGCTTTATCGAGCTCGGGTAGCGTCGATATCAAGTGAACAAAATAACACTTCTGCGCCCTCGCCAGAATTCGTGAAATCTAAACTTGACGATCGTCACGCGAATTTCTCGCAAAAATTTTGTCGATTACCCACAAAGTGTAGCTACCGTAATTATTCGCTGGAATAGAACGGCTTAGAGGTCAAAATTTTCGTTTTTACTCGGGGAACAACCGCTGCCTCTTCGCTTAACGATCACGTGTAATTAAAGAGAACTGTATTTTTTTTCAAAATCGGGAAAATCGCGGAGATAGTCATTGTTCGTCTACTGATTTGTTGTCGACTGTGTAAATTTCGTGACATTCTGTTATATCGGCCGAATCGAGTGACACTGCTAAAGCCCATCTTGGTGTATAAAGAGTCGCAGCGTGTCGTTGTTCGTGACAATCGTGTTTTTTTTATTGGCGTCGAGACGCTGCCGCGTCACTTGATATCCTAATAATATTAGCCGTCCATTATTCGTTGGAAAGTTGATTTATAATGGACGCAGCCGTCCATTGTTTGTTTGGAAAGTTTGAGATAAGTCTTGACTCGCAAATCATATTTACTCAATAACTTCCGGAATTGTCGCTACTAGGACGGCACACATTTTTTATCAAAAAAAAATAGTCAAAAACCATCGAGTTTCCCGTCGATTACTTTCGGATTGCAGTGTGCGAAGTCGACACGTGGATCGGATTTTCGGACGGAACTACAGAGGCATCGTCAATGGTACTGAAGTTCGTATCGTTGACAAGCAACGAAAACTAATTGTTTGGACTGCCAAAGCATTTTTTTTTGGCTGCTCGGGCTACCAAAACACTTAAACGTTTTTCAGGATCCTTATTGAAAATCTACAACATAAATTGGCAAGCTTTTTTTTCGATATTGATGAAAATATAAGAAGAAAGGAGAATTTTTGTTGCTTTCCAACGATGCAAACTTCAACACCATTATAGTCAAGTGTTTCGTAAGCATCCATTTTTTATTCTACGCAATCAACCCGAATCATCTTTACCAAGGTAATATTCAGACTATATTTTAGATAAGTATTTTAGATCATATGTCTAATTAACACAAAACAAATTCAGCACACAAATTCAACACAAAACAAATTCCACACACAAACAAATTTAACACATACAAATTCGACACACACAAATTCAACATACACACGAATTCAGCGCAATCGTCAAACCGTCGAAAGTAAGCACTAACTTAATACTCGTACAGTATTGTTTACTGTATGTGTATCTGTTGGACACAACACATTCAACGCAATCATTAAAGCGTAATAAGTAAACATTATCTGTAACCGATGGTTCGGTACAGTCAATTAGTATCGTTACGACTGTGATACGGTTAAAAGGAATAACAATGCCGCTACATTACGTCCTCAGTCAACGAGGAAAACGACACTCGCACATGATGGATTTATATATGGCAACCTTCGTGATACAAAAATCAAAATTATTTGGAGATGCATCCAATATCACACGAGCATAGGTTGTGGTCAAATAATGGAAACAACGTCAGCAACAACGGCAGGTACTGTTCAACGTATTGAACAATTATTGCTATTGTTGGGTGGAAAGCTGGATCATAATAATTTAATTTCGACAAATATAAAAATCATATTTATATTCATATACAATTATTATTTATAGGTGTGATAATCAGATATGCGGAGGAGCATAATCATGCTCCGAATGTCTCTCAAATAAAGTCCAAGAAAATTTTGGTAGCAATGAAGAAAACAGCCGAACGATCATCAGAGCCAACGACTACGATCGTTACAATCACATTTATTGTGAAGGTGGAACCATACACAATGGTCCAGCCTGTGCTGCCTCGCCTCTAGGGCATACGCTACCGACTTCTATCCATCTTCACAGACCGAGAACCACCTCCATGGGGACGGGCAATGGAAAAATCCTTTGGCTTTCGCTGGATCGACTATCGAAGAGAGCAAGTTAGCCACGCGGCGTCAGATCCGACAGCTCTACCGAGGCGTTAGCCCCGGCGGAGACACCCATCCCGACCCCGCGTGCTCACGGGGAACCTCGGAAAGGCCTGTTTCCGTGTCCCGCCCGGACACAACCCAGTAGAGAAGGATCTAGGAAAGGCAAAGGTATGTGGATTGCGAGCCTAGTGTGGGCGTGCTGTGGCGGGCATAGCTGGGATTGCTATGGGCCCACAGATTATTTCATGTGTTGTTCTGTGTGTGGATGTGTGTCTGTTCGCGTTTGTTCGTGTACGACGTCAATACCTATTTCCCTGCTCTGCTTGAGATCGCGTTCGCGAGGCCCGGGGCGGGTTGGATGAATCGCGAAGGTTTGCGAGTCCACCCGCCTTTCACAGGGGAGCCCGACATACTCCTCGGCTAGGGCCCCGTGGGATATACGTTCTCCTACCTGAACTCCAGGGTATTGACAGGACCCGCGTTGGCTAACCTATCCGGGATGAGCTTTCTCTGTCCCTCTAATCTAGCTTCCGCGTTGTCCTCCCACTCGACTTTACTCCCCCCACTATTCGTGCTCACCCAGCCCCGGGCCTTGTACTCGGCCTCTATCTAAACCTCCTCCGCGCCCTTTAGCCAAAGGGCTCCCAGACAGAAATCGGCAGAGACGGTGAAGGCCTCTGTGGTGGCAACCAATTGGCGTGCCGCCGCTGGCCATACCCTCCTGCCGATGAAGTCCCGCAGACTCTCTGCGCTTCGAAGTTTGGGCACTCGAGGAGAAAGTGCTGGACCGTGTCCTGCCGTCCATACACGCAGTCCCCGCCCTTGACAAATCCGAGTGACGCGAGGCGCGCTCCGATGTTGCCATAGCTGGAAATAACCTGCGTGCTGTAATGGTTCGGCTTGAACCAGCCCGCCGCCATTTTCTCCCGGATATTCGCGAAGAAGACGAATGTGGTGCGGCCTTTGCCGGAAGATTGCCACGCAGCCTGCCACATGTTGATCGCCTCGTCCTTGATTCTCGATGGCGTTAGGCGCCCTTGTCGGAATTCCCACCCCGTTAATCTCGGCTCCGTGACCCTATCTTAGGTCGTGCCGCGCCCCGGTTTGCTTCAGCAGAATATCCACTGGAGCAGCCCCTGCAACAACACACACAGAATCGTAGGAGACGGTTCTGTATGCCCCAGTGACCGCAATCAACGTCAGTCGCTGGGCGCTTTTCAAGACTCGAAGGTCTGCCTCCTTGCAGAGGTCAGACTATCCCGCGGCGGCATATGTCACCGTTGGGACAAAAAACCCCCTGTATATTGTGCTAACGGTCGCGAATCTAAGTCCCCATCCTGCCCGAGCCATTTTGCCCAAACGGTCGAAGAGAGATGCATTCTTCTTCCTAAGATAAGCGCAATGGGAGCTCACTCCCATCTCCTTATCGAAATGAATGTCCACATATTTAACACTGTCCTTGAAAGTTATTCTAGCTGGAGCATCCCCTATCCGGATTGTCGGGTATCTGGTGGCCAGGTCAGGCCTTCTAGCAACACAACGCACGCAGTCGGGACGGTCTCCTCTCGGTCTTCCAATTGGCGCTCTGCGCCGCCATTCACTCTTGAGGAGTATGGCTTCGGTTTTTCTTTTGGACAGCTTGGCGCTCTGGCAACAGGCTACAATTCTATCTACTATCGATTGTACCCTGACCTCAAGTTCCCGCCGCGAGTTGCCTTTCACCATGACCATGAGGTCATCGTCGTAGGCAACAAACTTGTTCGGAGCGATCTCCTCGAGGATAGTGAGGAGACCATCGAACATGAAGTTTCAGCAGGTAGGGCTAAGGGCAGAGCCTTGTGGGCACCCTTTGGATGCCTGCTTGGAGACCTCGCTGTTACCCAACGAAATGCCCACTTTGCTATCACTGAAGTAATTGTGCATAACGTTGAAAACGTACCGCGGACAATCCCGTGATTATAAACTATCCAGAACCAGGGGCCAACACACGGTGTCGAACGCACCCGAGATGTCGAACAGGAGTGCGACGGTGTACGCGTCCTCAGACGCGGCCGCCATCCTACGCAGCTCCACGATCGCATCCTCCGTCGAGTTTCCCGGAACGAAGCCGTACTGCCGCTCGGACGTTTTGCCCAGGCCCATCGACGACCGCGCAATGCGCCCCTTGAGAGCTTTTTCGAAGAACTTACCTACCACGGAGAGGAGACATATGGGCCTATACGACTTTGGGTCCATCTCGTCCTTGTCCTCGCCCTTCAGAAGGACTCGAAGGGAGCCCCTCTTCCAGGGAGAGGGTAAGACGCCCAAGTATAAACACGCGTTGCACAAACGAACCAGCACATCGGGAATGACCGCGAAGGCCCATTTCAGCACGACGACCTCGATGAGGTCGACGAGGGCCGATGAAGACCGGGGCCTTCCCGCTCTTGAGGGTTTTAAGGTGGAGGGCGAGCTCCGCTCGAGCGAAAATCGATTCGTCGGGAGTATCGGGTGCAGCGAAGGCACCCTCCCTGACTTCCCGCTGTTGGGGGTATCATCCTCTTCCTGATCCTCAGGGACGTGGGTCTCAAGGAGAAAGCTGGCGGTTTCCTCCATATCCATCGTGGAGCCATCGCCTCGCCGGGGTGTGCTGAACACCCTCTCAACTTGAAGCTTTCCCGACTGGAGCTTGTAGACGAAGCCCCAGGGCTTTTCATGGCCGTGCGACGAGACGAAGCTCCTTCAGCTTTCAAGCTTGACATTCTTCACCTCCCGACTGTATTCCCGTAAAGAGGTGCGGTACTGGAGCCAGACTTCCAGGCGCCGAGCGTCATCCCTTTCTCCCTGCAAAGCCCTATGTTGCCGGTGAACCTCTTGCTTGAGGTTAGTAAGATTGGCAGTCCACCACGGGTTGGACTTCCTGAAGTACTGCTTCCTGGGCATCGCCACCTCACAAGCCTCCGTGAGGACACTCATGAGAGCGCCAGCCATTTCCTCGACCTCTACGGCGGACGTCAGTGGGAGGGCCTCCAGCCTCTGCGCCGACAGGTCGGCGAGGGTCCTGTCGAACAGCTCCCAGTCGGCTCTTCTCACATTGAACCGGCTGACAGCGGGGCGTCCGTCATTTCCCTAGGCCTTTGGCACCCTCAGACGGACATCCAGAGCGTTATAATCGCTCGTTGTCGATTCCTGTCGCACATTCCACTCGCCGACGAAGCGGCTCATGGAAGGCGACCCCAAGGTTACGTCGATGTACGACGAACCTGTGACCGCCCAGAAGCTGGACGGCTGGTTGACATCATTATGAATGGTGTACCCAAACTGACGGATAAGCCGCTCCAGTTTGGCACCGCGCCCGTCTGTGTCCTGAGGCCCCAAAGGGAGAACCGGCCATTGGCGTCTAACCCGACCAGAACTCTCTGCCCCCTCAGCGTGCGAAGCACCGTTTCGAGATGCCTGAGGTGCACCTCAATCTCGTCGCTCCACTGGAAGTAGTGGGACACGACATAGAATGAGAAGCTGGTTACCTGCACCATCACACAGACGCAGTGTGCGGTGCTCAGCTGCGAGACGAAGAACATCTGGAAGGAGGGGTTGCACACCGCCATCACCGCCCAGGGGCGTTCTGAGCGGACGGCAGCGACCTTCTTTCCAGTCCTTAGCCCGTAGAAGGTGTGGCTCGTGCCTTGACGTCGGACGTAAGGTTCCTGCAACAGCAGGACGTCCAGGCGCTTTTCGGCAACGAGCGAACGCACCTCAACCGAAACGACAGCTGAACGCCTAGCGTTCAGTTGTAACACCCTGATTTTTTCGAAAGCTCGGCCGCCCGGTGCGGCCACATTTACCACGGTTTGCCTGTCGGGAGTAAGGGGGCTTGGACGGCGACGTTTCTAGCTACCCCAGCGCGCGCAGCTTCGGTCGGCTGGTTTACTGGCCTAGATTGGTTCCCCTCGTGTCTAGGGGAAAAAAAGATTTCTGATATTCGCGACATAGAGTGATCTCGAACGCTTAGCAAGATGCAAACAGTGGCAATGCGACTGCACATTCTTGTCAACGCCAGCAATATTTTATCCACGGTATCGTAGATAAAAAAGTACTGCCGTTTGTTTATACACTAAGCGCAACAATTAAGTGATCACTATTTTTTCGACGAAAAATAGCCCTTTTTCAAACCGCTGTAACTCGGTGAAAAATGGTCGGAGAAAAAATGAAAAAAAAGCATTTTGTAGTGTAAACCTTCGACTTTGATAATCTGATTATAAATAATTTTTTTCGTTTCGTTTAAATAAAGAAATTCGTTGTTAAACAAAACAAAACATATAATCAAAAAATTTGCTCGAGTTTGACAAGGTACACGGGGAACAGAAATTTTTTTTTCGAAAATCTGTTTCGACCATTCGAAAGCTTGTATCTTTCCCAACAATTTTTTTTTTTTTTTTTTTTTCAATTTTTGTGCGATTTTTTTTAGCCAAGTTATTGCAGCTTTACGAAAAAATGCATTTTTCAACTTTGACCGGTCATAACTCTGGTCCAAATCATCGCACAGCATCCAAACCGGCATCGTTGGAAAGCTTGGATTTCGCCCTACAAAACTGTTTATTTTTTGTATTTTTCAGAAGCCGTTTTCAACATTGTAAAACTGATTGTTTAAAAGTGTGTAAAATGCCCATTTTTACACTTTTTTGTTTATCATGTTATAACATTACAACAAATGCAGAGGCACCAAAGGTTTTTGCGTTTTTTTTTTAGTTCAGGGTATGTAGAAATACTCCACCAAATAGCAGATCGCTGCCTTTATCCTTTATTCGGGTTGCAACTCCGTTCTTTTGGAGAAAATCGAGATCCGTCAATTTTCACGAAAATCGAGGTTTCTCAGGTATCAGCGCGGGGTGAAATTTCTCGAAAAAAAAAATCAGCAAATTACGAAATTTGGTATTCAAGGGTTTTCGAGGTTGCTGATTGCGAATCTGGGATAAAAAATGGAAAAATTCAAAATGGCGGATCCAAAATGGCGGATCAAATGCAAAAATTCTTGCAATCGGGCGAAACTCGATGTTTGGGGGTTTTCGGGGTCATTCATTACGGATCTGAGGTTTAAATTGAGGATCGCAAATTCGAATTGAATCAAACTTTGCATTTCGGTTCGCCATATTGGAACGGTCGTTTTTTTTTATTTCTTCGACCTGAGATTCGTAAATAACAATCCCTCAAAACCCGCAGATTACCGAGTTCCATGCGATTCAGATCCATGAGAAAAATGGTAAAAGTACCGCCGGCATTCGCGTTATCCAAAGCGTACCACGAGGAGGTTGCACGGTCAGATTTACGCTTCGGGGGGGGGGGGGGGGGGGGGCATTGGAGAGATAAGAACTCTGATCCGGTCAGTTCGAAGTGAGTTTTTATCTCTGAAGTGAGTTCTTATCTCTGCAATGCCTTTTTAGGGATGGGGAGAAGAGAATATGCACTCATAACATTAAAAAATAAAGAATACAGAGATCAGGACCCCGCGGTTCGTCAATTCCGTAGCATTTAATGACTCCAAACCCTCTCTGTAGGACGGAGAAATATTGCAGTGATCAGGACCCCGCGGTTCGTCAATTCCGCAGCATTTAATGACTCCAAACCCTCTCTGCAATAGGGGGTGAAAAGTGAGGGAGGTAGGACCGCACTAGTAGCGTGTGCTGTCACCTCGGTTGCGGATCACTGCCAACAATCGATCACGCATATTTATGCACCTTCGGATTGCTGCCTGTGGAATTCGGCGCCAAGTACGAATGAGCGCACGACTTAACTCATTCGTATTGGCGACATTTGGATAATTCCGCCGCAAAGAGCGCCCAACCATATCCCAAACATGCTCTATTGGGTTCAAGTCGGGGCTGTTCGCCGGATGGTTCAGAGTATCAATCCGATTCTGCTCCATAAATGCACGTGTAAATGCCGCTGTGTGTCAACGTGCATTATCTTGCATTAGTCGGAAGCGACCTCCGATCCGCTGCCGAAATGGCACAACATATAGTCTCACGACCTCGTCAACGTATCGTCTTGAATTTAATCCCGGTGCTGGTATGATAACCAACTCAGTTCGCGTATAACGAGTGATCCCCGCCCATACCATTATGGAACCACCGTTAAACATTCGAACAGAGCGCGAACATTGTGGGGCAAAACGTTCGCCACTTCGACGCCAAACTCGTATCCGACCATCATTGCCATAGAGCGTGAATCTCGACTCGTCGGTAAGTAACACCCGACCTCATTGACTCGAATTCTAATGTACGTGAGCACGAGCGTAATTCAGTCGAGCGCGTTGATGGTCGCGAGTTAAAAATGCAACGCGATTTGTCCGGTAGGAACGTACGCCAAATTCGCGCAAACGATTCCTCACCGTCGATCGTGAGATGGGCCTTTGAACTACTTGACTCACGATTTGCGGTGCTGCACAGTAGGAGAAAAGCCCAAAAACCTGGCCAAAACCCCAAAAAATAAATTTTCGAAATAGGGTCAGTTGAGTAGTCATTCAGGTAGAGGACTAGTAACTGCATTCTATTGTGGAAGGGAAAGCCCTTTAAGTGTATACCTGCGCCGCAGCGTCAGTTGGCAGTTAGTGTTCGTGAAGAGTGTACGTGTCACGCGCTGAACAGACGAAAATAACGCTCACTTCAAAAACCCATAACTTTAAAGTGACGGGTTTAATTTCAATTCTGCAACATGGATACGACTTCTGGAGGTATGTAGAACATGTTTTTACATCGGTTGAATCTAAAGTTTATGTATAAATGATTGAAATGTAGTATAGCCTTCGGCATAAATAAAATTGAATAATTTTGAAAACTTATATTTTCAACGGTCCGAAAAGTTATATATGTTGTCACATTTTGCAAAGCTCCTAGTCTCGGCCTTTAGTTTAATGTATAAGCTTTCGAAATTTACAAGAGTTACTTGCGGAAAACGTGCGTCTTGTCCGTTATGATTTTTTTCGCATCGTGCGGTAGCCGAGCGTGCACGCGGCACTATTGAGCAGCCTTGCGCCTCTACCTGAGAATGGGTGAAGTAGCATCATAACGGACAAGACGGCTGTTATACGCTTGAAATAAATTATTTTAATATATATGTATGTGTATATATATATATATAAATTTTCTGTGATTTAATTATGATATATACGTATGCATATATATATATACATATTAAAATCAACCACATAAAAATTTCTTAAATATGAATGAAATGTTATAACATTCAAATAAAATATTTGAATATATATATATTATATAGTAAGCAAAGCTTTCTTTTAACCAAATCCATGTCAATATTTTCTGTCTAATTTTCTTAAAATTATTTCAATTATTGCGGTTATTTATTTGGTAAAATAATGTACATTGTTCAAGTTTTTGTATTAATTGAAAATTTTATCTTTTCCTTTAACACCAATTTTCTACAATTTTATGTCTTTATTACAGGATCCGGTTACAAAGAATTGGTGCTGACAAGGAAAGAAGTATTTCTGATAATCAGCGAGCATTTATCCGATAAATTCGCTTCCTTGATCGAATTTATGGTAGAAAAAATTTCCAAGGACACCGGACGTACAGTTGTAGTGCCTGAGGACTCGAAACAGACTTTTTCGATACTCTTCAATCAAATGAGAACGAGGTGGCAACAAGCTCACAGAAAATCCTGTGTATTTTTCAAGAATAACGGTGAATGGCTTAGCAAGCAGGTATGTTTTGCCGCACCTACAGACACTGTAGTAACAAGCCCGGGTAATACGGGCGGCCGCCCGTCCCTTGAGTTTACAATGTCCAGTGAAAGATCTAAACGAAGGAAGACCCAAGATATTCGTACATCGTTCAACTCGGTCGAGTTAGCATACGCTACTCAGATGAGCCTTCGCTCTTCAGGACAATCCGACGCCGCAAAAGTTATTAAGGACGTAACAATGACGAGTCCTTTAAGAGCTTCCAAGTATCGTAAAGCTTACTCAGCAACGGATGAAATTACTTTATCCGAAGAGGCTGCACTTTCCGCTATGATTGAATATAAATTCTCCAAGAGTACTTACCAGGGAATGAGAAGATTAGGGAAGGAAAATAACTGTAAGCTATATCCGTCTTACGAAAAAGTGATGAAAGCAAAAAAGCGTTGTTATCCACCACGTGATGCAATCAGGATTACAGAGAGTAGTGCAGAACTCCAACTACAGGCACTATTAGATCATACAGTTGAACGTATTTTACTCGTCCAAAATGTACTCATTCAAAGATTGACTCCAGATAATGTTCGTAAAATGGACTTGATTTGCAAGTGGGGTTGCGATGGAAGTTCTGGGCAAAGTGAATATAAGCAGACGTTCAGTGATGACAGCAAATCTGATGCGCATGTATTCTTTACTTCAGTCGTGCCATTACAACTCGTGTGTTATAATCAACAATCGAAGGAAGAAATAGTTGTTTGGAAGAACCCCAGACCCTCGTCTCCACGATTTTGTAGACCGCTTAGACTACTGTTTCTACGCGAAGACACAGAGTCAACACTTAATGAAGTCCAAATTGTTGAAGAACAAATAAAGTCACTTCGTCCATTCGAAAGTGTAATAGATGGAAAAGAAATCTCCGTAATGTACAAGTTGTTGTTCACCATGATAGATGGTAAAGTTTGCAACGCTGTATCATTGACGAAATCTGCTCAACGGTGCTATTTGTGTGGAGCAACCAGCAAAGATTTTAATGCCATCGACACTGTATTGCAAAGGGAAATCAATGAAACAAATTTGAAGTTCGGATTGTCGACGCTGCATGCGTGGATACGGTGCTTCGTGTATTGCTTACACGTGTCTTACAAACTCGGCATTAAAAAATGGCAAGCTCGAAGTGCCGAAGAAAAAAAAATTACCCAGGAACACAAGAGGGCCATTCAAGAAGGATTCAAGAAGCAATTGGGTCTAAATATCGATCGCCCAAAGCCTGGATACGGCAGCAGCAATGATGGCAACACAGCTCGGCGATTCTTTGAAAATTCGACGGTTTCCGCTGCGATAACGGGGGTCAACGAAGAAGTTATTAAACGCTTGTACGTAATCCTACAAGTTATATCGTGTGGCCACGAGATAAACTGTGAAAGATTTGAACAGTATGCTATTGAAACGGCAAGAAAGACCGTTGCATTATACCCTTGGTACTCCATGCCTACTTCGGTGCACAAACTATTAATTCATGGTCCAGTGATAATAACTCATGCTCTATTACCAATCGGCCAATTATCCGAAGATGCACAGGAAGCTCGAAACAAAGACATCAAACGATATCGAGAAGATTTTGCGCGAAAAAGTTCCAGGGTTAAAACTATGGAAGATGTTTTTCATCGGCTCTTAGTTACTTCTGATCCGTACATTTCAAGTGTCAGAAGACTACCACAGAAGAAGCTGAAGGGTTTGTCGCCGGAAGCTGTAGCGATGTTGATCGCTCCTAAAGTGACTGCTGCAGCAGACGAATTTTGCGCCGAGATTGAAGCCGTGCCGGGAGTTGTAATAGATACAAACTCGGATAATGATTCTGACTCCGACTCCGACTCCGATTACGATTTTGATTAAGAATAAAATTTTCTATTTTTGAAACGTTCCGTATGTATTTTGGAAATAAAAATAATAATTGCGTAGAATACACTGTTCACGTTTATTTTATTATGATGATTTTTTTAAATATATTAATTTATCTATTTAGCAGGATACTCGGCCATTTTGTTTATAACAATTTGCTGTAAGCTCTTTGTTGCAAGTTATAAACAATAGATATCGGATTGGTAATCAGCGACCTTGAAAACCCGTATATACCAATTTTTGTCAACATCTGGTAACTTTTTAACGTTCATGTCGGCCATATTGGATCGGCCATTTTTTTTACGATAATTTGGCTTGCGGATTCGTAATCAGCGACCTTGAAAACCCGTAAATACCAATTTTTGTCGACATCTGGCAACTTTTTAACATTCATGTCAGCCATATTGGATCGGCCATTTTGTTTACGATAATTTGGCTTTCAGATTCGTAATCAGCGACCTTGAAAACCCCTGTAAGCCAATTTTCATTCCCGTCAAAGGTCATTTGAGGTTTTGGCCAGGTTTTTGGGCTTTTCTCCTACTGTGTGCTGTTATGAAATGATTGTGGCGTGTACTCTGTACAATCCGCCGATCTTCGCGCGCACTCGATACTCGCCTCCGTCCTTGCCCCCGTCGTCGCCGATATCGGCCAGTTTGCCGATGTCGAGTACTTACACGGCTGATAACGGACTGGCTCACTCCCATAGATTGAGCGACTGCACGCTGGGATTGGCCTTGCCCCAAAAGAGTTAAAACTCTACTGACCTCAACTTTCGAAAGCTGTCTTCACACAATGATAAAAATTCAGCCATCCGCGGAACAAACACAAAATTGAGAATAATTGTAAGGTTTGTTACGCAGAAGACTGGAAAGAATGAGTGGAGAAAAGATCAAAACGAACAAATATTGTGTGAAACGCACGTGAATGAAGTAGCTGACAAAACAAAAATATTGTAGGTACCTTTGCAATAACGTATGTGTGCGTCTGTTGTTCAACCTCTGCTTTCTTCACACTTTAAGACTAGTAGTTGTCAATCAATGTTTGTGTCAATGAGAGTGACGAGACAAATTTCATAGTTATTCCCCAAAGTACGGAGAAAAAACTCAAGTTCAAAATAAAAAATAAAATTAACAGATCACATAAGGCGAACCAAAATGCAGAAATTAAATGAAATCGCATGGAACTTGGTAATCTGCGGGTTTTGAGGGATCGTTAATTACGAATCTTAGGTCGAAGAAATAAAAAAAAACGACGGGTCCAATATGGCGAACCGAAATGCAAAGTTTGATTCAATTCGAATTTGCGATCCTCAATTTAAACCTCAGATCCGTAATGAATGAACTCGAAAACCCCCAAACATCGAGTTTCGCCCGATTGCAAGAATTTTTGCATTTGATCCGCCATTTTGGATCCGCCATTTTGAATTTTTCCATTTTTTATCCCAGATTCGCAATCAGCAACCTCGAAAACCCTTGAATACCAAATTTCGTAATTTTCTGATTTTTTTCTTCGAGAAATTTCACCCCGCGCTGATACCTGAGAAACCTCGATTTTCGTGAAAATTGACGGATCTCGATTTTCTCCAAAAGAACGGGGTTGCAACTCGAATAAAGAATAAAGGCAGCGATCTGCTATTTGGTGGAGTATTTCTACATACCCTGAACTAAAAATAAACGCAAAAACCTTTGGTGCCTCTGCATTTGTTGTAATGTTATAACATGATAAACAAAAAAGTTTAAAAATGGGCATTTTACACACTTTTAAACAATCAGTTTTACAATGTTGAAAACGGCTTCTGAAAAATACGAAAAATAAACAGTTTTGTAGGGGGAAATCCAAGCTTTCCAACGATGCCGGTTTGGATGCTGTGCGATGATTTGGACCAGAGTTATGACCGGTCAAAGTTGAAAAATGCATTTTTTCGTAAAGCTGCGATAACTTGGCTAAAAAAAATCGCACAGAAATTGAAAAAAAAAACCAAATTGTTGGGAAAGATACAAGCTTTCGAATGGTCGAAACAGATTTTCGAAAAAAAAATTTCTGTTCCCCGTGTACCTTGTCAAACTCGAGCACATTTTTTGATTTTATGTTTTGTTTTGTTTAACAACGAATTTCTTTATTTAAACGAAACGAAAAAAATTATTTATAATCAGATTATCAAAGTCGAAGGTTTACACTACAAAATGCTTTTTTTTCATTTTTTCTCCGACCATTTTTCACCGAGTTACAGCGGTTTGAAAAAGGGAAATTTTTTCGTCGAAAAAATAGTGATCCCTTAATTGTTGCGCTTAGTGTATATTGATGCCTGGTAAGAGAGAAAGCCTGTACAAGAAGGTGCTACAAGTATTCAAAAGTGCTCACGACGAAATGGATCCCGAGTTAATCATTTCTGATTACGAGTAAGCATTTCTGAAGGCAGCAAAAGAAGTCTCCTCATACAGCGCTTCATGGATGTTACTTCCATTTCGCACAAAATATATACCGACAACTCCAAAAATGTGGATTCCAGAAGCGATATGGAAAAGACGAAGAACTTGTACAATGCATAAAAATGCTTATGGCGCTCACTTTTGTCCCTAGCGATAAAGTAGTCAAAGCTTACAAGGAGCTTATCACCACGGATCACTTCTCTACCAACGTGGAGGGAATGCAACCGATACTTCAGTATTTTAAAGTTACGTGGGTCGGCTTAAGACAGTCGAGAAGGAGAAGCTCTCCTCTATTCGCCGTGGAATTGTGGAACTGTTACTCTTCAATAATGAATGATGAACCACGAACAAACAATGGAGTAGAAGGATGGCACACTGGATTTAACCGCCGCATGCGCGTCGCACATGCTTTAATAGGAAAATTCATCGAAACCGTTAAAAAGGAAAAAAAAAGATAACACAGATTGCTTGGGAGAACCATCTTGCTGGGAGAAACATTGAACCGGCAATACGCAAAAAGTACGTCAACTTTGATAAACGTCTTAAGAGGGTAACAGAAAACTTTGACGTTTACGGGAGCGTCGTTGAGTATTTACGCGGCCAATCACATAACATTTCATACTAATTAACATTTAAATATTTTAAAATACTAATTAACATATAACATGTAACACTTAAGATTTGAAAGGACTGTAACAGAATGTTTTGAAATTAAATTTGAAATAAAGCAAACTTATTTTTGAAGAATTTGTATGTTGCATTTGTAAATGTCAACATAAACATGTGTTGAAAAAACGGTGTGCTCAATTTGGATGTCTTGAATTTGTGTGTGTTGAATTTGTATGTTGAATTTGTAAATGTCAACATAAACATGTGTTAATTAAACGTGGTACCGTATTTTAATAGAAGTTCAAAGAATTTCAAAAAATAGACTTAATACTTACATTTTTATTGGACCTGGGTCCTATTAGACTTAGATTATCTTTAGATAAATGTTATCCCCCCACTTTAAAAATGCCAAGGAAAAGTGCAGTTCCTCCCGCGGAAGCGGTAGAAATTTAAAAAAACTATATTGGTTTTTTCACCACGAGCAAACTACCCGTGTGGTCTGAGGAGATCTGGAAAACAATATCAACAGCCGTGGACCGCATGGTCCACGATGGTATGAGATGGTCCCCCATGGCATGGCATCTTAATGTTGTACAAAATCGAAATAATATACTGACCACAGCTCGGCAAGAGAAGAATATCGACATCCCGGTGAGTCTCTTAAGTGCCAGTCCGGAGGAAAATTACTGCGACGATGACAATTGCAGCAGTGACAGCCTAATCTCGACCGGTACGCCATCCGAATATTGTTATGATCCTGCTAAGAATACGGATGGGAATCAAGACAACAGGAACAAGAAATTAGAGCTGATTCTCAGCGAAGAAGATTGGGACAAAATGATGCCAGACTCAAGCAATAGGCGCAGGCTGAAGAAAGGCGTTTTGACAAATGTTATTGCGTTCCATTTCTGGAATCAATACCAACTACCATGTGCCTTCGATTTCAAACGAGCGGAAATAACAACTGATGACGATTTGCAGTACAACGTAAAGCTACTTGGCCAATGCAAACGCCCGGCATGCAGAAATAAAATCCAAGGATATACGCACCCAGCAGTGTCATCACAAGGAATTGTGTTCAAAATGATTACCCGCGATACATCAAAGGAAACAGGTCACGAAGATGTGAAAAGACCACTCCGTGGCAAGTGGCGTAAAGATGTGCGTTATGGCGTAAGTACGCAAGCAAGCACTTGCAACCAGAAGGCGTGGAACCACCAATAATGCCAAATAGTAATGTCGTCAATCAAGCACGCTAAGAAAGCATGGATAAAGATTGAGGAATTACAAAAAGCGATACACGAGATGCAATCATAGCAATCGCCGAGAAGAAACGAAAACCGAAATATTTCGGGTCAATTCATGACATTGGACACGATCCATTTTTCGTTTTCTACAGTAATCCTGAGCAACTTGATGACTTTATCGCCAACGGAGGTATTCCCGTGGACATCGACAGCTCACCAGCGGAAGAAGACGCTAGAGTGAAGAAGGTAGAACTCGATGCGATTTCTGAAGAAGAAAGTCACTCAGAAGAGAACTGTAAAATAAACGAATGGATACGCTCGAAAGTAGTAAAAGCTACGAAAGCTACAAGCACTGGGAAGGACTTGAATCCGTTCTGCGTACCCGAATTCATCCAAGCACTGACTCAGCAAGCGATGGAATTTCCGCTCTGGACAAATGTTGGCATGGATAATAAGGAACATGCTACTTAAACTTACGTTGAAAGTTATTTCAATGATTTGAAAACGCGGGTGCTGAAAAACTCATGCAGACTGTTGAGAGTCGACAAATGTTTAATAGAACATCAGCAAGAGAGAAATGGTGCAACGCTTCTTTTCGAATCTAAAATGATTCGCTACGAGGGAAGGAAGAGTCAAATAAAAGCAATCCCGGAGCATAAAGAAAGACTCACAGATATACGCCGCACTTCATCGATCGCCAGTGATGAAATTACACCGGCAATGGAATACCAAGATGTGATGACGGATTTCGGTACACAGAATATTTCGTGTTCCCTCGAAGTACCGGACAACGCTGATGCTCGCATGGATGATTCTGATCTACTGGCCTGTGAAAACTGAAAACGCAAGATCGATTTGGACAGTAACAAAATTGGAGTGAACACTTGGAGCGACAGTAGCGCGGAAGACGCTGAAATGAAGACAACGGAATCTACAAGCAATGTAGATAATTCGTACGCAAAGGCCACGGATTTCAAGGACCAAGATGAGACAAGAGTCGCGCAGGAATATGGAAAAAGATTAGCACCCGCAAAGAAAATAGACGTCGAGGATCAAGACGGAACACAAATTGCGAAAGAATCTAAAGGAGAACCAGTACCAGAAAAAAAAATACATGGCCGTGAAAGGATAATACCGGAAAGGAAAGTAAATTTTTCAAAAAATATCCAGAAATCCGGCATGTAAATGCTCTGATTTCTGGAAAGAAGAAAGCAGGTATACTACCAAGTGGCTCGGTTTGTCCTTCAGTCGAATTGAAAGAACAAGATGGAATGAAGAGTCATTATTACATGAGAAACGCGCGCCTTCGACGCAGGTATACACATACTCGCTACAGCTCGCGTGGACAACGTTCACTATGGTGAATTTTTACAGGCATCGACTAATGCTACTGCAAGATTAGCATATGGCATCATCCAGAATGGAATAAAGAAAGGAATATTTGAAGAAAGGGCACAGATCTTAAGACAAATATTCAAGCCCAAGACTATGATGAAAACCCAACTTGAATGTTATTGCAAGTCTCTTAAACGTCTTAGACCGCTCACGAACATCATCAAACGTCCTAAAAAGTCTCGCTAGAACCTCTTTGAACCCCTCATGAATGTCTTCAAACGTTTTATGAAGGTTTTCGAACGTCTCGGGAATTCCTTCAAACGTCTTATGAACGTTTTCGAAAGTCTTTTGAACGTCCCACGAACAACTATCGAAAATCTTCGAACTCCTCGCAAAGTCCTAACAAACGGCTCTCGAGCATCTATCGAATGTATACTGATGAATGTTTTCGGTCATCATTGGGCGATAATATCCAATTATTTTCAATCATATCCAATAAAAAAATGGGTTTCACATCCGAAACAAATATTTTATTCGGTTGCACAATCCGATATCAAATGATGCTGACATAATGAAGTACGGGGTGAGGAGAATAAAAAAGTACATAATGTTACATTTCTTTTATTTGCACGAATCTTTATGATTCAGACACTAATTGTACATTTTAAATACATTTTGTGAGGCACAATTGTTTTTATGCTTTTCACATCGTAGAGTAGAACTTGCATCTAATTTATTTGAGGCATCCGTATCGTCCAAGTCCACATTCAACGACTCAATAACTAGCTCATTTTTCATATTTAGTATATCAGCTAGCCATTCTCTTTTTTCATGACCCTTAACATATACGATAGGACACATGTCGTCTTCCGTTGAACCTTCAACTGCAGCCGTTATCAAATCTCCGGCCATGCTATATGGAACGTTTCCATAGGCTAACTTGAGACCATTATGATTGCGAATCAACCATGATACTTCGTATCTCTCAGATTTTGTGAGAAGTCTGCATGGTATGGGACTTGCGAAAATGTAATCGGAGAGTACGCATTCCGCTCTCAGAATTGCTACTTCCTCCGCGATAAGGTTCTTTCCAACAATAAATCCTTGTAGATCCACAAAGGTGGGCACAGTCATAACGAATATGTTTTAGCATGATCTAGTCGATGATGAGATCCAATCATGATTGACATTGATCTTTGAGAAACTCATTTTTAAACTATTTATTCATTTAGGCGAGGGGGTATTTGCTGATCTATACAATTGTATGGATAGTGTTGCTCAATCGACAGTATGCAACAACGCGATCGTATAAGATTGAAACAATATGCAGTTGTATTCGATGGTGAATATTCCTTGCATTCGAACTCTATTCGCGCATCTACGGTAGCATTTGTTCACAGGCTCGTTCTGATGCGATCAATCATTAACCGTAAGAGGGCCGTTACATTAAAACTTGACGCTGGTTAGCAAAGACTGATCATTATTACAGTCGTTATGATTTTTACGAAATCGAGAGTACATATTGAACAAAATGGTGAACTATTTTTTGTCGAAGTGCAAATTCGAGCCATCGTGAGGACATTATTCCGAATTGAGATAAAGTTTAACTCTGGTGAGTTTGCAGTCGACGAATAATGTAATGTTCTTTGCCATAGAATTCTTTGCACCAGTCTGTGCCGCAAAATTGACATATTTTGGTTTCTCTAGCTGAGATGGCAGCTTGTACGATCCATAAATATTTCGTTGTACTTTGTAGCAGTGGATACTCGTATAGATCCCAAGAGCGAAAACAAACTCAAGTTTTGCCCACTTTCCAATATTCGAAGTAATGACAATTAATTGATATCATTTAATATTATGTGGAGCATACGCGATTGTATCTTGAGTAATTCAACTTCTACCTCTTCTGATGGATGATGTCTGAATACACAATTATTGTCAATGCGCCAACGTATTAGAATTAACTCACGACGAGCATTGATTGTCGCCGGAAATGTATTTTATGCACAGCGCTTGTTTTTCCAGTTCTTCAACAAATCATGATATGGAATCAGCGCTGTGATGTGAGTGACACTATGGTAGGGATTCGTCATATGAGTAACACATGTAGTAGTCAATACTAAATACTCCATGATATTGATACATATCCGTTGCCACGTTCTTCTCATCCGTCGTTTCACACCCTGATCTACTCTATCATTAGTTTAAAAAAAAACATAAACACTCCAAATAGGCCTTTACAATGAATGGATGTCGTCCTTTCCGTTTGGAGTTGGTGATGTGGAGCCACTTATGGGTTGTCCAATGGTAGTCGGATGGCGCAGTTATTTTCTGCTCAACAATCGATCTCATGTGATTGCAATTCGTCCTCTGATCTAAAGTAATGCAAACGCCTGTGAAATAATGGATTGTTTGTTAAATTCGTCTAGCACATATAATGATATAGTAATTATGTTAACTTCACACACCGATGGCATACATATATCCTTATGGCTGTTACTGTTCAGTCATGTGCTCAGGAGACTCGACAGGTTCTTCATCCATGCGAAAAATCATACATTATTTTCCACGGTACCTTGCATGCATAGCAAATTGTTATGCTTTGCCGTTTCATATTGAGTCATGCGTTACGGAACAATGTATTTTTTTGTGGTATACACAGTGATGAATCAATTGCTTGAAGTTCAATTTTTTTATCTGCCGTCTCTGGGAATCCAATATTCAGTAGATTCAATAGCGTTGAATAGTGTGCGTAAGACGCATGGTCACTGTTTTGTTCAGCTGGGTATAAAGCTGTGACAGCCGCCCATGCGAAACGTATATTATCTTTTGATTGCCCATCAATTGCAGCCCTTATAATCATTATCTCTACTTAGTAATCACTACTTACTTATGTTGACAAACTAACACCTGGAATAGAGTCAATCTAACAGAGTTCCGAGAGGAGCTCTGGGCGTGCTCTCAACAATTGGTAGATAGTGGTGGAGAGGAGAATTAACCGAACAGCCAACTCATGATATTCCGTCCCGAGGAGAACGCCTGGCAACGTTGGGGGGGGGGGGGGGGGTTTGCCGGCCCAACACTACGTTGGTTTTTTTTTGGGCTTTAGCCCTTAAAAGGGCTGTTGGGGTGGCGGAGAGTGGTCCGGGTTACAGGGCCAGGGTCGTCGTCGGGAGTCGGAAAACGGGTAAACGGGAGGAACGGGGAGTTATTGGGTGCGGGAGTGGGGAGGGAGAGGGGCAAGGACTTTCCGAGTAGGTGGCGGCGTGAAGGAGGGGGGAGTGGGGGGCAGCGGGGAAAGGGTCTAGAGCCTGCGTTAGCTCGCTGGCGATACGGTCGAACACCGTGTCGAACTCAGCCTGACTCGTAACCAGAGGGGGTGAGGGAGGGGTGATAGGGCGGGAGCGGGCGTGTGCCACGGGGCGTGGAAGTGGGGGTGACCGGGGGGGCGCGGGGCGCGGCGGCGGTGGGACCTTGAAGGTCACGATGGTCGTGAGAGGGGGGGGGGCGTTCTCGAGGTCCCACTTGAGGGTCCGTAGGGAGACCCGCGGGTCTTCACCGTGCCACGTGACGTGGACGGTGCCAGTAGCCGTCCTAATGGCACGCCGAAGACGCCGCCTGCGGGTAGCGATGTCGCTCTGCCTGGTCATACAAAAAAAAATAAAAAAATAAAAAATAAAAATAAAATAAAATAAAATAAATAAATAAATAAATAATAATAATAAAAAAATTAATGAAAAATAATAATAATGATAATAATAATAAATAAAACAATTAATTACTGATGCGGGAAAGGGAATAAAAGAAACGAAGGATTTTATAGTATGAGACAAAATGCGCTTATATTGCGGAGAAAATGTGTACAAACGCTATTTACAAAAGCCAGGTGATTTGCGCTGGTCGGGAGAAAAAAAATAAAAAATAAATAAAATAAAAGATAAAAATTGAAAAAAAAATTAAAACAAAAAAAAAAATTTTTTTTTATTTAAAAAAATTAAATAAAGGGAAAAAAAACGAATAATAAGTATTATTCTTCGCCACGAAGGGGTCGGTGCAGTGCAGCCAGATCGCGCGCGAAAGTTACCCTCTCTCTAGTTCCTCGCGCGCCCATCACACAATCATAGTAGCGCGTGTCCGTGAGCGAGCGACGCTCGGACATCTTCGGAAAGAGCCGAGTGCCGTCGAACTGTCCCGACCGCGCCTTCGGCAGCTACACCAACACATAGACACGCTGAGCACGTTCATGTGCGGCCAAGCCGAACGAAGGCTTCGAGGGAAAAAGCAATCTGAGCACGGCCCGCGCGTGACGTCACGCGACGGCACGCGCGAGACTTTTAGATGATTTCAATGCTTATTTAGCTCTTGATTCTCTGCGTTATTAATGTATACAAAAAAATGTATCGCGCACTCTGAACGCTTATTTTTTTAGTTTATACGTTAATTTAAATATAATAATAAATCTAAATTACAACTTATTTATCTTCTAAAAAATTGTTTACGCTTTACTCACACCCGTCCTTATGCCAAATAAATTATAATTCAGAAAAGTAAGTGAAAATATATTTATATTCGTATTATTATATTAATTCTCATACTTTCATCAAGCGATAAAGTATTATCTCCAAAAACAAGTCAATCATCAATCGGGCCGCCAATCGTAACTGCCAGAAAGTGCATCTTTAACACAAGAGATAAGATGGTCCCGTTGGTAGCGTTCCTGGCTTCGGTCCGTAGGGGCGCAGGATCGTTCCTCACGCTCAGCGCTTTTTTTTTTTAATCATGGTTACTATTAATTTTTATTTGATTAGTTATTTTTATTAGTTATCATATTTATTTTAATTAGTTATCTTTTAGTACCGAAAAATTTATCGCGCACTCTGACCGCTTAATTTATTAGTTTTTACGTTAATTTAAATATAATAAATCTAAAGTACAACTTATTTATCTTCTAGCAAAATGTTTGCGCTTTACTCACACCCGACCCTATGCCAAATAAATTGTAATTCATAAAAGTAAGCGGAAATATATTTATCTTCGTATTATTATATTCATTCTCATATACTTTCATCAAGCAAAAAAGTATTATCCCCAAAAACAACCATCCATCCGAACGCGAATCGTAAGTACCAGAAAGTGAACATACATTGACACAAAAAATTAAAGGAGCAAGAAAAGTTGAACTTCGTCAAAAGTGTTCGTACAAAAAAAAAGGGTGTTAAAGCTTCAAGTTTCTAGTTTTAGTTCCGACAATGATTTTTTTTTGAGAATCACTGATTGCGCGGTAGGAAGAAATATCACGGCAAAAAAAATGTTGCAAATTTTTACGTTTTTCAAAGCTCTGCACGTGTTTTGGAGATTTTTTTCGGACTTGACCAATATCAAGGTCATTGAGCCCATTCAATTCAGTTCAATTTGCTTCTTTTTTTATCTCCTTACGACCATTTTTCGCTGATATCGGCCTCCTCGTCGGCCTCTGAATGGAAAAACGTCCTTTTGTCTTCAGTCATCGATATCTCGGGAACTAATGGTCGTACGGGAATTCGACCGGCAATTTTGGAAACGTGAATGCATACTCTACAAGCTCTGATTATTATTGTAGGTTAAAAAAAATTATTTTTGCCATCAGTTTTAAAAAAGTAAAAAAAATCGATGTTTTCTTGTTTTTTATAAAATCCACCGCTACTTTGCAAATATTGCGATAAACACTATTGTTTATGGACGGTCATTCGGCTCAATATGTCCCCAAGAGATATGCAAAATTCCAAATTGATCCGTTCATCGGTATTTCTTGCCCGATTGACCAAAATATGAAAAAAAATTAAAGGAACAAGTTTCCTCCTTCTCAGAAATCATTTCATGATTATTAAGAGGAAAAACAACTTTTCACTACTTTTCGTACAATTGGGTATTGAGTACGCATTAAATGTTGGAAAAGAACCCTGAAAATCATATTGACTAAAAATTTTCGATTTTTTTTTTTTAATAACTAAAATGTTGAAATTTTTTTGTTTATAAAAAAATCTATTTCGATTTTTTTTTATTTTTTTAATGTTGACATTTTTTTTCGATTCAACATTGTACCGCCAGCATTAGAATTACCCAAAGTGTACGTAGAATTACCCAAAGCGTACCTCCCCGTGGTATGCTTTGGGTAATTCTGATGCTGGCGGTACAATGTTGATTTAAAAAAAAATTTCAACATTAAAAAAAAAAATTCGAAACTGATTTTTTTATAAAAAAAAAAATTTTCAATATTTTTTTTATGAAAAATTTTTTTTTTCGAAAATTTTTAGTCAATATGATTTTCACGGTTTTTTTCCAACATTCAATGCGTACTCAATACCCAATTGTACGAAAAGTAATGAAAAGTTTTTTTTCCTCTTAGTAATCATGAAATGATGTCTGAAAAGGAGGAAACTTGCTCCTTTAATTTTTTTTCAAATTTTGGTTAATCGGGCAAGAAAGACCGATAATCGGATCAACTTGGAATTTTGCATGGCTCTTGGGGACATATTGAGCTGAATGACCGTCCATAAACATTAGTCTTTATCGCAATATTTGCAAAGTAGCGGTGGATTTCATAAAAACCAAGAAGACATAGTTTTTTTGTACTTTTCTAAAACTAATGGCAAAAATAAGAAATAAAAGTTTCACCACAATAATAATCGGAGCTTGTAGAGTATTCACGTTTCCAAAACTACCGATCGAATTCCCGTACGACCATTAGTTCCTGAGATATCTCAGCGAAAAATGGTCGTACGGGGAAAAAAAAGCAAATTGAAGTGAATTGAATGGGCTCAATGACCTTGATATTGGTCAATTCAGAAAAAAATCTCCAAAACACGTGTAGAACTTTGAAAAACGTAAAAATTTGCAAAATTTTTTTGGCCGTGATATTTCTTCCGACCGCGCAATCAGTGATTCTCAAAAAAAAATCATTGTCGGATCTAAAACTAGAAACTTGAAGCTTTAAAATCCTTTTTTTTTGTACGACCACTTTTGAGAAAGTTCAACTTTTCTTGCTCCTTTAATTTTTTGTGTCAATGTATGTTCACTTTCTGGTACTGACGATTCGCGGTCGGATAGATGATTGTTTTTGGGGATAATACTTTATCGCTTGATGAAAGTATATGAGAATGAATATAATAATACGAAGATGAATATATTTCCGCTTACTTTTATGAATTACAATTTATTTGGCATAGGGTCGGGTGTGAGTAAAGCGCAAACATTTTGCGAGAAGATAAATAAGTTGTATTTTAGATTTATTATATTTAAATTAACGTAAAAACTAATAAAATAAGCGGTCAGAGTGCGCGATAAATTTTTCGGTACTAAAAGATAACTAATTAAAATAAATATGATAACTAATAAAAGTAACTAATCAAATAAGAATTAAGGATGTTGGGTCCCAAATCGCAAATGATGATAAAATTCTGAAAATTTGGTATGTTTTTGTATGAAGTATTTCCGAGGTCGTGTAAAAATTTCACGACAATTAGGAAGCTCGTTATTGAACAATTAACATTCACAAATTAAATGCTGTCTTATGGAAACTGATGTAACTTTGCAATAAGTTTTTCTTTTGACCTCTCAATTTTGTAATATCTACAATATACTGAAAGCAACGGAAACAAAACGAAGTTTATTGATACATTTTTTTTATTTCTTTTAAAAATTGTTCTTAACAAAATGTTAATTTTTCAATAACGAGCTTCCTAATCGTCGTGAAATTTTAACACGACCTCTTAAATACTTCATACAAAAACACACCAAATTTTCAGAATTTTCTTATCATTTTTTATTTCAACCCTTAAGGAGGTTGAAGTAATGATGATAGAATTCTGAAAATTTGGTATGTTTTTACATGAAGTATTCAGGAGGTCGTGTAAAAATTTCATGACGATTAAGAAGCTATTTATTGAACAATTAACATTAACATGTTCTATAGGGACTCAACATCCTTAATAGTAACCATGATTTAAAAAAAAAAAGCGCTGAGCGTGAGGAACGATCCTGCGCCCCTACGGACCGAAGCCAGGAACGCTACCAACGGGACCAACCTATCGCTTGTGTTAAAGATGCATTTTCTGGCACTTACGATTGGCGGCCGGATGGATGATTGATTTGTTATTAGAGATAATACTTTATCGCTTGATGAAAGTATGAGAATTAATATAATAATACGAATATAAATATATTTTCACTTACTGTTCTGAATTATAATTTATTTGGCATAAGGACGGGTGTGAGTAAAGCGTAAACAATTTTTTAGAAGATAAATGAGTTGTAATTTAGATTTATTATTATATTTAAATTAACGTATGAACTAAAAAAATAAGCGTTCAGAGTGCGCGATACAATTCTTTTGTATACATTAATAACGCAGAGAATCAAGAGCTAAATAAGCATTGAAATCATCTAAAAGCCTCACGCGTGCCGTCGCGTGACGTCACGCGCGGGCCGTGCTCAGATTGCTTTTTCCCTCGAAGCCTTCGTTCGGCTTGGCCGCACATGAACGTGCTCAGCGTGTCTATGTGTTGGTGTAGCTGCCGAAGGCGAGGTCGGGACAGTTCGACGGCACTCGGCTCTTTCCGAAGATGTCCGAGCGTCGCTCGCTCACGGACACGCGCTACTATGATTGTGTTTTGGGCGCGCGAGGGACTAGAGAGAGGGTAACTTTCGCGCGCGATCTGGCTGCGCTGGGTCGGTGCAGGGTGTAGTCGAGGAGCTCGGCGAGGGTCGCGTCTTTCAGCGAAAACGGCCGAGAGGAGACGGGAAGAACAAGGCCACTTTTTCAGCGGAGACTTGTCCGGGGAAAAGTTCTTACCACTTTTTCAGCGGAGAAAGAACTGTGCTCGAATGGCCTCGCGCTCCGCCTTATATACCCGGCCCGGAGCGGCGATCCGCCGCCGAAAGTCCAGGCTCGGACCGCGGAGCCCGAGACCCCGGTACCTATGGTCCGGTTTCCATGCGGGGCGGTGAAGTGTGGCAAGGTCCCGAACCGCGGCGCTGGTTTCGCTGGCTGGACAAGGCCCGCGAGTCATGGCGCGGTTCGGGTTTCCCCCGACGCAAGTCTCGGCGCTGGAGTCGCGGAAGTTAAATATTCGCGTTCGCTTGTGTGTAAGTGTTGTCCGTGATGGCGCTGGTGTCGCGAAGTGAAACATTCGCATTCGCTTGTGTGTAAGTGTTATCCGCGGTGGCGCTGGTGTCGTATATGTGTGACATTCAAAAAGGGGTAAGTACGATAAGAATCGGTCATAATCACAAGTGTTTTAGTATAATTAAGTACGTAAAAGTTATAATTAGCTTTTGGTCATTTTTTCTTTTTAGGTATACCAGCGCGGATGGTTCAATCAACGATTCTGGATAAGTCGGAGTATTCTAATTCGTTATAAATAAATAAAGCTTCGTTCTTACAGGTATATTAATGCTAATTTCCCCTCTCCTCTTTTGTTTTTTTTCTTTTCAGGTAGGTGCCGGGAACCCATCGGAGGCTCGACAGAGATCAGCGACGTAAGCGGTAAGTACAATCAATTTGAAGTAAATATAATTCATTAGATAATTAGGTACCCTTTTTTTTCAGGTATGCGTCGGTAATCCGACGGAGGAACTCCTTCGAGAAGGTTAGGACGGCGGGGGCTGGTGTTCCTCGTTTCAACTTCCGCAACAAGTTTGTAATCGTGTATATAGTTAAGCAAATAAATTTGTTCTTGTGATCCCTTTTTATTTCAGATTCCGAAGGTGCATGGACGAATACGACGTCATATCAAGTGTGCGCCAAAATGGCGTACAACAAGTGTCCGGGGAGTCGGTTCGTCCAAGCATCTTTGGATGTTTTCGTGTTATGTGGGGTGTGTTCTTGGAGGACGGGGGCGCAAATTGTATAGTGATGGTTGACAAGGCTTGATGTTTCTTGTAGATGGTCTCGTGGGTCGCTGCGCTTCGGGTGCCGACTTTGGGGTACGGCCCGAAGCTGCTCTGTTGCCCGCGTTCACCGCGGGCAATGGAACGACCTCCTGGTCCGTACGAATAGGGGAAACCAGCAATGGTTTCCTGGTTAGCTGGTCGGAACAAGCCGTAAGGTTTGGCGTGTCCGGGGTGACGATCGATGGAGCTGTAAGGTTTGGCTCCTTCGGCATATCCAAGGATGATGTAGCCGTGGCGAGAGTCGCAGGGTTAGACTCGTGACCATGGATGATCGTCTGGAGAGGTGTTGAAAGGACCTCCTGGTCCGTACAACAAGTGGAAACCAGCAATGACTTCCGAGTTAGTTGGTCGGAACAAGCCGTAACGTTTGGCGCGTCCGGGGTGACGATCGGTGGAGCTGTAAGGTTTGGCTCCTTTGAAGTACCCAAAGAGGGTGTACACGTGGCGAAAGTCGTAGGCTTAGACTCGCGGCCAGCGGTGATTTTCTGAAGCGATGTTGAAGCGGAGGCCGGCTTCAAGAGACCACCGTGTATCTTAGATACTTTGTGTCCTTGATTCACCAGGTATACTTCGCCTCCTAGACTCCGTTGGATGGTGTAAGGTGCACTCCATGGGGCAACGAATCCGGCGTGGATTCCCTCCGGAGCATTAGACTGGACGTGAGTGCGAGCATACACCTGATCTCCGGGTTGATACCGTGGAGATATCTCAGTGGTGTTGGAGTATTTGCTCTGATACTTCCGTTGGCGCTCTTGGACTTGCCGGATACGTATTTGACGATCTGGATTCACGTTATTGACGCCGACTGGAAACTTCCATTCGCCGGGGAGATGTAGGCCCTTTCCGAGCAAGGCTTCACTCGGAGAAAGACCCGTAGCCGCGTTTCGTCGATTTCGTATTTGGAACAGAACGTGTGATAGTTGAAGATCCCAATCCCGATGCTGTTTGTCCCGCAGATGCAACCGTAGGCCTTTTTTTATTTCTTGGTTGCGTCTCTCAGTGGGGTTAGCACGTGGGTGGTATGTTGCGGTGGTCCAGAGGCTGGCCTGCCACTCATCGCAGGCGTTACGCCATTTTTGGCTAGAGAATTGGGGCCCGTTATCAGACAAGATCGCCTTCGGATAACCCCATCTATTGAATACCTCATTTTGTAGGAGGTTTATCGCTCGGGCTGCTTCGGAGGAGCCTATAGCAAAGGCCTCCACCCATCGTGAGAATAAATCGGTAACGACTAGGATAAAACGTTTTTCTCGACCTGACCGTGGGTAGGGTCCCATAAGATCGACCGCTATCGTTTCCCAAGGTTGTCGGGGTCGATGCGGTCTTAATTGATCCGGGTACTTCGGCCAGGTAGATTTGAGGCATGAACACACGTGACAAGCTTTCACGTGCCTCCGTACATCCCTACGGAGGTTTATCCAGGTAAAGTGAGCTTGTATCTTTCTGAGGGTTTCATCCATTCCCGGATGCCCTGCTCCGGACGAGTTATGGTAATATTGAAGTACTTTCATTTTGGAGTTTTCAGGTACCAGAATCTTCCAGTTATCCTGAATTCGTTTGAAGACTACTCCGTTTCGTAGTTGGTAATCGTAGTTGTGGTCTTGTGATTTGAGTATCCTCACGATATTGCAAAGTGCGCGATCGTTCTGTTGATCCTCCATCACTTCATCGATGATGTTGACTTGGCAGATGCCAAAGAGCTCGGCTGATGCAATCTGGGTCGGCGCATTGTAGCGTTCCGGTGGGTGGAGGTTGTCATTTTCCTCACACCCTACAGGCGTTTTTTCCTCGGGGTTACGGGATAGCGCACCCGGAAGTTCACTTGCTCTTCCGCGCACGTGTTCAGGAGTGAAGTCTAGCTCTTCAAGCAGGATAGCCCAACGGCTAAGCTTAGGTTTTTCATCCTTTACGTATTTTAACCAGGACAGAGCTCTAGTATCAGTTCGCAGGATGAAGGGTTTTTCCTCAAAGTAATTGCGGTAGCGTTTGATGGCCCAAACCGCTGCGAGGCACTCCTGTTCATTACTATGGTAACGCCTTTGAGTGGCATCGAATTTTGCACTAGCGTAACTGATTATATTCTTTGTCTTATTGGGAGTAAGTTGGTAGAGGACAGCCCCCATCCCTTCCTCACTAGCATCCGTCTGTAAGATGTACTGCAGGGATGGATCAGGGCGACTAAGTTTGAGAGGCTTCTGTATTTCCACTTTGATCTGGTCGAAAGCTTGTTGAGCCCGTTCGCTCCATTTGAACTTTCCTTTAGTAGCCAGGAGATCGGTGATGGCAATGGATAATGTAGCGAAGTGAGGGATGTACTCGCGTAACCAGTTACAAGTATCGATGAACCGTTGTACCTCCCGTCTTGTCTTAGGTGTGGCAAAGTTGAGTATAGATCCGATGTGCTCGGGCTGAGCTTCGTTACCAGTGATGTTTACCATGTGACCCAGGTATTTGAGTCCGTTTTCCCCGAAGATACATTTTTCGCTGGAGCAGGTGAGGCCGTGGATTTCCAAACGTTCGAAGACCAGCGTTAGATGGTGCAGATGGTCTTCCCAGTCCTCCGAGAATACGATTATGTCGTCTAGGTAGACTACGCAGATCTTATTGATGAGGCCGGTTAGAACCTCGTGGCTCATTAAGCGCTGGAAAGTGTTGGGAGCGTTTTTTAACCCGAACGGCATGACCCGGATGGGTCATTGGTCCGTGGCCCCATCAGGGGTGGTGAACGCGGTTAATTTTTTGGACTCGGGATCCATGGGGATCTGCCAATAACCACTTTTCAAGTCGATAGAGGAGATAACCTTCGCGGTGCCCAGTTCCTTGAGAGCCTCGTGAATTTTCGGCATGGGTTGAGTGACGTCTTCCGTGATGCGATTAAGACGACGGTAATCGACGCAGAATCGAGGTGAACCGTCTTTTTTATTGACGATGACAATGGGTGAACTATACGGGGAGGAACAAGGCTCGATAATCCCCTCCGCCAACATGGTTTGAACTTGCTCCTGGATGATCGCCTTTTTTGCGTTTGAGTACTTGTAGACAGGCAGCCGGAAGGGTTGCTCGGATGTTAACTTAATAACATGTTTGGTGCTTGGTGTTTGGTTCAGTACCTCAGGGACATCAAAAATCCCCTTGAAGGACTCAAAAAGGTTGGTAAACCGAGATTGCCAGGTTGGAGGAACACCTACTTTAAGGTTGGTGATGTTGGTAAACGTACCCGACGTTGACGGAATGGGAGTGTCGATTAATTGGACCGAAAATCTTTCTTTAGCCCCAAGGTATAACCGACCGTTCTGTGTGTTAATGACGGTTTGTTGCGCCTTGATCCAAGGGTAGCCCAAAATCAAGGGTTCCCGCGATTCGAGGGCGACCCAAGCCTGTAGTTCCAGGGGGTGTTCGTGAATGTAGATCGTCGTTGAAATTTTTCCCGTAAGTGGCATCTTGGATTTTTGGTCGGCCAACCGGGCGTTAGACGTTTCGGATGAGATTGGTATACCCGGTGGTACGTACGCGGTCTGAATGAAGCAATGGCTGGCGAAACTATCGACAGCAGCGGATATCTCTCGATTATTGAGAGTTACCCGAATGTGTGGCAGCTCGTCCTGCTCCATGTTTATGTTGGTGAGCCCTATTTGCGCATCGGAGCGGCTGGTTCGGGCCCTTCCGCCGCCCGTTTTGGGTTTTCCGGTTTCGAAGATTCTTTCAATTTTTGCGCCAGCACCGGGCAATCCCGGTGAAGGTGCCTTTCCGGGCAATGCCAGCATTTAGGTGGAACGTTTGAGTCCGGAGGGGGCTTGGTCCCGGGCAGGGTTCCGGGTTTGCCGGGTTCCTCCTTCCGGGGACGGGGCACCACCTGGGTATCCCCTAGATCATATTCGGCTTCAATTGCCTTAGTAAGTAAAGCGGTAAGTGTCCGGGGCTTTGATGGCCGAATGACCACCCGGAGCGTAGGTTTTAAGAGCTCGAGAAGGGTGGATACCCGCACCTCCTCGGCCTCGTTACCACGGATTCTTTGGTATAGGAGGAACTTCTGTTGCAAGAAGATACCCGCACTCTCGCGGTCACCCTGTTTTCTGGAAAATAACTGGGCATTCAACCGAGAGAGTATGACGGGATTGTTGTAGCGACTCAGGAGGAGCTCCTTGAACTTCGGCCATTCGAACTCCAGAGCCGCGTATAGGGCCCACCACCTCTCGGCGTCTCCTCGGAGCCCTTCGGTAGCCGTAGAGGTGCGAGCAGTGGCCAGGGTACGTGTTTGAATAAAGAAGTCCTCGCAATTCCTGAGGAACTTCTTTTGGTCCTCATGATCCGCTCCACTATAAGTGGGTAGCGGTGGTCGTGGTGGGATGGACTGCAAAGCCTGTAGAAGAGGCCCCAAGTTTAGCAGCGGGTCCCGTGGATTTACATCTGCGGTAGGTGAGATTGAACTAAGCGGAGGTGCCGTAGGAGACACATGATGAGGTTGATGATCCTCCATTGTTTCTGTGTTAGTGTCTGGGTTGGAAATGGGGGTTGAGTTGGGCGCCACCGGTTTTTCCATTACCGGAAATGTGGTTTGTTCGGCACTCGTACTACCGGTAGATCGGGTTTGAATAGGGGTTCTTCTCATCATAGTTTTACGAGGCCGGCCGGCAGCTCGTTTCGGAGTAACCGAGTTAGACGGTGAGACCTTCATAGGGTGTGACTTGAATTTACAATTAAACTCTAAGAGCCCCACGTTGGGCGCCAAAATTGTTGACAAACTAACACCTGGAATAGATCCAATCTAACAGAGTTCCGAGAGGAGCTCTGGGCGTGCTCTCAACAATTGGCAGATAGTGGTGGAGAGGAGAGTTAACCGAACAGCCAACTCTTGATATTCCGTCCCGAGGAGAACGCCTGGCAACGTTGGGGGGAGGGGGGGGGGGTTTGCCGGCCCAACACTACGTTGGTTTTTTTTGGGCTTTAGCCCTTAAAAGGGCTGTTGGGGTGGCGGAGAGTGGTCCGGGTTACAGGGCCAGGGTCGTCGTCGGGAGTCGGAAAACGGGTGAACGGGAGGAACGGGGAGTTATTGGGTGCGGGAGTGGGGAGGGAGAGGGGCAAGGACTTTCCGAGTAGGTGGCGGCGTGAAGGAGGGGGGAGTGGGGGGCAGCGGGGAAAGAGGGTGTAGAGCCTGGGTTAGCTCGCTGGCGATACGGTCGAACACCGTGTCGAACTCAGCCTGGCTCGTAACCAGAGGGGGTGAGGGAGGGGTGATAGGGCGGGAGCGGGCGTGTGCCACGGGGCGTGGAAGTGGGGGTGACCGGGGGGGCGCGGGGCGCAGCGGTGGTGGGACCTTGAAGGTCACGATGGTCGCGAGAGGGGGGGGGGTGTTCTCGAGGTCCCACTTGAGGGTCCGTATGGAGACCGGCGGGTCTTGGCCGTGCCACGTGACGTGGACGGTGCCAGTAGCCGTCCTAATGGCACGCCGAAGACGCCGCCTGCGGGTAGCGATGTCGCTCTGCCTGGTCATACAAAAAAATAAAAATAAAAATAAAAATAAAAATAAAAAAAATTAATAAATAAATTAATAAAAAAACAAAAATAATAATAATAATAAAATGAATAAAAAATAATAATAATGATAATAATAATAATAAATAAAACAATTAATTACTGATGCGGGAAAGGGAATAAAAGAAACGAAGGATTTTATAGTATGAGCCAAAATGCGCTTATATTGCGGAGAAAATGTGTACAAACGCTATTTACAAAAGCCAGGTGATTTGCGCTGGTCGGGAGAAAAAAAATAAAAAATAAATAAAATAAAAGATAAAAATTTTAAAAAAATTAAAATAAAATTTTTTTTTTTTTAATTTAAAAAAATAAAATAAAGGGAAAAAAAACGAATAATAAGTATTATTCTTCGCCACGAAGGGGTCGGTGCGGGGTGGAGTCGAGGAGCTCGGCGAGGGACGCGTCTTTCAGCGAAAATAGCCGAGAGGAGAGGGGAATAACAAGGCCACTTTTTCAGCGGAGACTTGTCCGGGGAAGAGTTCTTACCACTTTTTCAGCAGAGAAAGAACTGAGCTCGAATGGCCTCGCGCTCCGCCTTATATACCCGGCCCGGAGCAGCGATCCGCCGCCGAAAGTCGAGGCTCGAACCGCGGAGCCCGAGACCCCGGTACCTATGGTCCGGTTTCCATGCGGGGCGGTGAAGTGTGGCAAGGTCCCGAACCGCGGCGCTGGTTTCGCTGGCTGGACATGGCCCGCGAGTCACGGCGCGGTTCGGGTTTCCCCCGACGCAAGTCTCAGCGCTGGGGTCGCGAAAGTTAAATATTCGCGTTCGCTTGTGTGTAAGTGTTGTCCGTGATGGCGCTGGTGTCGCGGAAGTTAAACATTCGCATTCGCTTGTGTGCAAGTGTTATCCGCGGTGGCGCTGGTGTCGTATATGTGTGACATTCAAAAAGGGATAAGTACGATAAGAATCGGTCATAATCACAAGTGTTTTAGTATAATTAAGTACGTAAAAGTTACCATTAGCTTTTGGTCATTTTTTCTTTTTAGGTATACCAGCGCGGATAGTTCAATCAACGATTCTGGATAAGTCGGAGTATTCTAATTCGTTATAAAATAAATAAAGCTTTGTTCTTACAGGTATATTGATGCTAATTTCCCCTCTCCTCTTTATTTTTTTTTTCTTTTCAGGTAGGTGCCGGGAACCCATCGGAGGCTCGACAGAGATCAGCGACGTAAGCGGTAAGTACAATCAATTTGAAGTAAATATAATTCTTTAGATAATTAGGTACCCTTTTTTTTCAGGTATGCGTCGGTAATCCGACAGAGGAACTCCTTCGAGAAGGTTAGGACGGCGGGGGCTGGTGTTCCTCGTTTCAACTTCCGCAACAAATTTGTAATCGTGTATATAGTTAAGCAAATAAATTTGTTCTTGTGATCCCTTTTTATTTCAGATTCCGAAGGTGCATGGACGAATACGACGTCATATAAAGTGTGCGCCAAAATGGCGTACAACAGTTACATTTATTGTAAAATTACGTAGTTGTCACGTAAAAATCACGTGAAAATCACGTTATTGAATTTCATCGAGCAGGGGTTAGAGTATGGATGACTACGCGTTCAACTCAATCTCTTGCCATATTAACCCATCACCGCTGTCTCCTGCACCCATGTGTATAAAATGCCTGTGCATGGAATTCTTCAATCCTTCCAGATGCGATATTTGGGCTATCAATGATTGTTGACGTGCAGTTGAAAATCGTTGGCGCTTAATTCGGCTTTGCGTTTTCAGTACTTCGATGAACCCGTTGATCCGTTGCTCCCACGTAGCAAAGTCTTCGACCGAACTTTCAAGCGCGGCTTGGTTGTGCAAGTCTTGTTCTGATGGTTCAGTGTTGTTCTTCATATCAACGAGGTAAAAACTCTTCCCAGCGAGATTATGTTAACTCACTGTTTCATTCAAAGACTGACGAGTTTTGAGCGCTGTCGATGATTAAAAATGGTCTCTCATCAGAAATATTTTCGCCGTTCCCTTCTAACTCGGAACATGAAATAGAATCACCTCCATCAAATTTTTTTTTAATATCGCGTTGATATACATTAATGTGAAAAGCATGGAAAGTAAATACATACACAGAACGAGCAGGTGATCATTGTAACCAGAGCGATGTCAAACTATACCTCTACTCACAATGTTATCCAAATGGAAATTTGAATTTGAACACTGATCCAAACCAATATGCTCTACTCTACGAGATCTACGCAAACTTTCAACCGACCTATTACAACAAAGAGGCTGAACCATGGCTGAGCAGGATTGCATTTTTAGAAAAAGCCCCCCTCATTGTCATTGACTGCTCAAAACAAAACGATTCTCTCAAGTTCGGCCCTGTTGAAGTGCATCTTGAGTTGGAGTTGAAAAATAATATTCCGCCACAAACTTCAGCGTACTGCATGATCCTTTATGATCGCATTGTCAAGTATAAACCAATCAGCGGTGCGGTTAAAGAATTGGTATAAAATCATGCCGATAATTTGCGTCCACTTCAGTCACCATGAAGCTTATTGTCGATGTACAGGGCTTCAAGAGACCCATCAACAAATTTGCCCTAAAGGAGATTTTCATCATATAAACTCCACGACAAGGATGCTGAACTGCTGACGCTCACCTTCGACGCACCATTTGCATGGGACTCTTTAACGACCAAGTACAAAATTACAAACAAGTGGTTGGAACGCAGTTTCCATGGAATACGATGGGATCACAGCGGCATACCATACGAGGCAGCTAGAAAGACAATTCGAGGAATCTTGCAAGGAGCTCCTACCATCTATGCGAAGGGATTGGAGAAATGCGCATGGCTATCAAGATTCACGGATCCCGCAACAAAGGTCATCGACTTGGAAACTCTGGACTGTCCATCGCTGCAGAAGTTGCCGAAAATCACAAACTCCAAATGCCCACATCATTCGTTCAACACGAAATACAACTGCGCCCATGAGAATGTAAAACCGGTGAAAAGCTAATTGAGTGTATACGAAGAGTTGTGTGAGCGAGGAATTTTTTTAAAATGAATAAAAAACATTTCAATGAAAATGTATGTTATTTTTATTCTTTATTCTACGACGAAAATAGTTCGAACTTCTCCTCCGTTTACATTTCGATAAAACAGTTTTTTTAAATACATTTTTACATAGTCAACCCATAAAACGTCGAAAAAACGATGACGAGACGACTGTGATGCCAACGGTTGTTCCTCTCAACGATGCTGCCCCAACGAATTTACTCTTTTCCACCATGCTCAGAGACGATGGAACTTGACGCTGCACTGTTGGAAATTGGGCCGAATCACGGCCATAATTTAGTATAATCCGGTATTCCGTGATTTTTGGGGTCGCTGATTACGAATTTGGTATCAAAATTTTCAAAAACAAAATGGCGGCCGGGTTATCGTCGTTCGATCTTAGAAATACTGGTTGGAAATGGCTGAAAGTTGGCTAAAATACGTTTTTGGGGTCGCTGATTACGAATTTCGTATCGAAATTTTCAAAAACAAAATGGCGGCCAAGATATCGTTATTCGATCTTAGAAATACTGGTTGGAAATGGCTGAAAGTTGGCGAGGATACGTTTTTGAGGTCGCTGAATATGAATTTGATGATGTAATATCCAAAAACAAAATAGCGGCCGAAATATCGTCGTTTGGTCTTAGAAATACTGGTTGGAAATGGCTGAAAAATTCTGAAGGAGTTTTTGGGTTGAGCATGAATAAATTTGAGACATTTTAGGGACGATTGATTATGATAATTACTTTTATGGAAAAAAATTGTATTAAAACTCAATTGGAGTCATACTCCTCGCTCTCGGATATGGACAGTTCCTCGGTTGAACCCTCTTCTGCGTCGCTACAGGATATCAGCCGCAGAGCATCAGTCGATCGTTTTTGTGCTTCTTCGCTGGAAGTTCCCTTAAACTTGAGATATATGGATCTGAGGATATCAGCAACCAGTTCGGGACATCTTGCATCGTCCTTTCTCGGGAGCATTTGCGAGAGGATCCCTCTCGATATTTTTTTATATCTTTATTCCAGGCTTCCTGGGCCTCCTCCAATAGCTGCCCGATTGGCAAAGATGTGGAAGCTATTATTTGTGAACCATGCATCACCAGCTTATGCACTGCTGTTGACATATTATACCACGGGTATTCGGCTACATGTATCCTTGCTGTTTCGAATGCGTATTCCTTGTCCGTTTCCACATCGATATTTCTTCCACTGGATATCACCTGTAGAATCGCGTGAAATTTCTCTATCAGCCGTTCATTTACTCCAGTTATCAGTGAAACTTTCGGTGGGTTTTCGAATCTCTCTCGATCTCAACCCGTTTTGGATATCAGCTGTTCATTGCTTGACTGATGCCTTTTCACTCTCCGTACGGGCTTGTCATTTTTTGAGATGTAATTTGTAAAAAATATGTAGTAAACACTCGAACATACGGATCCACGCGTGTAGTGTTGACATACCGTAACTCAAATTCGACTCGATTAACGGCAATTTCAGAATTTTGTCGGTATCATAGAAGTCCTTTGATGCAGCACTACACAAGTTACACCTTAACGCTGAAGTTGTGGATGTCACAGCGTTGCACACCTTACCATCTATCATCGTGAATAGCATTTCGTAATTTATCGTGATTACAGTGGCATCTGCAACCATCGTGAATGGTTCCAGCAAAGCTATTTGATCATCGATGTATTTTTTTTCATTTACAGTCACTTCAGTAGTTTCTTGAACGAACTGCAGTCTAATTGGTCGCCAGAATCGAGGTGATAAGGGCCTTTGATTTTCCCATATGACTTCATTGGTGCTTTCGTCAGATTTGCTATTAGGGAAGGCGAGTCAAAGAGGAACGAACGACGTAAGAAATATATGTGCGTCTGAAGCAGAGTCATCGCTCAATGATTGCTGATATTCACTCTGGCCTGAACTTCCGTCGCATCCCCACTTACATATCAATTCAGCTGTGATACGCTGGGTATTGAGTGATTTCAAAAAATCTCGAGAGCAAGAGACGTATGCTAGTGTCATATGCAGCCATGTAATTTTATGTCCGCACTAGTTTCGATGACGGTGATGCTGGATGGAGGCGGATAACAGAGCTTCATGGCTACTTGCACGGAGTCGTAACTCGGATAAACTTTGCAATTTACTGTCTTTAATCTCTTTCTGAAGACATTGTACTTGGCAGTTTAAGATAGAGATATCTTGTCAGTTTTCCTTCAACTATATCTCATAGCGCTTCATCCGCAGAAATCGTTTGCTGTGCATTAGATGTTTTCGCAAACGCTGCTCTGTACCGTGTCGCTCTCATTGGTGAAGCAGTAACATCTTGTATAACTTTTGCAGAATCCACGTTTCCAGCAGACCGAACATTCATTGTTGTTGCTTGTAATAATTGTGCAGGCGTATATTTTTTGCGAAGCTATTCCGTTTTTCGACGCCATGAACGAACGCTTGATGTAGCGAAGTCCAACGATGGCCGACCACGACTGAGACCAGGTGTGGTTCGAGATTCATTTGAAGAACAGTCTTTTGAAGATGAGTCTTCGGCTCCGTTATCTTCTGATTGGTCTATTGTGCGAACGCGAAATGAGAAATCAACGTTTGGGGAATTTTCATTTTTTTCGTAAAAAAATTTGTCATTGCCTCGCCTCCTTCCACTCGGTTCGCATTTTAAAGAACAATTTCGATAACTGCGGTCTTGCGGTCAATTGTATTTGCACAGGACAATCAGCTTCTCTCGACAGTTCATGCTCCAAACTTTTCAATTGAGAATTAAACTCGGATGACATACAATTACGCAGTATCGGAGATTTTTTTTCCGCGTCCAAACGACAACCTGATCCTGAGATCCTTTGTATAAAACGGATACATATATAATAACAGTTATTTGCGACGTTAAAATAACATCTATCATGGAGCTCTGTTTGCAAACTACATCATATATAGTTTTTTAATCAAGATTTGATTAGAGATGAAAATAAGGTGTATAAAATATTGTTTATATTATAATATGCTTTTGAATTTTCAAACGTGTCTTTGCGAGAAAATTTCACATAAACACATTTTGAAGAAAAGGACAGTTTTTTGTTCTTTAAATGCTAAAATTATACGAACTGTCCCTCACCCCCTAGTAATCCGTTCCGAGAAGACACATTGTAGGTTCTAGCTGACCTGCAGCTGCGCGCCTGAGCAAGTAGGCAAGTAGCATCGACGCACGATGCACGCGGCGCCCGAGCCAGAAGCCTTTGCTGTGCTGAGCGCACACGCTGATCTAATAAAATACGTTACATCTAACCCGGTCAAAACTGGTCGCTAGCTCTTTCAGAATCATTTACTAATAGTTTATACTTCAAATTATTCGAAGAATGATCACGGGATTCCGCGGTATTTGGCACTTTTCGTCTGTGTATCGTCAGTTTTCTTTCAAATAAATAGTCACTTTTTTTATGTATTGTTATATGTAATAAACAAACAGAGCGACAGTTTTTTAGAAAAAGTAAAATACCCATAATATTGTACATACCTCCAAAAACCTCAACCATATTTTAAATATTTTTTTGTAATTATAACTTGGCGTAAATATTACTTCGAACTGTGTAATGAAGTTCGTAGACACGCGCGTCGAGCATGTCCCGTTGCAGAGGGTCAACTTTACACCGAAATATCTCGGCAACCACAGGTCGTCGGGGGTTGGGTTTAACGATTTTGAATAGAGGGGATATTCCTTAGCCAATCCCCACCAGTCATACATTTTTTTAAAATCACATTTTCGTATTTTGACCGCACTTTGGCCAAAATCGCCCACTGTACGCTGTTGTATTTTCCACAATTGCATGTAGAGTTGACCATTTGCGCACCAGTTACAGCATACTCTCGATGATGTGGACAGGCGTTCGGCGATAGTGTTCCGACGAATTTTTGTCTTTTTCACGATGGTGTGCTCGGAGTCGGTAGAAGTCGACGCTGTTATATTTTCCACCTATGTACGTCATGTAGAGATGATAATCACGTGCCACTTGCCGCATAGGTTCGGACGTTTCCAAATCTTCATCGAAGACCTTCACGAGTCGCGCTGGTAAGACGACGGTGAACTCATCTGCGATGTCCGCGATGTAACGTTTCTCAAACTTGGTTTGCACGGCCCTCATGTCGGAGATTCGATGTTCCGAGTGAATGCGGAGTTCTGACAAGCTTCTTCGTTGGAAGGAATTCCGCCATCCCGCTGACTTTGTTGATACTCGTGAAATCCATTTTCCACACTTTCAAAATTCCTTTTTGGAAAAATGTTGATCTTCCGGTGGAATAGTGTAGTCTGAGCTTGGACCACGAAATTATAAGCTCCTTCGTAACCCGCCCACTCCAATTTTCAAAGTACTCCCCATTTTTCCAATCGTGAAAAACACGTTTAAACACCTTCGAAGAACCTCGTACGTGGAGAATTTCCCCGGCATTTTTTCATGCTTTCATGAAACGGGTTCAAACACGTTTGAAGAACCCCGTACGTGGAGAATTTCACAGCATTTTCCACATTCCCGACGTTGAGGTGGGGGGCCATCGATGTGATGTTTCATCTGTGGCGTATTATAATGCTCCATGCATGGAATATATGAAATCATTTCACGGTCGTTCCGATGGTGTTCTGGCAGACGATCCCACAATAAGCCAACATATTCACCCCAATATTTTAGGAGCAAGACTTTTGGAACCTGTTCGAGCTCGTTTCTGGTCAAGTCCAGGGGGTGCTTGGCCGGATGCACTGCATATATACTCGCATATGTGGCCATCTCTATGTTATATTTCGGAATGAAACCGAGTCCTCGATGCATCGCAATTTTTTTTTCAAGAGTGCAGCTGTTCTCACGTGGCCCGTGCGCGGTCAAAGCCTTTAACGACTAGATCTCTAAAGTTTATAGTTTTTCCAAGAAATCCTGACTTGACAGGAACTGTCTCAAGTGTTGGCGAGACTCATGACAGGAATGGACATGCATACAAACACTTTAAGGATTTCGGAAATGAAACCAAGGCATCACACCTGCATCTCATAAATAAATGGCTTTGAAAAGCCGCCGCCTCCATGTAGCGTCTTCAAATTATCGAAATTTTCCGACCCATATATGGTCATTACACGCACACATCATGTGTGTAAGTTTTTTTCACACAGACTAAATAATGCAGAAAGAAAACACACTCCACTTGCATCAATGATAATGTTTTTGATGTCTATGATATATTGTAAGATTTATGGGTTTCCACCGTTCACTCCCCACTACCTGACCCCCGTCCCCACAAAACACTCGTCGACGGCGGCTTTCCTCTCCGGCCAATCACTCATCGGACCACATGGCTACCTCCTCCACAGAGGCCGCTGGCATCCCCCTCCGTGACGTCACGTTCCCGCACTGGATCCCCCCGCCCCCCTGAGATCCCTAGGTTACAACCGCTCCAGCTCTACTACTATATACCGTAAAATGACTTAAATCTATTTAAGATAGTTCTGTAGTTTTGGTCAAATCTTAGGAATTGGCTGAAATCTAAGTACGATGTAGATATAACCTTCATGGACTAATAACTAAAAATTCAATTCAATTCACCGTTTAGTTCATGAGAAAATTTCAATTGAATATGGGTATTTTTGTACGCGATCCCTATACCTAACCCGTAAACCGATAGGAGTTTGCTCGCATTTCTCGATATAGGTTCTAAACGGATCTTAGGTTTTCAAAATAAAAACGCCTGGACGCAGTACTATTGTGGGATTGATTTTAAAAAAATGACAAACTTTGACCGTTTAGTTTCAGAGATATCGATTTATGAAAAGTGGTAATTTTATTCCACACCGAACTCGAGCCCAACCATGTGTAACGGAATGGCAACAGTGTACGCTGCAGCCAGCTGCGTGTGGTCTGGGAACTGAAGGCGTGTTCTTTTCCCGCGTCCTAGTAATTCTGAGATGGATGTGTAATAAATTTAATTTGTTCAATTTATGCATGTATCGTGGTATATATATATTTATATATAACTGTGTGTGTGTGTGTGTGTGTGTGTGTGTGTGCGCGCGCGCACGCCCGCGTGTGTGTGTGCGTGTGCAGATATATTATATTACGTTATAAATCCACGATCCGACGTCCTTAGACAGCGAATTTTTGTTGCTGATCGTTGAGAATATGATTATTCTCATCGCGTTTAGCCGAATTTGCTTGACACATGACTGCCGCAGCTTTTAGTCTTTTAGCAAGAGCCTTTTGTCTTGTAACCTTTCCCTTGTATCGCATTTGAATTGACATTTTCACGCTGTTTTTATTTATGTGAAATATTTCGCGAAAGACGGATCGTAGGAACCTCAACACTACGACTGCAGGAAAATCGCGCTGTTGCCACGATTACAGCGCCGCTCTCTATACGAGTATGAGACCTTTCTTGAGTATGCGACCTTTCTATGCATGAGGTGCGAATGTGTGGGACATATAGAGGGCACAACCTCTGTCAACAATTTACAACCAACAGCATCGTATAGGCATTGGATGTTACTAAACGCTTCTGCAGAAACTTTTGGCTCATACGTGTACCGACAGAACTACCTTAAAAAATGTTCTTACCACTTTTGGCCACTTTTCCAGAATCGCCAAAATTGCGAAATTTCAACCAGTCGTAGCGTCGGTTCCATTTGAAGGATGGCAATTTAACAGGTGGCTTTCAGGAAGGATTTTGGCAGACTTAGATAATGCCTTCGAATTCATCCCGATATCTCAATTAGTGTTTTGGAGAGAGCGGGGTCAAAAGGGGGAGAGAAGGGGCGACAGTGTGGAGGTGGGAGGGAGCAAGCTCGTCATCAAGCCACCATTCCTCAGCCATTCGCAATAAGACTTATGCAAGGATTAGGACGCCCAATGGCCGGCGCGGTGATTCACCAGTGGCTAGGTTGGCATCCTCAATTCGAGGAGCCAATCGAACTGAGAAGAAAAAGCATTAGGGCGTTAAGTATGCATTGGCCAGTTTACATTAAACCTGGTGGTAAGGATTTCAGATCAAAGGTCCGTGGCCACGGTCTTACATACAGGCCTGGAAACGACCGTGGTGGGGGGAGGCACTGTTAACGAATTCACGTTTGTTTCCAATTTTCGCCACTACGTGGTATTGCTATCGGCGAGTCCGTGTGCGACAAGGACAGAACAACTTCCGTCCGTCTCTCTCACTCTTCTCGATGATCCGAAACCTACCTTTTTTGTGGGGGGGGGGGGCGAACGTGCAATAAAAGTAGATGAGAAAGAATTGTGGAATAAGGACGGGGGGTTGTGGAAGAGAATAGAAGTGCGGCTTGTAAAAAGGGGAAGATCCTGTATGGCTGGAAGACCAATATACATCCGGGAATTACCGCAAGCCACTTTCGAAATTGTCCGACATCTCTCGGTACTCGAAAAGTCGAGAAATTATTATTCGAAGTCGGGCACCCGGTGTAACACGTGCGTAACGCACACACCTTCGGCATGTCGATGAGTTTTCAGTCATACCCTGAAACAACGGTCCACCTTCGCCAGCTTTATGAATATTTTTCAACCTACAAATGCTCGTTGACGCGAACAGAAGTTATCAAGAAGGTTGTAAGAAAAAATGGAGTAATAAATGGCACGGGGCACGGTCTAAGACAAGGCAAGGGGCGAAGGAAGAGATCACAGAAGACCGTAGGTGGGAGGTACTCGCCGATAGTAGCGACGGCGGTGGCGGCGAGCGGAATGAAAGGTGAAGCTCGTAACGCTGCCTCACGACTCCATTGAAATCTGGCTTCGTTTCCGGACCTGTATCCAAGACCGTGGTCTATGTGGAGTCGAGCGGTTTTGGGCCACGGACACGGTCTTACATACAGATCTGGAAACGAAGCCAGATTTCAATGGAGTCGTGAGGCAGCGTTACGAGCTTTACCTTTCATCCCGCTCGCCGCCACCATCGTCGCTACTATCGGCAAGTACCTCCCACCCACGGTCTTCTGTGATCTCTCCCTTCGCCCCTTGCCATGTCTTAGACCGTGCCCCGTGCCATTTATTACTCCATTTTTTATTACAACGTTCTCGATAACCTCTGTTCGCGTCAACGAGCAATTGTAGGTTGAAAAATATCCATAAAGCTGGCGAAGTTGGACCGTTGTTCCAGGGTATTACTGAAAACTCATCGACATGCCGAAGGTATGTGCGGTACGCATGTGTCACACCGGGTGCCGGACGTCGAATAATAATTTTTCGACTTTTCGAGTACCGAGAGATGTCGAACAATTTCTAAAGTGGCTTGCGGTATTTCCCGAATTAAAACAATCACAGTTTGTGTGCGAGAAACATTTCGAAAAACGTTTTGTGTTGTTCAAAAAAGCTTTCTACACTGACGAACCAATAAAGGTATTTGTATATTCAACATTCCATGTGTTGTATATTTTTTTCCTTTCGTCATCAAAAAAAACTCTGACTAAAGTTCGAATAAAAATCCATTTCACTCGAAAAAGGTAAGTATTGAAGTTTTTTTTTTATATTGGTCTTCCAGCCATACAGGATCTTTCCCTTTTTACATGCCCCAGTTCTGTTCTCTTCCACAATCCGCAGTCCTTATTCCACAATTCTTTCTCATCTACCTCTATTCCACCTTACACACACACACCTTCACCCCCCCCCCCCCCCCCCCCTACAAAAAAGGTAATGTGCATTTCGGATCATCAAGAAGAGTGAGAGAGACGAACGGAAGCTGTTCTGTCCTTGTCGCGCACGTACTCGCCGATAGCAATACCACGTAGTGGCGAAAATTGAAAAAAAAAACGTGAATTCGTTAACAGTGCCACCCCCACCACGGTCGTTTCCAGACCTGTATGTAAGACCGTGACATAGACCATAGCTTGTGCATAATAATGATTAAAACTATTTTAAGGATGTTGAGTCCCAAATCGCAAATGATAATAAAATTCTGAAAATTTGGTACGTTTTTGTATGAAGTATTTCAGAGGTCGTGTAAAAATTTCACGACAATTAGGAAGCTCGTTATTGAACAATTGACATTCACAAATTAAATGTTGTTTTATGGAGACTGATGTAACTTTGGAATAAGTTTTTTTTTCGACCTCTCAATTTTGTAGTATCTACAATATACTCAAAGCAACGGAAACAAAACGAACTTTGTTGATTAATTTTTTTTTATTTCTTTTAAAAATTATTCTTAACAAAATGTTATTTTTTTCATAACGAGCTTCCTAATCATCGTGAAATTTTAACACGACCTCTTAAATACTTCGTACAAAAACATACCAAATTTTCAGAATTTTATCATTTTTTACTTCAACCCTTAAGGAGGTTGAAGTAATGATAGAATTCTGTAAATTTAGTATGTTTTTACATGAAGTATTCAGGAGGTCGTGTAAAAATTTCATGACGATTAAGAAGCTATTTATTGAACAATTAACATTAACATGTTTCGTAGGGACTCAACATCCTTAATGCCGTCATAATAAACTTGCCCAAGTATAACATTCAAAGCTGTACGTCGGGAGTATTTTAATTAAGAAAGATTTATCAGGTTCAACATTATAATTAGGTAACGTGCTTCACGATTGAAGCTGCTGCTTGATCTTTTGTATATACATTCCAGAAGAGACCAAGTGATGGCCCACTAATATCGAGGTTGATAAAATTGTGATTGTTTTTACTTCACTCAATAGCATTGCAGGCCTCTTTTTCTAATGTTTCCGTACAGAGAATTGAAAGTGTGATTCATTTCACATCAAGACCGAATTGTAATGATCAATTCATTTTCAGCACATCAAACGGCGCGGACTTCAGAAAATATCCTTGCCCGTCGTTAAGAAACACTTATGGGTTTTGAAGAACAAGGATGGCAGATAAAAAAGTCTCGGAAATTAGCGATCTTTTAGAACGAATTCTAATGAAAGCTGAAGCATTCAACGGTAACTATTTAAAGAAATAGGATATGTTTTCAATCGCGTACTATTTTTTATCAGTCTAATTCAAGATAATAGCACGCCTACGAAAATAATAGTTGTGATTTTATTGTACAGATACCGTGTATGTACAGACATGTAAACCTGGGAGTATTTTTTAATTATTTTGTCAATAATGACTTTTATTATGATATTCTTCGAGGAAAAAAGTCGAGAATCTTGGATTGATTCCTCTTTTCACCGGGACTTTTTTTTCTCCCGGCAACATTCGCCGCTGTAGTGGACGACCGTAAATTTTTGTTTGGACTTTCTTTTTTGACAGCCTCGTCATCGGGTTCATAGCGGAGCTGCGGATCCATTTCCGTTGGTGTATCTTGTCTCTGGTTCTTCGTTTCAATAGTCGCGATAAGGTTGAATCCGCTTCTTCGACTACCACTGATTGTTTTGGCTTCCCTATCTCTCATAACATCCCAAAGTGATTTATTTCTTTGTTCGCTCGACCTCTGATCTTCGTTGTCGATTTGCTTGTTCGGCCTGACTTCCATCGTATATTCATGATGTTCCGGTGCTTTTCTTTCTCCGGCTTCGTTCGAATCTATTGACTTATCGGCATTATATTTTCTCGATTTTTGTAAAACGCTGAATATTCTTGCTTCCTCACATTTCTCGTTGTCACTAGCAGCACTACCAGCGGATAGCTTCAACGTTTTAACGCTTTTCGGCACTTCGCTCGCGTTCTGATCCTTACAATTCGATTTTTTCGACTCTGGATTTTTGTTTACTGTGTTCCAATAATTCGTCAGGGGTTTCATTCTGCTTCGCTTATACAAGAAACGATAAAAATCCGACCGCATACTAGGCGACGCTTTTTCATACTGCGTTAGCAAAGAGAACAATTGAGCTGTAACAGATTTAAAAAATGAAAGCAAAATTATTGATAAATAACAGACGTCGTTTTATTTACTAAGAGATTGTTCTCTGAATTAAGTTTTTCACTTAGGGGCAAAACATCATTTTGATAATCTCAAATGCTCAATGGTTTAATATTTTGAAATGATCTGACAAGGAACATCACTCAAGTGCCCGCCGTCGATTTTGTTGAAACTCATATATATGACGAAGCATTGGAAACTATTAGACACGTATTTTTTTATCTGCGGAATAACCGTTTTAAGGCGGAATACGACCCGTCAAAGAAAGGCGTGTCAACCCTAAATTACTTTTTTTTTAATTACTCGATAGTGGATTTGTCATCACTTTACAATAGAGGAATTTTGGTTTTCATTCCATTCAGAACTGCTTGTACTATAGGTAAAACTACAAATCCACCCCCCCCCCCCCCCCCGACACACCTTTCTTTGAGCAGTGGTTTTCCCCTTAAAACCGTTTTTCCACAAAAAAAGGGGGGTTTTCAACATTTTATCACATATATGAGTTTCAACAAAATTGACGCTGGACACTTGAGTGATATTCCTTGTTAGTGTCAACTATTTTGTGGCGAATGCATAATTTGCCCGCAACTTTTTCCAAATTAAACCGTAGTTACCTACGATTACAGAGGCATGATGTTCTCAACTTTCCTCTAAAGCTGACTCGATTATTGTTTATTCACGACCCTGGATCTGATTGCTTTTGTTGTATGAATATGACAAAGCAAGGCAAGTTTTTTTTTCCCAACATTTCAGCGTCAAAGAAAAACCCTTTTAGGAATAAATTAACCAACCGAGATCAACGTTTCGTTGAACGAGATGCCAATACATATCGGCCACACTGTCTCGTAAATTCGTATCGCCAAAGGTGAAGTATACCATCGAACGTCCGGCTACAGCAGCTGCCATTAATTGTAGGAGAACTTTCAATTTCGGATTCCCCCGGAAAGCCCCGCATCCCCAGTTTCCCGTCGCTATCGCCGGTAAATTCTCCTGACCTATTTCCGTCGAACTAAATCCTACGTACGCCTGTTGGGATAAGAAAACAATATAAAACTGCACAAAGTTACATTCTGGTTCGTAGTATTTACCGATGAGCACTTCCGTCGCAAGCCTTGATGTTCGAAGAAAAAATAAAATCTACAATAATAGGATGTACGTATGGGAGAACCTAATGAGGAAATAAGCTGAATTTCAGGATGTTACGCTACAATTATGCAGTGGACGATTGTGAGATTTTTAACACATAAATTGCACCAAAAATCTAAAAAATGATGTATGATTTTTTGAGTATACTTTATCTCATATTTGAAGCAACACAACGTCACATAAGAACGCATGCAAAACTATTCCTAATTAATTCTAACATTATTGTAAGACTCGCATACATCCTTAACATTAAGGGGTTAGGTTACCGTGAAAATGGACGAACACCTGCTCGTCACTTGAGACAACTCAAATTGAAGTGGAAGGTCCAACATATGGTGCAGGAATCGCAGATTAAAGGTAAGATCATGATTACATCGATCAAACTAGTAAAACTTTTAACGCGTTTTCCTTGAAATTAAGTTTTTCAAAACAGCGTACATGATTTCTCGGCATCTAAAGAACGGATTGACTTGAAATTTGGTACACTCATTCAGTGTAATAGCAGTCTTGAACGACGTTTATTTTCGTATGATTTTTTTTCCATCACCTATTAACGATAATAATGTAATTTTTCAACGAAAAATCGAAAAGAAGCTCAAATTTTTCTTTATGATCGAAACACGATAACGAAAAAGCTCGGTCAAGTTTCAGCCGCCATTATCTCTTATAAGAAAAAACTCATCTTTTAATTTCATATTAACTAGGTGGTCATAATCTAGTACACCGTTGAGCCCCGTACGTCAAAGGTCCTTCACGAGATTGTTTATAACTTCTTTAATTCCGAATATATTTATATCAAATTTGGCAAACAATTTTGTTATCGTACGGGGGCGTCCATAAATTACGTAACGCAAATTTTCCCAGTTTTCACCCCCCATCCGCCCCCCCCCCCCCCCCACGTGACGGAACCGTAACGCCTGGCCTGAACCCCCCCCCGCCTATTCCGTTACATAACGGGTGCTTTGTCGTCAATAATGGCGTTTTTTTCTCAAAGAAATAACTAATTATGAAAGGATCGGGTTTATGCTCATTTTATAAAGTATATATTCATCTAGTTTCATATCAATTTTCATGAAGTCAAAAAAAATTAACTTTGATTTGGCGAAAAAAAAATTCTCTTCATTATCTCTTCGATATCTTTATGAAAGGTTATCTGTAAATAAAAAGTCAAAAACTTATCGATATCTAGACAGATGAAGCTAAGGTTATGCGTAGCCGTTTTTTTATTGTGGTTTTTTTTAACAAAATGCCGACAGTTTGGACATTTTTTTCTATCTCCAAGGCCCTTTTTTGTACTCAAGCAATCTTTAAAAATAGTAATGATCAAAATTTTAAAAATCGGCTACGTACAATCTTAGTCACGGCGATTACAAAAATGTTTTTAAAAAATTGAAAATCGGTTGATAAGTTTTTGAGGATTCACTGAGACAAGGTCGAAAAAAGTAGTTTCGAGAAAATCGCGATCAAAGTTTTCGTTCCGTTTTTCTTGACATAAAGTTATGTCTTTTTCTAGAATATCGATACTTACATTAAAGTATCAAGTCGCGGGCGATATGACGGTTTTTCATCTTCATTATATTTCTCAAAATAATAAGAGCTTGCACTTCATCTATTCTGAACGATGAGTTTTAAATTTAAAAACTTGCACATGCCGAAATTTTGCTAATTCTGACAGTTCAAAAATCGTGACGTAACGCAAATCTCGACCCCCCGCCCCCCCCCCCCCCCTACGTACGTAGACCGTAACGCCAGGCCGAACACCCCCCCCCCCCAATTGCGTTAGGTAATTTATGGACGCCCCCTACATGCAAATAAATGTCCAAAATAGCCATGATTCAATCGTCTTACTTATTCTTTCAAAATAAGTTTCTTTAATAACCCTGGTTTACAGGTCATCACAGTAGCCTAACCCTTTGAGCAGCCCTAATAATTCATCATCCATAGAATTACGAATGAACCGGAAAAGAAAATGTATACATACAATGTATGCATAAAATAACAATGCATACATACAATGTATGCATAAAATAACAATGTATACATACAATGTATGCACCCAATAACAATGTATACATACAATGTATGCACACAATAACAATGTATACATACAATGTATGCACACAATAACAATATACACTTCCGGCGAAAAGTTTCCGGACAAAAGTTTAAAAGAGTGCTTGAACGGTTTTCTGTACCATTTCGCCGGTAGTTGACCTAGGCCATTTTAATAAACGGCATTGTAACGATTTTTTAAACAATTAGCACCCGGTTTTGAAAAGGACCATTTTTCCTCGTCTTTTTGTTCCTTTTTGAGTGGACCCCGTTTGCAGTAAAACATTTTTTTACGCATTTCTTTGACCAAAATTATAAAGGAGGAAGCTTAAGCTTTAATTTCGTTTTTTTTTAACTTTCTACGATTTTTTCTCCAACAATATTTCGTTTTTTTTGTGAAAAATCAGATAATTTGAAAATTGCTCCGGAGTACGAAAACAATAAGATTTACAACAAAACCTCGAGATAGGAAAAAAGTTGCATTACTTCTTGTGAGTTCACGAGAATTTTTTCAGATTTTTTTTCCGTCTATTTCTGATCTGAATACCATAACAATAATATCATTGAAAAATACCATAATAATAATTAATTAAAGTAACATAAAGTATATTTTGGGTCGTTGTCTTGTTGGAAAACAAGACCCTTTCCGATCAGTCGCTTTCCAGAAGGCACAGCGTGGTTTTTTAAAATGGCGTGATATCCCTTTTGGTCCAGGATTCCCTTGATTCGGTGAAGGTCCCTTGCATCAGCATACGAACACCCCCACATCCAAAACATACTTCAAATCTCTGCTCAAAGTAGCTTGAATCGAAACGAAAAAGTGGCGAGCTTCGAATTATGCAATGGCCTCCTCAATCCCCCGATCTCAATCCCATAAAACTGATGTGGGCTGAAATGGATCGGCAAGTGCGCAAAGTCACTTATTCCTCCGCCGAAAATCTATGGAATTTCCTACAAAAATCTTGGAAAGAAACACCCCAAGATATTTTCCAAAAACTTGTGGAGAGAATGCCGCGTGTGGTAAAGAGCGTGCTGTCGGCAAGAGGAGGTTTCTTCGACGAGACCGAAGTTTAATATGTAATTCAAAAACTTAATTACATTATTGTTATGGTATCGATCAATCGAGCTTTGGTCGGAAATAGATGAAAAAAAAATTGAAAAAAAATCTGAAAAAGTTCTTGTGAACTCACAAGAAGCGATGCAACTTTTTTGTTGTCTTGAGGTTTTGATGTAAATCTCATCGTTTCCATACTCCGAGGCAATTTTCAAATTATCTATGTTTTCACAAAAAAACAAAATATTGTTGAAAACATAATCGTAGAAGATGATGAAAAAAAATGAAATTGAAGCTTAGGCTTCCCCCTATATGATTTTGGTCGAAGAAATGCGTAAAAAAATGTTTACTGCAAACGGAGTCCACTCGGAAAAGAACAAAAAGCCGACGAAAAATTGTCATTTTCAGAACCGGGTGCTAATTGTAAAAAAAAACGTAATTTTTTTAAAAGCCAAAATGAAGGTAAATTTCTCCTGTTTAAAATGCCGTTTATTAAATTGGCCGAGGTCAACTACCGGCGAAATGGGATAGAAAACCGCTGCGGCACTCTTTTAAACTTTTGTCCGGAAACTTTTCGCCGGTATACATACAATGTATGCATACAAACACAATGTATCCATACAATGTATACATACAATAACCATGTATACATTAACAATGTATACATACAATAACAGCGAATTGGGCTCGACCATGCATTTAAATAATAACCGTTGTAAACCTTGTTGAGTTCACGGAGCATATTTTCTTTGCTGAATTGGGTATTGGGTTGCTTGAAGTAAAGCGCGTCTATCGCGACAACCGAAGTTTTTCTTCTGCCGCTGTTGTCGCGCGGCGTTTCGTCGACGTAATCCCCGGTCCACTCAAAATTGTTGCTGTAACCGTTGTATTTGCTGTAACGCTCTATACCGCTCACTATAAGCGCTTCGGTATCGTCGAGGACCTCGGTCACGAGCATCGTCACCATAAGCTCCGGACATATCACGAATCTTATCTCTTCCTGAACACAACCCCAATTTAGAACGCCACCGCCAACGTATCTGCATCATTTTCGTTAAACATATTCAAATGGATTCCGGCTAGGTTCGTAAATATTGTTCGAAAACGAAAGGAGAAATTGATGGTTGCATACTTGTTTGCAAAGTCCACTTGTAATAATCCGGCTCCCTCGGTTTCGATCGTACCCTTGCTCGTAATGTGAAGCAGTGGAAGTCTCTCGTCCAGTTTGTCCCATTGGGGACATTCTTCCTGAGGAATGTAGCGTCGTTGTATCGTTATTGTACCCTCAGGAGCTGCTCTACGAATAAGGCGAAACGTTAATTCAGTTTTGTCATCCGCGCTTTCCACATAGTTTGGAAGTTATGAAAAGGCCGTGATTTCATTTGGTTCAAAACGAAGCAAATTTCTCCATCTTAAGTGATCAATTTTTAATTTTATATACTCGCCGCATGCGTGCGAAACTAGCAAAACCAATGTTTGATAGACCGCCATCAGTATGAGTTCTTCTATGTGACTACTTTTACACTTCGCAAACTTTAAGAAAGGATTAACAACGATTTGATGTATTTATCATGCTTCACCGTTTTCGCGATAGTATAAAGAACAAACGTTAATTCCACAATATAGGTCATTACGTCTTAAGGCAGACCTTTCGCCGAGGTCCGTATTTTTTAAAGGCATAAGCAAGGCCTTTCTGAATCATTGGTAAATTACAGTGGCGTTTAATAAAAAGTAAGTTACAATCAATCATAATACCTAACATAAACTGGAATAAAAATTTCGCGCAACTTTAGTATATTTAGACATTTCTACATTTTTTCTGAAAAGTCGCAGTTATTAAAATTCTTTTGCTAGTCACATTTTTCCAAGTTTTGCCATTTATATTTCCGTTAAACATTCGGTGAACTTCTGTTTTTATTGTCGTTTCGGAATCTTTGGATTTTTCTTACACGCGTAGAGCAATTTATATTAAGCATCTAGAGTTATTTACCGTACAAATTATTAGTTAGAAATGTGGCCAGCAGTCATCTCCGTAAAGTACCGTATAAATTATACGAATTTCAGAGACGTAATTTATCGTTAAAAGTTCGGTAACTCGGCGAGAAATTTTACGTTCACCATATTCAAATATCGAGTTTGTTAACGCACCTTTCGCGGTGACACGTCGGAAATAATGAAAGAGACACTTCAGTTTCTCCATTACTGCGTTCGATCTATTTGGTTTGTCTGCTCTATAAGACGAGAATAGCCTGAAAATGTGATAACTAGATTACGAAGGGGAAAAACGGAAACGTAAAAAAGCAAACTACCTTCAGGGAGAAAGACGACTGGTGAGGAGCTATGATTTTGAATACGGTACCTGTTGAAGTTGATGTAAGGGTAGGCGGCGTACTCCGATTGAGGATTGGAGGAGTTGCGTCGCGGGAAAGTGCAGAGAAAGGCATTCGCCAATAACGAGGCGACTTGCAGTTGGCTAAAACTTATACAGCCGTTTGTGTGTTGTTTCAAGAGAGGTATCGCACCGGTCACGAGTGTCGGTAATTGAAGAGCAAGTTGAATTATTTTCGGCAATAATTTGCTGAAGAAGTAGCTCGCTTCCTCTTCCTCGACGATCTTTGCGAACCAAAAATATTGAACGACATTTGAAAACTCTTCAAACTTTGATTGCACCAGAAAAAAAATCTTCAGTCGGGAAGTATCCCCTTACGTCCGTGAAGAAATGATGGAGTGCGCAAAAGTCCCAACGCTGAACGTACTTGTTGTTGTACGATAAAACGGCTGCCTCAAACTGAGTACTCGACACGAAGCTCTGGAGCAACTTTTCCTGTATAACTTCCCATCTGAGACGAAATTCGCGGGTTCCGTTGGCCAGCTCCACGGGATAAAGACTGTGAGCCGAATGTGGCATTCGGACATAGCCCACGTTCCATTTGTCCATTCTATGGGTAGGATAAGCCTTCGGAAGAGCCCGGCTATTTATGGGAAGCTGGAAAAATAATGTCGCATTGATTAGACGATCACTGGAAATTATGCGTCTTTGGTGTATCCGCTCCTTTTGGTGAATTTCATCCAACTTAATACGTAATTTTATATGCGCATATATCATTGTATCGTTTTTCGTTTTTCGTTCTTCGTTATTCCTAGTAAACATAGTTAAGGGATAATGATGTTGGGCCAAGAAAAAAAGTTTTGACGCTTGAACCTTCAATGAGAAGTCTCATGATGGTCAGCAAAAATCGCACAGCCAAGTTTTCTCCTAGACAAATTTCATTTCGGGCAATCGACAAGATAGACGTAGTTCGTCTTTCAACAGAGCACAACATGTTGCTTATTTTTAAAAAATTTTAGATATGAGCAATCTCAGAAAATACTACTTACACTGCTGAAAATACTTACACTATGCCTGAAGTGGAAATGGGACATCTTAATGAGTTTTGAAGCTGATATGATTTTATTTGTTTATGAATAAAAAGTCAGTAAGCGAAAGTTCAAACGGATTTTCTCAGATGTGCTTTCATGATAAAATTTATTTACTTAACGATTACTGTCCGATTAAATTCAAACTTTTCCAGATAATTCGTCAGTACTTTTTGTCGAGTATGTATCATTAAAATGCAAGTTTCTTCGAAAATGCACAATTTCTTCGAAATCAATATTTTTTGGAAACTCTTGGTACTGCTCAATCGTGTCACATCTAAATGTAAAAGGGCATGGTATTGTGCTGTAGATTTAATTTTAAAAAATAGAAAAATTGCATCGCTCAGAACTTCAGTGAAAATAATTATTCCTGTGCCTAGTCCGCTAGAGTCCCATCTTCTATCAGAAAAATGCTGTAAAATGTTTTTTCATTCTTTTTTAGGTAAATTCGAGTAATGAATTATAGATTGACAATGAAGTTTATTGGCTTATTAAGAATCAACTTCAATGTACCAGTTTTTAGTCTAGCATGGCAGTGTCACCCCTTAATGGATCAGAGCGTTTTGACATTTGTGAACTCTACTGTTTTCCTTGTCCCAAAATATTAATGGTGTAGGAAAAAAAATTGCTACAAATAAACGGTGATCATTGTTGCGCTGACACTCGTATAGTATGTCCAGTACCCCTTGGTGTATCAATTGCGATAAAGATTGGGACAATAAACTGGAAAGGTTCAGCGATTGCACACATAATCATCTTACCGTAAACAACACGATGTGAAATTCCGAAGGATGGATAGGTGGATGTTGTTGATAACCGAAAGCTCCCAACCCTTTGTAGATTTCGTCCATGGTAATCCCTTTCCATTCTGGTTCTTCACTTGTTGGTTCCGGTTCACTGCACCCCATAGACGTAGAAGCTTAAAAGAGTTAAAGAATATGATAAACATAGGTGCATCGAAATACCCCTTTGTTTGTAAGTGACGATTGAAGAGATGTAAAAATTTCTGTCTACAAATAAAAGACTCAACATCCGCCGAATGAACTATTCATTGCAAAGATGAATGCTGCTGGATAAGATGACACAAGTTTTTGCAATAAGCAGTATTTTTCCTACATTCATCAAAATTCGTTGCCACAGATGAATGAAGTATGTCTGGATCAGATATATCAGGCGATTGAGCTCCCTCGTCCAACGTCAAGCTAGGTTGAGACATCATATGTTCGTGTGTTGATCATCAGCTATGCAGAATTCCCGAGACTGACCTTGTAACGAACGAAGGCCAGGCGGCATTATCGAATATTTGCATTTGATGTGGATAAAGAGAATGGCTGGATTGTAAAATGTATCTATGGATATAGATACTGTCACATGTATCATAACCTACAAATTATTGCCAGACTGACATCGGTACAATTGTAGTCTAAATATTCACTAATATTTTATTCTGGAGATTAGTAGTCAACGAGAATAACGATCATTTTCTAGAATATCATTGAGAAAAGGAGCTCGTAATATTCCGATATATCGGTATTGACATGCCTTTGTCGCAGCCGCGGGAAACCTCGCTCAAATAACACGCATTCAATTTGTCCTCTTATGGGCTGTCCCAGGCAGCATAATTGTCCACTTGACGTCGATAAGTTGCCGTTGTCAGGTTACCTTTAGGACATGATCGTAAGATAACTAGTGGACATCTCCAAATAACATCCCGTATAATGACCTCTGCACACTGCGCGCGATGAGCGACGAGCGATGAGCGATATCTAATGAGAGCTCAGGTATTCCGGAAACCCCCTGGGAGAGTGAAGCTCCCATTGGATATCGCTCATTGCTCGTCGCTCATCGTGCGCAGGTGCAGAGGCCATTATGCTGCCGTATGTGCAGAGCGCTCTAGCGCCGAAAAGTTCCTCAGCGATTAAATAAAAAAAGTGCTCTAACAAACAATGAAAATTAACTAACAATCACTAGCATTCGTCTAACAATCTAACAGAATTATTAAAATCACCGTTTTGCTGAAATTGACGAGTTACATGTGCAAACGCGTAAGCACCTGTCGCGGCGATGCTGCCAACCTCCGCGACATGCAGTGCGCTCTAGGGCCTTTTCTAGGAAAAGTTTTTCAGCGATTAAATAAAAATGGAGCTCTAACAGCGATGAAAATTAACTAACAATCACTAGCATTCATTTAACAATCTAATAGAATGACAAGAATCAACGTTTTGCTGAAATTGACGAGTTACATGTGCAAAGCCGTAAGCAGCTGTCGCGGCGATGCTGCCAGCCTTCGCGACAGGCAGCGCGCTCCAGCGCCGAAAAGTTTTTCAGCGATTAAATAAAAATGGAACCCTAACAAGCGATGAAAATTAACTAACAATCACTAGCATTATTCTAACAAACTAATAGAATGACAAAAATCAAAGTTTTGCTGAAATTGACGAGTTACATGTGCAAAGCCGTAAGCAGCTGTAGCGACGATGCTGCCAACACTCGCGACATGCAGCGCGCTCTAGCGTCGAAAAGTTTTTCAGCGATTAAATAAAAATGGAACTCTAACAAACGATAAAAATTAACTAGCAATCACTAACATTCGTCTATCAATTTAATAGAATGACAAGAATCAACGTTTTGCTGCAATTGACGAGTTACATGTGGAAAGCCTCAAGTGGCCCTCGCGGTGATGCTATCAACTTCACGTGGCTTGCAGCGCGCTCTAATAACATACAGGCAACTGATAACAACGCATGCGCAAAACATACATGTATGTTTTTGAGGAACAGTCTCAAGAAGATCGTATCAAGAAGACTAGAGGTAAGGAGTACGAACGCTTACGGCGAGCACAATCCAAAAGCGTCCGCGAAACTGCAGTTATTAGTAGTTGGTGGTTTCACCGCGTGCGTCGCTGGTACATCACGGAACCGAAATGAACTGAGCAACAAGAACATGGAGTCTAGAGGGAAGGCACGGTCTTATATACAGGTCTGGAAACTCTTTGAAATTTACGGTGGTGGGGGAAGGTCCGTTAAATAATTTTTTTTCTTTCCCAATGCTGCCACTACTTGGCGCTGTACGAAATAAGTGCCCGAGCGTGGGTAATAGATATAACCTATTCTCCTTCTCCGTTACTGCGTGCATGAGCAGCTCCTTGTATAAATTTATTTGCTCATCATGCCGACTTCGTGCGTTGTACCTGGATGTAAGACGGGTAATAAAAGTGAAAAAACAAAACGATCGGTGTTCCGTGTGCCAAAAGACATCGAACTGTTAAAAAAATGGGAAGCCGCAATTCCTGGGCATAAGCAGTTGCGGCCTACGTACGTTGTATGCGAAAAGCATTTCAACGCCCAATGCATACAGCGCGAGTGGATTAAATATGGTTAAAATGGTGAGATCATTGCAAAGGTACGTTCTATACTTTTTTCTCTCACGTTCTCTCCCTTTTTTGCGCTGGGTCGTCATTTCAAATTTCTTCATCGCACACGCTCATTATTTTGTTTATTGTTCCTTTTTTGGCTATATTTGATCGATTTGTTTCCGCAATTGTTTCTTGCCCTTCATCGAACAATTCGCTCCATTTTGCTTCGCTCTTTCATATGCCATCACCGACAAGAGCTTTTTTGCCTATTCTCTGTTAGTTCGGACTTCTCTTTTCCTCCCCGTTCTCTGTCGCCCTTGAGTAAATGATTCTAGTTTTACAGTTGTCCTCTTGCTCATCTTAATTCATCTTTTCTCCCAAGTTTTTTTTCATACACTCCGCTTTACTTTATCTGCCTATTCCTCTGCTTCTCTCTCACTCTCCCTTCCACGCTCTCGGTATAAATTTTGCCTGTATATCTCTCTTGCATTCTTTTACTATAGAAATGTTATTTGTAACCTAAAAGAATTACAAACATTCTTCCTATTTTTTATCACAGGCTCCCTACAAGCATCCGAAGTTGAGTACAGCAGCCATTCCGACGGAATTTGATGACGACGGCGGCAAGGAAAATCAATGTGGGCAGACTGCTGGATTTCCTTTTCTCGGCCATGGCATACCACAGATTGCTGGTCCTCAAAGGCGTAATTCTGAATCAGTGGATTCGGACACTGGAGCCATGGAAATGGACGTCGCTAGCAGTAATCCGATGAGCGATATTTACTTGCATTTTCACCCTTTGACATAATGTGCAAATATGAGAATACTCATAATGATTACAGGCTATCTCTGCAAACAAGTTTTGAAAAAAATTCAAGTCCTGCGAGTTCTGCGAAAAAGCCATTCGGTCGCATGCGTCGCATTCATCTTCAGTGACGCTGTTGACGAATATCAAGTCTCACGGTGGCTTAATTCATGCAAATCTGCACTTCTATCGTCTTATTCAGCATGTTGAAGGGGTGTTTGCGGAATATGCATCACTTAAGAATGTATTCGAGCTAACCCTCGACGAGGTTCTAGAAACGTACACGTTCACGTTTCCTTGCACGGGACATGCTTCTGAAATTCTATCCTACGCAATCGTATATTATGTAAGACTCAGAATGAGACGGAAAACCTACCAAACAAATGTGATAAGGAAAAAAAAATTCGTCGTTAAAAAAGACTGTCCAAGTTGTGCACACAATAAAAATTCGATACAAACAATTTCGCAAATATTGGCGGTTTTCTTGTTGTAATTGTCCCCAATTCCCCAACTTTTTAATAAAAAAAAAGTTACGAACGCATTATCTGTGTATCTTTTTCCATATATAACAATTTGTTGTTTATATGCCTTCATTTAGGTACCTGGGTGAGTTGATGGAGTCGTAATAAGCAGCTATGTGTAAGACTCCGAGCCGAATCTCCTGGCGTTGTCTTAATACTCTGATAATTAAGAAAAATGGTCTGTCGGTTTTTAAAGTCGGTTTTGAAATAAAGAAAGGCACAAAAGTGATATGTGTATATATATGTACTCGAGAGCAATGGGATCGCACATATGAATATATTTTGAATTAAATAATTTATTTTCAAATTAAAAAAAACCGCAATTTTTTAAATGTAGGCTGAAGGTTATTGCAATACTTATCCAATTATATCAAAACATCAAAAACCAAAAGGACAACAACAAACCCCGAAATTGCGCACTGCATTTTGTTCAAAATGTATTTACATGTGCGATTTCATTTCTCTCGAGTATATATATATATATATATATATATATATATATATATATATATATGTGTGTGTGTGTGTGTGTGTATATATATATATATAGTGAGAATAGATATTTATGTATATACTGATATAATATAGTACTTGCTCAGTGATATCACACATTTGGGGTATGGTATTGGAGGTTGGGTGCATTCGAGAATAAATTAACAATATGAAGTATGAACTCCGGTATTGCTTTAAAGTGGTAAGGTGTTTTAATTCGCAAAATTCGCTTAGGTTATTACAAAGAGACCGACAAAAGAAAGAAATATTTTTTTTTAAGCGACCCATTCAAATCGTCGGAGTTTCCAGACCTGTATATAAGACCGTGAGGGAAGGAGACCGAACGGGCATAGGAGAATCGTAATAAATTTGGACCCTGAAGCACGGTCTTACATACAGGTCTGGAAACTCTGCCAGAATTCGCATGGTGGGGGTAGGCCGCATATGGACGAAAATATTCGTTGAGAATTGATTCTACGCGGCGCTGCAATCTTGCCCCCAGTTGACATAACCACCAAAAATAATTTTTCTAAACAAGCCCAATCTTCGGGGATCGAACTCGGCTCGGTAGCTCAGCACCCTATCCGTGCGACCACGACTATCATTGCATAAATAAGACAGTTTTCTAACATTTAAGTTATAGCCACGCTTGGGATTTAATTAGATTTGGCGGCTTATTGGGTTGGGTCACCGCTTAATTTTATTCATTATATTTAGCTATATTGGTAGATATACCACCAATATATATATATATATATATATATACTGCAGAACCAATAATTGAAGTGAGATGTTACGGAGACAGGCAGATGCAGAGTATTGCGGCGGTTAGCTCTGTCTTTTTTCAATACCTCCGTCTGCCCTCGTACGACACTTCGCCGCCAACTCTTTTAAGATAGCAGCGCCCCTAGCGGCCAGTGTATTAAACAAATTTCGTCAGCAAGCGACTCCCCTCATCTGACGGACTTTCCCGACCTGTATATAAGACCGTGCCAGGGAGACTAGAGGTAAGGAGTGGACACACAGTGTTTACGAAACGACCGCAAAAACGCAGCTATTAAGGAGGCGCTGCGATCGTATGTGTCCGATCGATTAGCTTCGCCTACTCGCTTCATGCTCTTGGAGTGCTCTCGGTGCTGTGACAGCACATTCGTGGTGGGGGACCCAACTGTTGTGTCTACGTCTCCTATTTCGCTTTCTTATTCTTTTAAGCTCATAATAGCAACTAATTATTAATGAAATTAAGCGGTGAACCAACTAAATAAACCGCCAAACCGAATATGAACCCCAAGCGTAGCCACAACTTAAATAATGGAAACCTACATCTTATTATAGCGCGCGCGGGTAGCGCGCTAGGATAATACACGACGATACTGGGGTTCAAATCTTGTTTTTTCTTACAAGCTTTTTCCCCCTTATACAATTATTATATCCATGAATTCTGTACTCTATTTTTCACCTACATCGTGAAAATACAATAATAAATCGAAAACGTCTTTGAACGATAAACAGCGAGGTTGAATTTTTAATTTTTATATTTATTTCTCATATACGCATATGCACGTTTCTCGTATCTTTCAACGATTCAATTGATAAATAATATCATTAATCAGAATTAATCAGAATTGAGGCGAACAAAACAGAAAACATACCCAATGAAAATGGAACCTACGGAAGAGAGAACAGCTCGAAGAAAATGCAGAATCGACGTTGCTACACTCTTTGGAAAACTTTACGTTCGCGGAGAATGAGATAGCTCGGCGTTGTTACAAACCATCGAGGTTTGCGACCCAAACACTGACACATGAGTACAGAAAAGACAATACAATAAGGACCAATTTTCAAGTGTCTCGTATTTTTTTATTTTATTTTCATCACAATAATAAATAAAAAAGGCTTGAAGATAAACCGACCCGTTACTTGTATTTCTTGTGCATGATTATTGTGAGCTCACAACAGAACGGACAGTATTGATCATATTTCATACTCTTCTTTTTTTTCTTTTGTCTTCATTATTATTATTATTATTATTATTATTATTATTATTATTTCTAGCTGTAATGAATACACCTGTCCGTCATGAGAAGAAAATAAAAAGTAATTTATATATTTCATTGCCGATCACTCGGCTCAAATTTCCTGGTGACTCGTTTGGAGCTCGATCGCATCGGCCGGTCGTTTTATACCTGCGGTCTGTGTGACCAGTACGATTTTTTGTATCATTCGGAGCGTCTCGGCGAGATTCGACAATTGAAATAAAGAAATCAGCAGCCAAATGAAATACACAATAGAGATGGGACCAACGGAAGAAAGTACTGCTGGAAGAATCACTACCACGATCTGCGGAAGCGTCTTGCTCGCGGAATATAACCGACCGAAAGGAAATCCAATAATTATCAATCTGCAAAATTAATTAGAATTGAGACAAAAACAGAAGAAACGCATGTGTCACGACGACGTTTTCCATGCAATGATAATGAGGCGGACCAAGTGGAGGCAGACGTCGACGTCGACGTTTCTGAAGTAGTTGCGCTTAAGGGGCAGCGTCAGCGAAAATAACTAATAAATGATGCTTCATTTTATGCTTATTACTCCAAGGAGAATGAAGCGTACAGGTTATGTTTCGCATTAACTGAACCACATGCAAGAAAAAAGAAACTGAAGGCTAACCCTAATGACGATTGATTGGGAGGAATATTGAAAATAATCTTACCTTGGGCTTCGAAGAAAACAATTTCGTGTAGATTTTCTCAATATTACAAAACACAATATCAAAAATGAGCCTCAAAGCGGACCACAACGACACATGGAAATCAAATTCTTTTATTATTTGTGCGCATGCGTTGAGTTTGGACTATTATAATTATTTGAGACGTTATCGTCAGGAGAGCTACTAGTGGCACGAACTGGAACTATTGCAAGTCGGATTTTTTAAAACGCTGGAATACGTATTGGCCTATGCTGTGTCCACTCCTTACCTCTAGTCTCCCTGGCTTGGCCGATCCACGGTTGTTTACATTTTTCGCCACTACGTGGCATTGGTTTAGGAGAACGGTGCGACAAGGACAGAATAACTTCAGTCTGTCTCTCTCACTCTCCTCATGGCGGGTGCAGGGTGACTAGAGGTAAGGAGTGGATACACAGTGCTTACGAAACGTCCGCAAAAACGCAGCAAATAAGGACGCGCTGCGATCGTATGTGTCCGATCGATTAGCTCCGTCTACTAGCCTCGTGCTCTTGGCGTGCTCTCGGTTAGCTGTTGACAGCACATTCGTGATGGGGGACCTTACTGTTGCGTCTACTTCTCCTATTTCGCTGTCTTTCTCATTGTTGCAAACTCATAATTAATGAAATTAAGCGGTCGACAAACTAAATAAACCAACTAAGAAAATAAAAACAGAACACAAACGTGGCCTTGACTGTCGTGGATTGGAAATATGTTTCAAAAGGGTATTCAGTTGATTTATTTTTTCACTCATGCGAATGAAAGTTTGAAAAAAATTGCCCTATGCAAACAATATTACTCTTTATATGGCTTGTAAATGCAACTGCACTGGAGAAAAAAGGAATTTGTCAAAAAACTGCAGTTGTATTTGCAAGAAAAATAACATTTAAATTATGCTCCATTTTATGCTTATTACTCCAGCGAGAATGAAGCGTTAAGGTTATGTTTCTCATGAACTGAACTACATGCATGAAAAAAGAAACTGAAAGCTAACCCTAATGACGATTGATTGGGAGCAATATAAAAATAATTCTACCTTGGGCTTTGAAGAGAACAATTTCGTGAAGATCTTCTCAATATTACAAAACAAAATAGTATTAAAAATGAGCCTCAAAGCGGAGCACAAGGTACATCGAAATCAAATTCTTTTATGCGCATGCGTTAAGTTTGGACTATTATAATTATTTGAGACGTTATCGACAAGAGAGCTGCTAGTGGCACGATCTGGAACTATTGCGAGTCGGATTTTTTAAGACGCTGGAACTACGTATTGGCCAGGGGGCTGACACTGGGATAAATTCTCTTAACAGTAACGTGTCCCCGTATTATCGCCACGTAACTAACCCACCATGCGACGCTAGTAGTCACCCGCATGACCCCCACTCCGCAAAGCACCTCTCCGTATTATTTCGTCATTTTTTCTCGATCTGTCATTGTTCTCGAATTAAAAAAAATCGTAGTGTGGTAAAATTGTAATTATTTTATCACATTAGAAGAGCGATTTGTGGCTCATCGCAGTTCAAAACGTGTTTTCGAGTCTATATTGGACGACGTGTATAACTATGATAAGCTCTCTTTTCCGTGTATAGAACACGCCGATAGTGTTCTTTTACACATAATACAATATTACGTATTGATGCGGATGCAGAAATATTCTGCACGTCTCAACGCAGATAAAAAAAAAGCAATCTCGATAAGAAAAAAATCGCAAAACGTACAACGTGATTAATCCATTATTTAAAAAATATTAATGTTATCTTTTTAGTTTTAAGGCTTTCACGGCTCTTTATGTAATTTGAAGAGTACGTGGCTTCCGGATGGAGGCCGTGTTGAGAATCAGCGTTGTGCCGACGTTTCGCAAACGGTGCAGTGATCTGGAACGATGACTGCAAGTATATAAGGAATGCCTGAGACACGGGAGCTTCAGTATCGGAGCTCTCAGCCCTGATGATGCAGACTGTAACGTTTGCGAAACGTCGGCACAACGCTGATTCTCAACACGGCCTCCATCCGGAAGCCACATACTCTTCATATTAATGTTATCTGTTTATTTCGTTCAATAAATATTTTTAAATACATAATATTGCAACAAGTGTAAATATTGCATCCCTTCCTATATACACATATACTTTTAAATTCTATTCCAAACAATGAATTTTCCAGACGCGTCGAATGCAAATTATGCAGCCGCTGCGCGACTGGAGTGGGGGTCATGCTGGTGACTACTAGCGCCGCTTGGTGGGTTAGTTTACGTGGCGACAATAACGAGACACGGTAGACCCAGCAGTGCCAGGGGGCTGGTATTGGCCTATGCTGTATCCACTCCTTCTCTCTAGTCTCCCTGATAGGGCACATGGAGACTAGAGTAAAGGAGCCCGAACCACGGGGTCTGTTCGTTTTAGCTACACTTTTCTACACTTCTTACACCTCCAGTGGACTTTCTATTACTGTATCTGGTCAAAGTGCAGAAAGTGTAGCTAGCGCGAAGAAACCTACGGTCTTATATACAGAGCTTGAAACGAAGGCGTATTTCAGTGGTGGGGGAAGGTACCCTTAATCCTCGCGTTTTTAGAGCCTAACGTAGCCACTAGGCGGCGCCTGCAATAAGTGAGGCAGAAAGAGACAGACTGTATTCCCGTATTCAACTGTAAACAACTGTATGCAAATTTTATTTATCGAATTAATCCAAACATATAAAAATACTTCTTCTTTCAGAGTTTTAGTTACGGTTGTCACCGTAACAAAGCGGTGCGCGGTTCCAAAGTGCTAAACGGGGTATTAAGCCGTTAAGGAAATATGCTCCGTCTTTAGAGTGCCAGCGAATATTGAGCAATTCAAAAAATGGCAAGCGGCGATTCCTGGCATTGCCGAGTTGAAGAGAACACACTACGTGTGCGAAAAGCATTTTGAACAAAAATTCGTGCTTCGAAAAAAAATCCACCGTGATTTGAATGGTCGGATCATTGCTGAAGTAAGTTTTTTTTACTTCATTCATATGCACGCTCGTGGGTTAAATGGCGGTTTTCATAGTCACTGTCCATTCTTTACAAACTGCAGTTGGAATGTGAAATTATTTCAACGTGTTGCAATTGTATTTCAGGCTTCATACGTGTATCCCAAACTGGATACTGCGGCTGTCCCGTCAATATTTCCAAGTGACGAGACACACCATATTAATCGTAGCAGAACCGAATCGTCCGATCACATCAATACGGAGAATGTCCACATGGATGCAATGTTTCTTGAGAACAATTATTGCTCTTCGAATAGATCATCCCTGATGGAGGCTGACAATGTGCCAGTAGATGATCCTAACGTTAACGCCGAGTGTATGAACACCCCAAACCATGTTATTTCAGTTGGGACAGGAATTTTGGAAATGAAAAACGATTGTTCTGTGATGGACTCTGTTTACGACCAGATTGAAGAGTCTTCTTTTGTACACGGTACGTTATTATATATACAATATCACGGAAAAGAAGGAAAAATAGTTGAACGAAAAGTAATCCATGAATATTGTCTAATTTTTATTTATCGTAACAAACTCTAATCGGATTGAAACAGCGTACCTAGTAGTGCACCATACGGAAATACCCTGAAAAAAATCATTACTGGGAAAGATATGTGTGAACATTATACAACTGTGTAATTTTGACTTATCTTAGGTAATCCCAAAGTCATGGAAAGACAGCTTGACTTGTTGACGAAGCGGTGAATAATTAACCTTAAAAAAAATAAAGGTCGAGAAAATCATAAGAAAATGTTGTCCAGGGCTGAAATTTATGCTTAAAGAATGGATTTAATTAGTGGAATATGTAGTATGAATTTATTGAGTATTTAGTGCTTATGTGTCTAGAATTTTCATGATGATCCTGAAAAATGCCAGATCTGAAGCAGAAATAAATTCTGGGTTTTTGTTGTAGATGTGAAAACTGATCGGTCTTCAATAATGAACGTTTCTAACACGGAACGCATAAACTTGTCGCCCCAGTATCGAATTCCTGCACCTGTACAAGTGACAAGTTTTGAATTGAGTGATTGTCAGCAAGCGCAGGATCGTCCAACTGCACATCCGTCATCAGACACGAAGAATCTCAGTTTCAGTATTTCATCACATGTCTCTATCATCAACTGTAAGGATTTTTTATATACATAATTTGCAAGGCATTACTGTTGATCGCGTTAAAACTTTAAAATGTCCCTCATATTCTCTGTTGACATAGGTACGGACCATAACGGACAGTATTTTGTGAACGTGCCAAGACCATGGGTTGCTTCTGAGCTCTCGGCAGATGGAGGTGGGACGATTATGTTCTCACTAATTGTGCAAAAAGAGGAAAATTGTGTGAAACGAAAATTGAAATTCACGTAGCGTCGTAGCGAAGTAGCGTCTCACACAATTGAAAATAGTGTGAGACGCTACTTCGTATACCCACGAGAGATCAACTCAAACCCATGTAATCTCGCGCAAACCTTGGAAGATGCAAAAATGCTGCCCGGAGTTTTACAAAGGTTTCAAAACCTCAGTATGTGCAACGGCCTTGGCATGATCAATGTGCTTCATCTGTCGATGGATACTGCGTTTAAAGACAACGTTGACGGATGGCGTAGCAACGACTACTCTTTGGTATCGAAAAAAAAAAAATGTGACAAGTGGATGAAGCTGAGGCAATTAGTGAGGCAGAAGGAAGTACGAGCTAACAGGAATGCACAGTTGAATCGTGTAAGTCGAGCTGCAAATTCAGCAGATCAGAGGAAGATACTGGTACTTCGGAAAAAAAATCTTCGCGTAAGGCGTCAGAAAAACAACGCCCGGCGACGTGTGGAATTGCTTGAGCGATCATTGACAAATAAAGCCAAGGAAATAGCTTCGATACGTGTAGAAACTTTGGACGTACGATGCTCAAAAATGAATATTTCATCTGCCCAAAAAACGCGCTCCACGAAATAACATCAGCTGCAGGCAAAAAAGACACAAAGACGCGACGGTACAGCGAAGATTGGATCATGCTATGCCTCCTCATGAATATAAGATCGCCCACGTACTACGAGTTTCTTCGAAGAAATGAAATCTTGCCGCTGCCATGTACGAGGACCATCCACAGATATTTCTCTCTCATCCACATGCGATGCGGCTTCGACGAAGGATTCGGAGATTTGCTTGGGCAAAACTTTGGCACAAAAAAACCTCTGCAGCGACATGGATGCTGCTGGATGAAATTAATTTGAGAAAGTCTGTGACGGTGTGCTCAAAAAATTTAACTTATATTGGGTTGACTGACTTCGGTGAAGACAGTCCGAAATCCATCAACATCGAAGATCAGGCCACACACGGTCTTGTCCTCATGTTTCAGGCCCTCGCCGATTCGTGCACACAGCCAATTGCAGTATTTGCTTCGAAAAATCCCGTTAAGGGCGATGAACTCGCAAAGCTTGTAATCAAAGCAGTTATGTTTCTGGAACAGGCTGGAGCAGAGTCATGGAGTCATATCCGACGGTGCAGCGACGAATGTGCAAATGTGCTCTCTATTAGGAGTCTCAGGTGCAAAAGACGATACCAAAACATGGTTCGTGCACCCTGCCGATGACGAACGGAAAGTATTCGTATTCTCTGATGCACTTTACGCCTTCAAGAACATCTGAAACCGGCTATTCAATAAGCAAAAATTACGGGTAAGTTTACAGTTTACAAAAATGTACAATCTTTTTAATATTATTACAGCCTTGATATAATCGTTAATATGCATCAAAATGGTTTATAAATATTTATCAGAATGACGCATCTCTGGAGTATTAATCTGAAAAAAGGGATAGATTACTTACGTGCAGGAATAGTTTGATCTGCTCGAGCAATGTGATAAAACTCACCCTCATAAGGCTTTTATGAAGAATGTACCTTAAAAAAATAAAAGAAAATAATTGGTGGTACATTCTCCCTAGTATATGCGGAAATGACTGAAAAAAACTTATCTCTAAAACGTCCCTGGGAAATTGCTCTGAAAAAGAAACCATTAACAAACGTTGAGCAAGTCATGCAAAAATATTATTGGCTGCTCTAATAAGTATTTACTGGAATAAATATTAAAATAATTGGGAAAGAAACTTACCTGAATCACGCCTTGGAGGATCTTGAAAAATGAATCCGGAAAAGAAAATTTGGAAAGTTAGGTATAAATTAAAATGATTTATAAATGGTGTCATCTCGGCTTTTACAGATCAAATCATCAGCCAACTATTTCCGCTGGGAGTACTTTAAAACTTTATTTGATCTGGATATGAAGCTCGCAGCAAACGCTCGAGTCTGTCCTAAACTCACGCAACGACATGTTCATTTAGACAATCCTTTAAAAATGCGTGTTTGTCTTGCAACCCAGGTATGTTCGTTTGTTATTTACTATATTTCACAACCACTAAATCCTATTTTTGCTACGTACTGAGTAACAAGTCATATCTCGACATTCTTGTAGATTTCCAGCAACTCCGTGGCACAGGGACTGACTTTTTATCTGTCTCACGATAGAGAAGGACCTCTGAAAGGATGTGAAGAGACAGTTCAATTCTGCAAGAGGATGCATAAGACGTTCGACGCATTAAACCGCAAAATGCCAAACCAAGGACTGACACCGGATTCCGGACACCGGAGCAAAGATTTCAAGGTTCGTAATTGAAGTTGTGAGAAATTGCTTTGCATAATTTTGCCATGAACTTGCACTCCTGTATATAATCCCAACTGTACAAGCGTTACTTGTTTCATTCAATTAAGGTTTTGCAAAACACGCTTGACTGGTTGAATAAATGGGAGATGGCAGTGCGAAACGGCGACATAACGGCTGATGACTTCCTAACTACGGAAACGTCAAAAGCATTACGGTTAGCCCTGCGATCCACGATGGATATGTGCTATTATCTGATCGATAAATTTGAATTCAAATATTTATTGACAGGAAAAATCAATCAAGACAACTTAGAGGTAATTTTTATTAATATGGCATGGACGAATTACTAAGAGTTGATAAATGTATGTGTTTACGATGTTTACCAGAAATTCTTTGGCACGATTCGCCAGGCAGGGGGGTGGAATGACCATCCCCACAGCCCTACATTCTTGCAGCTGTATAAACTGTTATCGATATACAGTATAATTAAACCACCGAAGTATGGAAACTGTACTGTTTCCGAACAACCATCACCTCAAATGATTGTTTCGCTTCGCGACCTGCAAACTGGCTACGGACAGAAGTCCCCAGCGAAAAGCGTTAAGTATCGGACAGACATAAAAAAAAAGTTAGACAACATTCTTCAGCATGACGATTGGGATGCCACCGAAGTCATCGAAAATAATCCTGATCACGACTATACCCTTTCCCCGATCCTCGACTGTATTATTTACTACGTGACAGGTTTTTATTTTTTACTCAATTTTTTCCTGAAACTATCTACAATCTCCCTAACCTACTTAGGTATTTGTGTGGCTTACTAACATTGCTTTTGCTCGTTGCTGCCGTTAGGTAATGTGTAACACTCAGCCGATAAAAAAAACTACAATCCATTTTCGTGCAAGAACCGAAAGTTTCCCGACTAAAGAGAGCAACGAATTACCGTGCACCGTTTGCATCTTCTGCCGGGAAAATCTTCTATTTTGGATAATTTTATGATAGGGAAACGCATTAATTCTCGCGCGAAATTATAACAAGTTCCACCTTACCAACAATTGCTTTTTATCGCATAGCTTGGCCTTTACATACACATAGTGCAATAAGACATTTCTACTGGTGTGGGGCTATTGCGACTAACGGAATTCTGGGTCTTCACACATGTACATGGTTTTACAGGTTCTTTCTTTCTTTATTTCCTTTGGGCTGGCTCCGGTCTACGCTCTAGAGCGATTTGACCATACGGCCATGTCATTGACGGGTAGATGGTGGCGAAGTATGGGTGAATAAATCTGAAAAGTGATATAGAAACGGGCCTGCAAGCCCGACGCGCGCGCCCCCCGCCGTGGTAGCGGCGGCTGAATGGGAAGCGCGCGCGTCGTGCCATCCTTTTTAACTGTGAGGTGGCGACATGCGCCGAGGCGTGAACTGGTGTATGTTAATTGCGGAAGATGTGGAATCATATGGACAATTTTGTGGAGTTAATGAATTTCATGATGGCAGTGATAATTCGTGAGCTGGGGGTTGCTACTAGAGAGTCAATATTGAATGGAGGAAAAATGTTTGCTTTGGCTAGAGAATGAATGAGGATAGAACGATGTAGGTGATGCTCAGGGCAGGTCCAGAAAACGTGCTTTAAGTCCTGTGATTCGTAACCGCATGAGCAGACCGAAGACTGAGAGAGGCGTTTTCTAAAGAGGCTGGCTTGAAGGCTGTAATGATTCGATCTCATTCTGGAGAGTGTTACGATAGATTTTCGATTTAAACGTTTGAATTTAGTAAACCACGTTTTAGAAGAGGCTGTGTAGTAATTTTGGAAGTAGGGGGTGCCCTTGTAGGTACCCTCGAATCGTAAACGACGGTCGGTAGAGTCAAGGCACTTTTTCCGTGCAATGGGGAAAATATCTGAGGGCGGAAGAGAGGTGAAAAAGGTTTCGCCGACCGAAATGGCTGATTTTGCAAGGGAATCCACGACTTCGTTGCCCGGAATTCCGTGATGGCCTGGGATCCAAACCAGGTTGATGCGTATACTCTGATTGATTGCTTCGAGAAGGGCTTTGAGGATGGCGATGGTGAATGGGCAACAAGTTCGCGAAGTCGAGAAGGAGCGGAGAGATTGAAGACAACTGAGAGAGTCCGTGAATATGATTGCACTAGGAATGTTGTTGGTCATAATTAATTTGATAGTGTGGAGAATAGCGAGAGCTTCGGCTGAGAAGATTGAGGCAAAAGACGATATCCGGTATTTAAGGGATATAGAGAGGGAAGGACAGTAGACTGCCAGACCAACGTAGGTGCCTGGGTCAGATTTAGAGCCGTCTGTGTAGAAGAATAGGGTCTCATTCGCGTCGCTGAAATGTGCTAAGAATTCAGATTTGGGGTCAACCGATGCTTGTATCAAGAAACCTGTTTTAATGTCAATCGAAAGGTCAGATAAATCAGTGGAGGAAGAGATGTCGTAGTATGGAGGGAAATGATGGGGTTCTATGAGGCCTTTGTGGTGTACGTGATTGTTGTAGGCTTTGAGCAAGGGGATCTGGAAAAGTGTCTGGTGAGTGTTAGAGGATCTGAGTGAAAGTGAGAGTGTAGGTAAAGAGGTAAGAAGAGGGTGATCGGAGGATGAAAAGGTTTTGAGAATAAATTTGTCACTGAGGAATTGAATACGAGAGAGAAGAAGAGGTTCGCGCGTTACCGCGAGAACCACGTTGTTTGGGGTAGAGGTGCGAAGGCCGAGGGCGAGTCTCAAGGCTTTCCGCTGGATTATTTCTATTTTGTTAAGTGAAGGTTGATGTTTGAAAGGTATAACCAACGAACCGTATTCAATTATGCTACGTAAGAGAGCTCTGTAGATGTGGATGAGGGAAGAAGGATCAGCACCCCACCAGGTGGAGCGAAGGCATTTAATAATGTTTAATAGGTTGTTGCATTTTGAGATAAGTTGGTTAAAGTGTGGGTTCCATGATAAGCGGTTGTCAAGGATAAGTCCGAGGAATTTGGCTTGAAGGCAGCCTGATACCGGAGAAGAATCTATAATAACCGAGGGTTGAAGAGGGTCAAGTTTGTTGCGTGTGAAAACTACTAATTTAGATTTGGATGGTTCGATTGAGAGGCCTCTCGAGTTTAAGTATTTTGAGACTTGGTCCAGAGAGGTTTGTAGAGAAGAGGTGGAGTTGACGAGCTGACGAGATGTAGAAAAGATGGCTATGTCATCGGCAAATTGAAGGCAGGAGCTTTGCGGGTGAAGGTGTTGTTCTAATTGGTTTGTATATAGAATATATAGCAAAGGGCTTAGAATGCAGCCTTGAGGAACACCTTTAAGGGTTTGGAAAGGACCGTGAGTAACGCCAGCTACCTTAAAGTGGAGAGAACGAGAAGAAGTGAGATTGTAGATGAATCTACAGTAGGACCGAGGGAGGCCGATGTGTTTGAGATAGTCGGTTAGAATACCCGGATCGACATTGTCAAAGGCATTGGACACGTCCAAAAAAAATGCATGCCGTAAAGCTGCGGGTCGAGAAACTTTTGTAGATCTCGGTTGTGAGAATGGAGAGATTGTCGAGACAGGATTTAGATTTACGAAATCCAAATTGCGATGAGCATAGCAAGAGGTTGCTCTCTAGCCATTGTATAAGACGAGAATGGAGGAGTCTTTCCATAAGCTTACGAAAGCAAGAGGCTAGGGAGATGGGACGAAATTTGCCGGGTGTAGATTTGGGGATGAAGAAAACGAGGAAGTCGTGCCATGATTCCGGGAACAGATGAGATCGCAGGAGGTTGTTGAAGGTGTCAAGAAGAATTACGAGAATAGAGTGGGGTAATTTGAAGATGATATGGAAATCAATTTTGTCTAAACCTGGAGCGGATTTGGTGTTACACATTGAAATTACTGAATCGAGTTCTTTAAGCGAGAAGGGGGAATCGAGAATTGGGTTTTCTAAAAAAGGGCCTATCCTCAGCTGGGAAGTTGGGATAGAAACAAGAAGGTTGACAGGTAGAAGGGATGAGGGACAGAATTTTTTCTTGGGCCGTGATGTTGGAAGGGACAGAATTGGGATCGAAAAGGTTCCTGTTTCGGAGGCTCTTAACTTTAGCCCAGACTTTGTTAGCTGGAACGCGAAAATCAATAGTTTGGGTAAATTCTGTCCACGAGTTTTTTTTAGCTTTTTTAAAGGTTTTTTTGGCTATGGCATCTAGTTTTTTTGCTTGAATGAGGTTATCCAAGTTACCTAGGCGCCTGAAGGAGGCCCAGGCCTGTTTGCGTGCGGCCTTGGAGGCGTCACATTCCGAATTCCACCATATGGCGGGTCGGGACTTGAATGTGGGAGCTCTATCAGCTGTTGGTAAACTCGAACAAGAGTGGAGGATAGAATCAATGGCTTGCGTTACTTTGTTGTATTGGATTAATGGAGAAGGGTCGGCAATAGTGGGAGCCACCGAATTCAGGGATTCCTTAAAAAGGGACCAATCAATTTTTTTAATAGGGTCGCGGTGAGAGGAGAATTTGTAGGTCGGTAAAGAGATACCGATTGTGATAGTGATAGGAAGGTGGTCGCTAAGGAGCGAGTCTTCTTCGACTTGCCATTCGCAGAAGGGGAGCAGGTTGGGGGAGACTAGAGAGAGATCGATGGCTGACGCGGCGTTATTGAGATTAGAAGGATTTGTAGTGAGAGATCCATTGTTAAGCAGAGAGACGTTATTGTCGATAAGAGAATGTAATAGGGAGGAGCCGGAAGGGCTGTTAGCTGCACAACCCCACGCGGTGTGGTGGCAGTTGAAGTCGCCAGCGAGAAGAACGTTCCTATTGGGAGGGAGGGAATCGAAGAGGTTTTGCCATACATTAGTGCTTGTGCAAGCAGTTGGGGCGCGATAAAGAGATACAATGGTGAGCGGACCCAGAGAGGTCGAGATGGAGATCGCTAGGGTGTCTAGTTGGTCTGTAATATTGAGAGTGTTATTGATTTGTTTAAAAGGAATGTCTTTTTTGAGGGCGATGGCCAGGCCGCCGCCTCTTTGGTTAGATCTGTTTTTGGTGAGAAGGTGGAAACCCTTAAGTTTAGGGATTGAAGAGTCAGTGAGCCAAGTGTCACATAGGATAATGATGTCATATGAATGGGCGATGTTCAGTAAGAGACCGATTTTATTGAGAAAGCTACGGCAGTTCCATTGCAAGATTTTTAGCTTATTATTGGGAGCCATGTTGAGGTTGCGGAGAAAGGGAAGCGAGAGAACTAAGGAGTGTTGCGAAGAAGGGAGATACCGTATCCATTAAGCCCAGAGAAATCAGCGTCGGGATGAGCTGTTGCGTGATGATGTTAACAAGGGTAGAGATTAAGTCGCTGTTCTGCGTCGTCTGAGAGGGCTCGATTGATGCGGAAGAAGGGTGGCATGGCCCGGGAGTTGGATCAGGATGGGGAGGGTGTTTGGCGCTTTGTTGAAGGGCGAATCCGTTTTGAGAGAAGGGGTCAAGGCGTCCGTTTGGTGCTATGAGAAGGTTGTCGCGGGCTGTACGTGTGGCAAGCGTCGATTGATGAGCGACGTTCCGATTATTGAGCGTTTTTCGCTGAGGGGCTGCGCGAAGCGAAGCAATATTTGCATTAGATGTCCGTTCGGCGGATGGTGAGGATGGGGGGTTTGCAGCGGTTGAGATGGGCGTGAAGCGACCTCACCGTACGAAAGCACTGGTAGCTTGAGATGGGCCGGCGAAGGTGGGACGAGAGAGTGTGCCGAGGAGAGAGACGGGAAGTGCGTGGATGAACGCATAACCGGTTCGCGAGACGCGGTGGATCGGCCCCCAAGAAGCTGTCTGGCCTCGAACAGAGGGATGCCTCTCTCTGCCGCCGTTATTTTTATATTTTTTTGATGGAGAAAGGCAGGGCATTGCCTGCTGATGGGAAGATGATTTCCTTTACAATTGGCGCAGGAAGGCGGACCGTCCCTATTCGGGCACTCTTCATCCCCCTCGTGCTTCCGGCAGCCGCAGCGAATGCATTTGGGGCGACTCTAGCACTGTTGCGAGACGTGGTTGAACTGGAAGCATGAGAAGCAAATCTTCACCGGAGAATGCCAAGGATCCACCGCGTGACGCGCCTGAAAGAGTGAGACGTGATCGGGGCGAGAGCGGCCTTCGAATTTCAGGTGAAAGGATTGAGTAGGGAGAAGCTTGGATTCGTCGTTGATGGTGACTTTACGGTTTTGCCTACGAGCATCTATGACTGTGACGGAACAGTCGATGTTTTCGAGGAGCTCCTCTCTCGAGATGTCCAGGGGGACACCCCGGATGAGACCCTCGCAGTTTATGAAGGAGTCTGGGATAAAGGCAACCAGGTTTGCGTATGCGAGAATGGAGTGCGAGAGGATGCTGTTAGCCGCCTGAGCGTCCGAGAATACGACTGAGCATTGTTGTCGGCCGGAATTGAAGACGTCCAATATTTGCCGTTTGGATAGCACGCTGAAGAGGATTCTGCCTACCTTAGTTGCGTTCAGTCGAGGTGATTTAGGATCGATTGACTTGTCTTGGATCAGGACAACAAAAGGGCCGGAACTCTTAGCGCCATACTTATTGGCTCGAAGATGGTTCGGGACGGAGGATGCTTCGGCAGCTTGCGTTATATTATTATTCTTCCGGGACTCTGCATCAGGGGCGAGGTGTTTCGGCTTGACGTTTTTTTTCCCTGGCTGGTCATCGGTCGGTTCATGCGGGCGTTTCCGTGAATCTGGAAACGATTCGTTATGCAGGTCCTCGACTTGTTTTTGAAGGTTAGGTGGATGAGTGGAGTCAAAATCAGAGTACTCGTCCATAGGGTCCTCGCCCTGGGTAGTAAAAGAGTCAGCCATGTCTCACCCGAAGGAGAGACAGGCGAGCGTGAAGGAGATAGCGGTTAGAGAGAGGTTAGGAGAGATGGTGAAAGGTTAATGAAAGTATGTAAGGTGAAAAATGGCGAGAGATAGTGTCGAATGAGATGCGTGGGCTCTAAAAGAATTAGGAGCATAGACCGTGAGAGAAACTCAAAATTTCCGGTTTTCACTCTTAAATGTATCGAAACGTTAAACTCCGAGGGTTCGCACGTGCTATCACGACGATGGTTCGCGTTCGACTCCGGTTTTACAGGTTATTTGTGCAAGCAAGTGTTAAAAATGTACCACTCGTGTACTGTTTGTCGAGAAGCTGTGACATCAGACTCCGCTGCTACGTCTTCAATGTCGCAATTGGTCGACATGAAATTGAGAGGTGGACTGGTTCACGCTAACTTGAGATTTTTCGATATTATTCGGCATATAGAAGGGTGTTTCGCCAAATTTTGCACGGAATCAGATGTTTTCGATCGCACGCTTGATGCAGTTTTTTCTGGTTATGAGTTTTCTTTTCCTTGTAAAAAGCATGGCTCCGAGATTCTTTCGTATGCCATTGTATATTATGTACGTTTAAGGATGAGACAAAATGCCCACCAAGAAAACATCAAATTAAAAAAACAATTTATTGTGAAGAAAAAATTAGCCACACTCACAAATCAATAAAAATATTGATCAACTTATTTTCGAGTTTTGTGTAATTTCTTGGCTTTTTCGTATACTCCTCAACAGCTAGAAAATCAAAAAAATTATAATCTTCAAGAAAAATTCTACGTTAAAACTGTACACAAATAAGTTACCTGATTCTCCCATCGACGGTAATTATCCCTCAAAAACGAGAAACAAAATGCTCATACACATAAACATATAGGTCCTTATAAACGCCTCCTTTCTACAAATCCTTAAGGACGGGGTAAAGTTAATTCGGCGAAAAAAGGCATGTTTTTAAGATTTTTTTTTGGCGTAACGATTAGTGTTTGTTTATTGAAAAATTTACATATAATAAAGTAACATTTGAACAACATTCTCCTAAATTTGCATTGCAAAATATTCAAAATTGAGCGAGTGAAAACTAAACCCCGGAGGCGCATCGAAAAAAAGTTGGTTTGCGGTGTGCACCATAACTCGCAACAGAATCATCTGAAACAAAAAAATCAAAATGCATTTGTTAAAGGAGATGTTTCTCGAGGTAATGACGGGAGGATTTTTTTTTTTCGATTTTTCGATTTTTCGTAGCACTTGGGAGCCAAAAACCCGATTTTCGCTAAAAAAATCGGCTAATTTGTTGTTGAAAAATTAGTAATTATTTTTAAAAAACAAAAAAGCTCTCGACAATACCTGGTGAATTATGTGAAGAAGTACTGTACCAAATTTCAAAGCGATTGGTCCAGTAGATTTTGAGTTATCGTGCACTCGGACTTCAAATATGACAAGTCTCAAAAAAACGGTTCGAAAAACGCAGAAGAGTTTGGTCGCTTAGCGCTCATTGCACATAAGTTTGAGAACAGTTCTCAATTGCATAAAAATCTGAGAAAATTCATGCATATTAAAGGTACTCAAAAGATTAATTTTGCATAATAATAATTCCAAAATGTTATTAACAAAATGATGAAAAAAAAAATTAGTCAACAAATTTCCACGCAACCCAATTTTTTTTCGTGATTCGTTCATTTTTCTGAATACGTATGAATTTTTTCAGATTTTTCAATGATCTTTGAATTTTTAGAAATTCAAAATAAAACTCGATAATTTTCTTATACTCACTCAAAGTCGTCGATACCAGGTCCGTAGAGCAAAAGGCTTCCATCAAGATGATCGAGAGCATCTTTTTGCGTTTGCCTACGCAAAACTCTTTCTTCTTTACTGTCGTGCGCCGCTGTACCGCCGCGCAGCTGCCGCCCAGCTATAAAACCCGGCATGGAACAATAGACGCTCAAATACTCATAACTTCGTCAATTTTACTCCGATCGACTTGAAATTTTAACACAATATTCTTGATATATTATGCATTCATTTAAAAATTTTGTAATACTTTACCCCGCCCTTAAATGATTGAAAATACACTTGCTTGCATCACATAATTCTAAAAAACTGACCAGAAAAAATCGAAGCGTATGGAGTTGAAATTCCAAGGTTATGCCTTGTTATACCTTATATAATATCCCTTGAAGCTATCAGGGTCGCTTGAGATCGAACAGCTTCCCGGTTTATTTGTATACATGGGGCTTATAATAATAAATTCATAGATAAAGTAAACGCATGGATAGCCTTATTTTTTCTGATTTTCTTCATCTTGAGTTTTGTTTATCGTGTAATCGTGTAATACCGCATACCAATGCACATAAGTACATACGGGCATGATTTAATAATGCGCACGCGCGGTGCGCGGTTTCCGCCAACCACTCCTACCTGTGGCGCCGTCCTTGCGGCCACAGGTCGCAATAATTTTTGGGGCGCTAAGCGAACATCCTCCACCACCGTCGTGTCAAGACCTGTATCATGGAGACTAGATACCAGGAGACCAAACTCCCGTGCAAAGCCACTGAAAAAAGCGTCCCCGAAAATGGCTCCAACATAGACGGCGCTGGGGTGCTGCGGCCCTATGTATAGTAATATATTGGTCGACGAGGTGAAAGTGATCGGATGAGACTAACCTTACGACAGACCGAGCGTGACAGCAAACGTCACAATTTTGGCCGATCACGGCTCGGTAATTTCCCCATGTCCATTTGAAGAAAAACTTTTTTGAAAGCGAGAAAAGGTAAGTCTTTTGTTTAAGTATACTAAATATTCCGACTGAAAACTTTGTCGCCCGTACAGTAATTTATTCAATAATTGATGACAAAATAAATTTCCTTGTTCACTGAGAGTCTGAATAGAAATTAGTATTTTTTTCATGATAAATGTTACAAATATTATACCGTATTCCATAATTGAAAAATATTATCAGTTTTTCATTCTTGTAATTCAATTTCAGTGTGTGCGATTTGGTGAAAGTGTGCACTCTACTTTGGTCGTACATACTCGTTTTGTACTCTGAAAAATGACACAAGAATTAAAAACTAAAGTGTTTGATTTTAAAAACTATGCTTTATCTGTACTGTATGCGCATTAATCAAATACCGTATCACTTTGTCTTAAATTTTATTACTCTGTTACTTAAAGATGAATAAAGGTTAGGTACATCAGCGGTGAACCATCTTCATCGGACCCATGTTTTGCGTATATCTATACATGTACTCCAGGGCACCCCAGTGCCGTCTATCTCGGATACCGTTTTGGGGACGAGTTGAAAGGCCGAGTGTAGCCTCCTGTATCTAATCTCCATGACCTGTATGTAAGACCCTGGCCCGAACGCTGTACGCCCACGTCCGCTGAACGCGGACGTGGGCTATGAAAGCAACGAAATTTTTTACTGAAATATCCGCTGGCGCTGCTGTACTGAAGATAGGATGATAGAGACGAAATCAGAAAAGAGAGAAGAGAAATTCAAAGCGGAGTTATACGTAAAACAGATGAGAAAAACAGTAAATTTGTTCGTTCGTCGATTAATTCTGTCATCGTGCATTTGTTAATTAGATAATATTTTTGGGCAAAATTCAAAGCCAAGTCAACCTAGACCCTAAAAAGATTTATTAATAAATTATTTTTATACAATGCGTGATGAAATTCAAACGAATTAAAAAAACAACAACAAAATAGGCGCATATTTATTATTTAATGCACAATATGAATGTGTTTGTTTCCTACAGGTAGGAAACAAACTTTTTAAACAATGAAACATTAAAATTGGTGAACAATAAATAATATTAATAATGCGATAAACTGTAAAACCGGAAATAAATCGATTTGTACGTAGTCAAAGTTCATTCGAGAGCGAAATTTTCATCTTAGACCCTCAACAATTATCGCATTATCATAAATTTTCCAGCGCTGGATGGCCTGTCGAACCCGATTGTTTTTCTAACCGATGCAACGCAACTGATATTTGCTCGGATAATAGTTTACATACACATAACTCGTCAATTCTCCCCATACGCACTATCAGTTCTTGACAGCTCGGCAGTTATCATCAATTGGCTTGCCGGGCATTAACGATAGGAGAGCGAAGCAGGAGATCGCGATTACCGTCATGAGTGGTATAATCCATTCATAGTAAGCGGGTCTTTCAAGAGCCGCTGTACATACTATTGTTTATGCAATAATTCGTATAACGTTGGCACAACATTTTTCACGATTCCTCCGACCGCGGGGCTCGCTCGTTGGTATTTCGACGAGGCCGAGAAATCCACAACTCACGATAACGCACCAGCTGACGTACGAACGAACCAGTTCGACACCCTGGGTACGAACAGTATTTCCGCATTGTGCACTCTGCAACGAGAAACAAACTCAAAATAGAATTTGTTATTGGATATGACAATATATGAATTCTAACCTCACTTTCATGCTCATTAGATTCAACGAATGAATGACAATTATAATATAATATTGAAAATAGAAAATCTCGATTTCTTACCTGCTTATATACAATGTGGGGCAATTACTCACTGCACTCCACAGCACTGAGGTTTATCGCAATAAAAAAATCCTTATAAATCTTGTTGGTGCGTTCAAAGACGAAAAGCCAAGAACCAAAAATGACGTAATAAATGCAAACCGGGATAACCAAGAATCCTCCAGTTTGTATATACGCTCACTTCATAGCGTCACCGATCCCATACTTCATATCCTACCCTGCCTGCACTAGTGCTTGATGTGGCTGAATTTAGAACCACAACTTTTCGTCACTTTCAGGGTCCACGTTTATAATGCCTTTCCTATACGCGTTCGGACTCCTTTACTCTAGTCTCCATGGCGGGGCATGCGTCATCGACCGTACCCCCAACCTGGATGTTCCTTGTTAGTCGTTCTCTTTTTCTGCCGCGTGCTGCCTCTGGTGGTAAGCGTGCGGAGTATTGTGTGGAAAGCAGCGACGTGGTTATGTGAAGTTCATTCGTTATTTTACAAATTCATCATCAATCTTGCTTCCCTCCCCGAAATAACCTGCATCCTTATTTCAATACATTTTCGTTCCGATTTCTTTCGGCAGGTATCATGGGGTGTGTGACATGCAACGATTGTGCCACAATAAGTAGTGCAACAGACTTAAGTTCACGAGCAGACAATCGTCGTAGATAGAACGGTCTTTCTGACGAGGAATTCGTTGAATTTTCATGCGGATTCGTGATAACGCCTGTTATCAATTTTGAAAGTATCGACCTTCGTTCGCAATGAAACGAACGCCTTTATCGTTGGTGATGTCATTAGCGCATGATTACACGTAATCGTAACTTGTGAGTAAGCTTATCTTTGTAACAATATTGTAACCCAATTGGTGGTGATGTTTTACGGTGCATTGAACAAAGACCGTGTTCTCAAGTTTTATCTTTCAATAACTCCGTCGGATGCGCAAAAAAATTAAGTACTCTTGTATAAACCGCGTTGTTACAGTGATTCGGTCTTCGCAATGGACAAAAGTATTGTAGTTGTTGGGTCATGCATGATTGACTTTATAAGGTAAATACCATCAATGTGGAAGTTTGCATCGTTGGAAGAAAACGAATTTGTTTTGATTTTCTAATTTCATCATTGTTTGTGTCGTCCAAAATATTATGCAGCAAATTTGTGCTGCAGATTCGAGTAAGAATCCTAAAAACATTCGAACGATTTTTCGCAGCCCAAATGTACACACACAATTTGGCTAGACTAAACTTTCGTTGCCTTCCAACGATGCAAAATTCGATATCATAAATATAAGTATTGCAATTTTCTGTTGCGCAATATATTGGTTATATACAATCTTGTGTAAAGGTGATATCATATTCAAATTGATATTTTATTTACTGACGTGCAATATATCAATGTACATTGACTTTGATCATACTTATAAAAATTGTTGAATATTTCAATACTTTACCCTTTAATAATTATTTATGGGTCATCTGTGATATGTGATGTATTAGTGAGAAAAATAGTTTGGGTCACGCGTAGGAGTACTTCGGAAGTTACTCTGTAGATGTTGTTGATAACATGTATTAGCAAAATATACCTCGACAGGCATAAAAAAATGTTCCTAACAGTCATACAATGAATTATCTCAATGTATGGAGTTAGTTGAGTAACCTTATTTCGCTCCAGTTACACGTCAAGATTACCTCTGCCCGGCGAGACTATATGTGGTAAAAAATTCGTAAGAAGTTACGGCGGCAAGGGAGCAAACCAATGTGTCAGTGCAGCCAAACTTGGAGCTTCTGCATCTCTAATAGCAGCGGTAAATTTTTTTACTACATCTTGAAAACTGATCTATTTCATGGGTTTCTGATTGTAAAATGTCTGTGTTGTTAAATTTGGGTCCCAACCATGAATCACTGAACAAATCGCTGCCGCTAGTTGGGATCCGACATTTTCGGAGTCAATTACTTGAAAGTATTGGAGTCTGCGAACGTCGATATTACCCACATTACAATGAAAAAAAACGTTCACAGCGGTACTGCGCAAATAATTGTAGCTGATAACGGTGAGTTGGAAAAATTATTTTTACAAGATCTTTTCCTAGCCATGTTGCGTTACAAAAAAATCTGGGTTATTATGCATGAAATAAACAGCCTCTTTAATGACCATGAACACTAATAGCTGAATGCAACTGTTAAATAAAAACCCTGAACAGTGAGAAGAAAATATTGATACCGTTGCTGATATTATAATCGATCGTGTACATAACGGAAGGTCAAGAGCGCAAATTTATATGGGTTTGCAAATAACCGAAACAATGTAAATGAAATAGTGATTCTCTCTTATTTTCTAGTTTACCATGCACATAACGAAAATGAAAAAAAGCAAGCTAGCAGAATTTTTCATACCCATATACTGTGATACCATTCTTACCATGCAAAAACTTTGACGTTTTGTAAGTGCTAACAAACGACTTTGAAGTGCTAACAAACGAGTTTGAAGTGCTAACGAATCGTTAGCACCACATAATTCAAGGTGGGAATTACATAAAAAACATTACAAAAATTGCCAACAGGAGACAACAGTATCGTCATAGTGATGGGAGCTAATGGTCTGTTGAATACAGAGGATATCGATGCTGCTGCAAAAACCATCAAATCCGCATCCGTATTACTGTGTCAATTCGAAAGTTGCCTGGAAACTACCTTATACGCTTTGAGACTCCACCAAGGGCACGGTACATTCATTTCTGTGAATTATATTTATGCTTGATAGCTAGAGTCATTCGCAAGTTTTACTAATTCGAAAATTATACAGAAAGTAGGTCTCACCTTGGACGACCTTGACTTTGAAATATCTTGTAGAGGTCATTCCGAACAAGTTTATATATCTGAATTGAAGGTGCGGGTGCGAGCGCGTCACAATGTTATCGACCCATACAAGGTCGTATCAATGAATAAAGCCATAGCGTGTGTGTGAGGAGAATCTACACTACTGCTGCTACAAGACACACGCATGCACACTCTCTCCACACCCGAATCCAAAGAAACGTAAACAAATCCAAACAAACAGAAATAAGCGCATACCCGCTTGACCGCAAACAACACCCAAACCCAAACAAAAGCGAACAAAGTTAAAGGTAGAGTATTAAAAGTATTATAAATTTCGTACCTTGGTACGCAAAACGCCGTGTCACATATAGAACTTCTAACACTAAAGAAATACTGGAGGAGCCCTTTCCACGCCCTAGCATATAGGAGCAAAGTTGTTAGGAATCATCTAACGAACATACTGCAAGGTCGAAATCATCCAAGGTGACGCCTACTTTCTGTTCAATTACCGTCTTATCTGGAAATTTGAGCCTTGGTGAACGGGTCATTTATGACTAATTTTACTTTACATCTAAGACATACACTGCCAGCCAAAAGTATGGATACACCTAGAAAAATTTCGCGCCGCACTAAAAGTTTGATATCTCTGTGGAAAAAAAAGATATCGGGATTTCCAAGGCGGCATTTTAAAAGGGACAAATGAAGCTTCACTTGGCGTTTTGGAAAAAAAAATTTCGATTTTTTTTAGACCCGGTCCGTCATTTTGAAAATTGCCGTTTTTTGGCTTTTTTGGTTGTTTAAAATCGGCTGCACGTCTTCAGGACATTTTTTTTCAAAGAACCTTAAAAGATAGAGCAATAGCTATAGTTTCCTTTTTTAGAAAGTTTCGTACGATTTTTTTTCACCGAGTTATCGCATTTTTTCCCCAAAAAGATTATTTTGAAAAGATGCTGCTAAAATGAGAAACTTTGAGGTTTAGAGAAAATTGCCAAAAGGAAAAAAAGTTGCGTTACATCGTATTGATTCGAGCAGAATTTTTTCAAAATTTTTCGCTCCAACATTGAATAAAAAAAAAATTTCAATTTTTGTCCTCAATTTATAGCCGCACAAAACATCCACCTCTTACCTCATCTAAACACAAGGAGCGGAAATAAAACTTCTTGTCTTTGTTTACATTTTACCTTTGTGGAGCGTAAAAAAGATTCTATTTCTCGCGAGTCGATATTCTATTCGTCTCGTGTTCTTTTTCTCGCTCTTTTTCGCTCGTCGTTTTTGTTTACATTTTTGATTCTTTGGAATAATGTGACGAGTGTCGCGCTGACAAAGCCAGTTAGTTGTGCGAAAACTTGGAACGCGAACACGTGTGGTCTACAATCGACAAGTTTTTACGCAAATTTTTTGTTCTTGACGGATCAAAATGGCACGAAAAAAAGAAATTCCACTGTATAAAAAGGGGGTATTGTCGCGTTGCGCGATAAGGGATTGTCGTACAGAGAAATTGCTAGACAAACTCGCGTGTCTTTGAAAGGAGTGCAGACGACCATCGGAGATTTAAGAAGGCCGAGGCGTATTTCAATCGGAACGTCCGGGTCGACCCAAAGTGACAACATCCTCAGACGATCAAAATATCGTCATTACCAGCAAAAAATGTGGATGTTTTGTGCGGCTAAAAATTGAGAAAAAAAAATTGAAATTTTTTTTTTGTTAGAGCAAAAAATTTTTGAAAAAAAAAATTTTGAAAAAATTCTGCTCGATTCAATACAATGTAACGCAAATTTTTTCCTTCTGGCAATTTTCTCTAAACCTCAAGGTTTCTCATTTCAGCAGCATCTTTTCAAAATTGTCTTTTTGAGAAAAAAATGCGATAAATCGGTGGAAAAAATCGTACGAAACTTTCTAAACAAGGTAACTATAGCTATTGCTCTATCTTATAAGGTTCTTTGAAAAAAATGCCAAAAAATGTCCTGAAGACGTGCAGCCGATTTTAAACAGCGAAAAAAGCCAAAAACGGCCATTTTCAAAATGGCGTCCGTGTCTAAAAAAAATGGATTTTTTTCCCAAACGCAAAGTGAAGCTAGATTTGTCCCTTTTAAAACGCCGCCTTGGAAATCCGGATATCTTTTTTTTCACAAAGATATCAAACTTTTAGTGTGGTGCGACATTTTTCTAGGTGTATCCATACTTTCGGCCGGCAGTGTATATTTGGTGAAATTTTGGCTACTGCAATTTGGCTATTGCATCATTTTTGCAATATATTTTTTGACAATTGCTCTAATTCTGGCTAATGATTCAAAAGGGTAGAAAAATAAATGTATTATTTTAATTGGACACCGCAACAGGTATATCCATCTTAAACGGAGCACCGGCCATAGAAAAACCTGATCCAGAGTTGTTGATGGCTTGCAGCATTTTTTGCGCAAACGAGACCGAGGTAAAGTTGAAAGGTTTTTGTCGTTATCAACATGCATTCCAGCGTGATCTAAGGGTGCTTTATTTTTATTGATAATTAGGCCGAAGTTATGACTGGGATACGTCCGTTGACATTAGGCAATGCGCAAGAAGCAATCCACAATCTTTTGGATCGTGGTTGCAATATCGTTATTCTGACTCTTGGATCAGCGGGTGCCGTTTACGCATCCAAAAGCGAACGTTCCATGATCCACGTTCCTGCGGAAAAAGTTCAACCTGTGGATACGACCGTAGGAACCAATATCTCTATTACACTTCAATGAAAATGTTCTGTTGCGCCTGAAAACTACAATGTCGAATTTTAAAAACTTGCTATCTTCTTTTATCCCATTCGAAGTTTCTTCTCGCGGAAGCTCGGCTCATGCTAGATAGTTAGGACACTGATTCTCTAAAAAAGTTTCCATAAGGATGATTCGACCGCTCGGCGATCGCTGACCAACGAATCACGAATTATTGCAAGAAACTGTACGTGCTGCCACATTTTTTTCCTATACCCGGATCGTATCACTTTTCATTGTGATGGTTCGAACTATTTTCGGAAGCGGTCCCTTGGGCGTTTTCCAAAACATGTTCATTCGAATATGCAAGTAAACGGGAGGCGTTTCAGCGCATAAATAATATTTTATATTTAGTTTGTGTGTTGTTAAGAATTTTTAATCGTTAGAATATAGTATTTTGTTGAATCAAGAATCAAAATCATAGTTCGCTAAGGTAAATGGGAACACGAGTTGCAGGTTATCTTTTGGATTTTTTTGGATATGACATTTCAAGTGCTGATTGAATATTTTTTTTCAGGGAGCCGGAGACGCTTTTCTAGGAGCTCTCGCTTACTATGTGACTTATTATCCTGCATTATCGATGACGGAACGTATAAGAAGAGCTTGTCACGTTGCGACTCAAAGCGTTCTGAAGCCGGGAACACAATCGAGCTTTCCAACTCGGAAAGAGCTTGCCGAAGAACTATTTTTGTCACTTCCTCAAACGGAGATTTAATTTAACGAACAATGAACGCATGTTATTTGCAGCCAATATGAGACCTCGTCCTATTTATTTCTTCAACATTCTCTCTTTTCTCTTCTTCACCCATTTCTTCACTTTGTTCTTCCGCTTTTCAGCTTGCTCCTCCTTCACGGCCTTCTTTCGTGCTTTCTTATCCTCGAGTGTCTCTTTACGGGGACGTGCCGAATTAACAAATTTCGTACTTTCTTCGCTGCCACTATGATCGTCGTCGGACGAATCCTCGCTAGCGTCGCTTTCCTCGTTACTCGAAGATACTCCGGAAATTGGTTTTACAGCATCCCGAAGAATCTCCGGATCTTTTAAAGGTTTCGATAAATCTGCTCTCAGCCCTACCAAAGTTTTGTATATTAAATCTTCCTTTCCAGCTTTCGCCTGACTGATGTCACGCTCGATATCGATTACCTGCGCGATCATACGACAATGGGTTAGTCAATTTAAAAAAACCACGATGGCTGTTTTTTTTTACTTTGGCCTCTTTAGATACTTCGTACCTGAGCCAATCTTTGAGGGATGTAGGCCTGCTTGAAGAATCCTTCTTCAACCTGTTGCTCAGGGTCGATCTCTTTGTTCATATTTTGTAAAACCCTGTCCGAAATCTTGTCCAAATAATCGTCCATGTTTTCCTCGGTGACGGTGGGATCGGTAATGAAATTAAACAAATCCTTTATAGTCATCACACCTACTTGATTCTTCTTGAAGAATTCTGAAAAAGAAAGATCGTCGTTCACAGTGTGAAATTACGAGAAAAGCCACTTCCATTATTCTACTTTATTATGATTATTTGAAACTTTTTGCATTGTTGTATCGTTCAAGCTCAAATAAACGGAGCGAATTCTCCAAATGTTGTTCGAAATGGAAATGATTATGAATGGTCCAGAGTCAAATATGCTTTGCACATCCTACCAGTTATGTTTGTACAATCCTTCCGTAGGAATTCCAGTGCCATAGGATGATCGTGCTCGACCGACTGCGAAACATCTATAACGACGATCGAGCCGTCCTGATAGAGTAAATTGTATTCGCTCAGATCGGCATGAACGAGCTTGCACTTGTTGTACAATCGCCACATCATCTCGATGCATTCGCGATAGAGCTTTCGCGGTTTGGCAGTGGCAACGACGATGTCTTTCAATTTCGGCGCCGGCCATCCATCCGACCCTACAAAGTCCATGAGTAGTACGTGACTACGAAGTAGAATGGGTTTAGGTGCGGATACACCGGCTTGATTCAATCGTATCAAGTTTCGCATCTCCTTTTCTGCCCATGTTCGTACCATTTTTCGTGGATTGTGACGGCAGTAACCGTGACGAAAGCGAAATTCACCACTCACGTATTTGTCCCGATCCTTGAATTGCAATATCGACGTTTTGTAGATCTTTATGGCGAATTCGATGCCGGTTTTCGAGGTAGCGTGATACACGTTGGCCTCTTTGCCCGTTGATATACAACCGTTTATTTCCAATATTATACCCTGATTAAGCATTTTAAAGAGGATCATCCGAGTTCGCGGATCCATAACTTGTTCGACGGTGGCGCGATCGTGCTTGTCCTTTGTTCTCATGCGATCCTTGTCGGCCCTCTTGCTCGTTTCTATCAAAACGTTCGCCGCGTTGTGAGGCAAAACGGGCCCCTCGTATCTCTCGATGTTTATCTTGTTCGAGTAACGCCTGAAGAGTTTGTCCGACGGCTGGAAGTTCGTTATCTTGTTGGAGATACTCTGTGTATTGGCGCTGCGACCATTTACGTTTTTCATGTTTCTGAACTTGTGTCCCAAGATGTTCCGGTCGACGTCCCACTCGTCTTCGCTGTCCTCTTCGTAGGAATACTCTTCGTCTTCCTTCCCCTCCTGAATTTCAAGTTCCTTCATTTTATCCCCGATTTCTGACTTACACGCTGGTATCCCTTTAGAACTAATCATCCTGAAACAAGAGAGCGATCATGTCGATTGTTTTTTTCCCTTTAAAACAAATTTGAGCGGTTCAAGCTTTTCGTTTCAGCAATGGAAATCCTCACAACGTTTCTTCGATACGACACGTTCTTTGGAAAGACAAGGGATCAGCGATATTTATCATTAGAAAAAAAGACAAAAAAAGAATGCCAATCATACTGGAAGAATATGCGTCTGAATTTGAAATGCTGGTAAATTACAAATACAGTGCCCTTTTTGGAACTTGTCGTACTATATAAAAAAGAGAAAGCCTGTGAATTTTGTGCATTGGTCTCTCTCTCTCTCGCTGTCTCTCTCTCTCTCCCTCCCTCTCTCTCTCTCTCTCTCTGTCTCTCTCTCTGTCTGTCTCTGTCTCTGTCTCTCTCTCTCTGTCTCTCTCTCTCTCTCTCTCTCTCTCTCTCTCTCTCTCTCTCTCTCTCTCTCTCTCTCTCTCTCTCTCTCTCTCTCTCTCTCTCTCTCCCTCTCTCTCTCTCTCGATTACACGGATTTCAGTAATTGGAATGTATTTCAATTTCTGTAGCGAAGACTTTGCACCGGTGTATTGAGAAAAAATGTAATATACAAGAAATAGCTTGGGTTTGAACATTTATCCACATTGACAAAAGTCTGAGAAAAAAGTTGCGTATGATTCTGGAAGTAGCAACTATTTAACACTCCGTATTGCCCACCACGTTGAAGTTTGCATAATTTGAGGGCAACAAAAGTTAACGCTCCTTCTATTCCTCATGTTTTCTTCACTGATTTGGGTTACGAAAATCACTCAAACAGTTTTTCTTTATCCCCTCAGAAGATCCGTGCTCTTAATCCAATTAGAAAAATTATAGTAATAATAATGACGAAAAAAAATCGAAAGAACTTTCGCTGCATGTCAAGAATACAAACTTCAACGCCATCACTTTTCAGCTCCACCTCACACCCAGAGCTGGCTTCTTGCTCTGTATCACATTTACCATGACATTTCTGGCATCGCATAAGGAAACTGCAGATAACCTACACCAATACAGCCAGTCCCAGGTTTGCTTTCCTCGGAGCTAGTCACATTCCGTCTAGAAATAAATCACAGCCTACAGGCATACTCGCACGCGTGCTAGTCTGTGTGCGAGACATCCTTGTGCAACTGGAGCTACGAGCTACGAGCTACGAGAACGCGAATCGAACCCACAACCTGCCGATGTTCTGATTCAGAGACAAGCATGCTAACCACTAGCACCCTGGATTAAATGAAAAAATACTTTGCCCATTGTTATCATGGAATCATCTTACGAGTTTTCTATGACATTTAACCCGATCAGGGTATCGTGGGTCGCTGAAGACCCGAGGCATGTTAGAACACTTAATTTATAATGGGAAAATTTGATAAAATTCCCCAAAACTCTTGAATACTTCTACTTTAAAGGTACACCATGAAGATTGCAAAAAAATTGAAACAAATATTTTATTTTTCATCATAAACAAACTATACTATAAATGTATGGTGAATCGAAAGTTACTTTTTTTAGAACCGCATTCGCATATTGTGACACCAAAAAATAAGCAAAGAAAAATAATTTTCTGATACAGCTATTTGTCACCTTGATTCTCACGAGCGATAAATGAAACGAAACGTATTGCGCGTTCTTACGACATTGTGTCGCGATACCTAACCTGCAAATATTCGCTCTTAGATGAGATAAAATAACTTGCCCCGTTTCGTCCTCTTCTGCGTCACTGAATTGACCCTCCACATCCTGGATAATCGACATATTTCGATATTTACAATAAACACCGGATCGTATTTATGGAATTAGACGTTCAAGGCTTTGCATACGCGATGTAATGCAAGCACGTAAAATATATTGATCACTGAAGACCTTGTGCGAGTTGGTCGAAAAACCACGTGGCCCGATTTATCAAGTTGACGGTTGTCAGTATATACGCCTGCGCCAAATATCTGGGCATGCGAATGCACAAATATATAGATATACCTGTATCACGTGCCTGTGTAACACAATAATATTTGGCAACGTCGCGATGCGTAGAACACGCTCGATTTGCCAAACATTCATTGGGCTTGTTTTTTTTAAACGACCAATCCCTCGTTTCCGAACATTTTGACAACTTTATTTTTTTTTCTTCAGCAATCATCGTTATCGTCGAACAATGTATTGGAAGCCACTCGTTGTTCGCGTTAGCGTTGCCTTGAACAATAGAAAACAACGAGGTGACGCAGATAGCGATGTGCAAAGATACTCGAGCGATCCTGGTAAGTATTTCAGCAGTGAATTCGAACGCATTTCACGGTACAAAATTAAGCAAATGAATATTTTTTGTTACGCGCTGCCTCTCAGCTAAATCAACCGCGAAAACAAAATATATAGTTTTACGTCAAACCGTCGCGTGCATTGAAACATCGTGAATTTGGAACGTTCAATACGAACACTCGTCACGAATGGTTCGATGAGCATCGAAGATGAAGAGTGCAACTAACGAATACATTTCTTTATCGCGAACACAATTCTTGACAGAGTTTCATACTCAGAAATTATATCGCGATTCTGTTTTCGCACAAAATACGCAAGCGCGCGTATCCTACAAAAAATTGCCACAATAACTTTAAATTCAAAACTATTTTTTTAACTGTTTAAAACATATTAACAAAGTACGTGATTTTAACAATTTACAAACGATCCTGATCGACAGTAAGATCGGTATCAATTTATGCTGGTGACGTAACGGGCTACCATTATTATCGTGCACACACGCCAATGCGCGTACGGAGATATGGCAACGCCGCGCACGGTCCGTGCTGTAGTTGTTGCCCCCGTGGGCTGTGTTGAAGTTACACTCGATGTATCGGCATCGGCCCCGTCGGCGCATTATCCTCTCCAAAGTCTTTGCTCAAAAACACAAGTGGTGGGTTTATGTTTGTTGAAACAGAAGCCATGCCCGTCATTGACGCGGACGACATTTGGATCTAAAAAGAGGTAAGTTGTACTTCACGACGTGCGTAATACATGTGTACATCTCGCTCTCTCTGTCCGGTGTGTGTGTGTGTGTATGCGTGTATGCGTGTATGCATTTGTGCGTGTGTGCGTGTGTACGGATACACATTTATGAATAAAAAACCAGTCAGGTATGGGAACATGGCCGAGATCCTACTTGACGAAAAGAGCCCGCTTTGAATGCTCATGTGTGATTCTCGAACATGACCAACATGTTCGAATTTTATAAGAACATTGATTTATCGCGTACTCTTTCATAATGAAATCCGTTAGAATGTCGTTCGCATTGAGACGATATGCACACGTACGTATACTGCAAAAAGTAGGCTTGTCAACAAAATTTAGGTTAGGTGAGCACTCCCCCCC
>OX632356.1:14740626-14822376 GCA_951751655.1 Ophion costatus | reverse complement strand
ACATTTTATTTAAAAAATAGCATCGAGACAATAAATGGATGCCTCGTATGCGTTTTTTTAGGTGCATTGACACAAAAAATGTATGAACCGTCAATTGACTCGACTGGACGTCTCCAACCTCCTTAACGTACCCTCCCTTCACGAACTCCAACCTCCTCTCTTCACGAACCCGAATATCTAACAATTAACTGATTTTCGTCTATAATCAAGTCAAAATCCACCTCGGTACTATGGTAATATTTAACGCTACGTTACCGAACTTTTAAAGAAAAATTACGACTCTAAAAATCGTCTCATTTATACGGCGATTTATGAGGATGACCCGTGTAGAAATGAGTCCCGCGTAGAGCTAGCCGCGGTCTATTTTTTCCCATTACTTGCTAGCGGCTGGCACTGAAACTAGCCCGCCGCTAGCTTTGTATGTAACACTTGGAAATCTAGCGCCTAGCTAGATGTTCTAGTTCGGTGCTAGATAGCTCTTAGATAAACGCTAGCTGGAAAGAAAGCTATTTTATAATTCGACGCTGGATAGGGTACGCTGGTTAGGGTTGAATAGAAAATCAAAAGAAATCTGATCACTTTGGAAAAATAACAAATTTTATTAAATATTATAAATATCGAGTATTAATACAAGTAAGAAATAAGATAAGTAGGTTAGAAATTATTATAATTAATAATATCACATTTGAAGTAATTTTTTTTTGTTAAATATTTATCGCTTTTTTAATGGTGTGCGATCGCGTTTGTATTTTTTTTGTTATTGTTGTACTGATTATTACTTCATTGTTTATTGTATTGTAGATTACTTTTTTTTATGGATTATACCGTTTTAATCGTTGAGCGCTTTTTTTACGGTGCGTGATCGCGCCATATTGTATCTCGAAGGCTTTCCCTTTTTTTGTTTCAATGAAAAGTTGTTTTAGTTTTCGAAAATGAAAAATTAATTTTACTCAATAATTATTGACTAAATATAATTATAATTTGATATTATTCAAGTTAAATTACTCGGCACATCGAGAAAAGGTAACGCATAAAAAAAATCATCTTAATTTTTGTTAGCAATTTTTTTAAAACCAATATATGCATAATATGCCGATATAATTTTATCATTGCACATCAATGTTTGTATCTTTCTAAAACTAGTTGGATCAGTAATTTTTTTTTGCAAATGTATGTTAATTTTTATCAAAAATTGCACTTACCCTTGCGTTCTTGATTTTGCAAAGGTTTTGCGATCGCATCGTTTATATCCGCTTTTGTAGCTCGGTATTTACGGACTCTATCTCGACTGGATTTTTTCTCCCGCTTTTCGTCCATAATTTTTAATAATTATTACTTCAGGAATAATTTTTCTCCGTCTGATAAAACTGTCACACGAAGAAAAAAGGTTATAATCCACCGTGCCATGCACTCAGACCGGCGACTCGATGTATCGAGAGAAAATCTGTTTTCTCCATCTAGCGGCTAAGTAAGTAACACTGCGAGAAAACATACGAGGAAAACTACTTTACCGTCATCTAGCGGCGAGGTACCCAAAACTAGCTAGCAAAAACTTGCCAGCCACAACCTAGCGCCTCGCGATCTATGCTATCTAGGTCAATCTAGACAGCGGCTAGGGTCAAAGTAGTTTATGACGAGTGAATTTCTACACGGGACAGGCTGCCTACATTTCTATCTAATAATTCATACACTAAATAACTCTAGATACCTGATACAAACCGATCACGCATGTAAAAAAATCTGAAGATGCCGGAACGACAACAAAAACAGGGGGTCACACAGATGTTTAAAGAAAATATTAATGATAAAACTTAGAACAATGTGACTAGCGAAAGATTTTTCGTAGCCATGACTTTTCAGAAAAATTTTAAAAATGTCTAATTCTACTAAATTTGCGCAAAATTCTTTATTCCAGTGTATCATTGGGTATAATAAATGATTGGGACTTATTTTTATCTAGCATCACTGTAATGTATCATTTATTAAGAAGGGCTTTTCTTATGCGCCCATAAAATACCGCCCTTGGCAAATAGAATGCCTTAAGTTGTTGTGAAACGTGTTCCGTCCCGCTCTGGCCTTAGTGCCACCATTGCTATTGCTCTCGAACCTTTATTTCTTTCGCATCACCTTGAAGACCCACTGGGTCAACGTAACGCCGCAAATTTTCTAACAGAGTTGACTCATACGCGGCTGAGTTTTTTCTAGGAAAAAAAACAAAGCATCAGGCTACGGAATCCCCGTTCGAAAATTTTTAATATCTCTCGCACTCATATGTCACGTGGTACAGCTTCTACTGCGTCTTAATTAAGTTGGAGATGAGAAAAGGCATCCTCCGTTTGTTTTGCTTGTTCTGCCATAAACGTCACTATCAGTATCGGAAGAAAAATTCATCCTCATCTTTCATTTTCCTCCAAGAGGCATTGATTTTTCACGAGATGAAAAGGTTAAGGTAAATGTCCCAATTATTGAACAGCTAAGGATCTGGGGAATTGAATTCGGTGAGAAAAAAATATAAAATCAAGAAAAAACCATCGATTTCATGTTCAAATGATACTTTGCTATTTTTACTTTCGAAAGATCACCCGTTAAATTATTTTTAAATGATTTCAAATAAAAAAAAAGAATAACAATGTGAAGCATGCAAATGTCCCAATTATTGAACACTGGAAGTGCCTATGTCCCTAATATTGAACAGACATGTCCCAGTTATTGAACACTCGAGAATTCTCTTTCCCTCTTGAAATTTTGTCCCTGAAATATCGGAGAGCAAAAAATATTGAACATTACATTCGTATTTTTAGGTTACATTTAGGTTTTATTCTCTTTTTACTTTTATTTTTATGTTTATGGCACGAAAATACAAGTAAAAAATATATTTGACGATCTTAGAGTTATTATTAAAATAATAAAGGTAAGTTTATTCAGGAACTTACAGTTTTTGTTTGAATAAATCCGATTCACACGATCCGTCACACGTTAACTGTCTCGATGTTTTGATGGGTTTAATGACGCCATCTTGGAGAATTCGAGTGTTCAATAATTGGGACACACTGTATTTTCTATGTCCCAATGATCGAACACCGTATTTTTTATCAAATAATTAATTAAAAACATTTTTTTTCTAATTGTTATTTGTAAGAAATTTTCTGAGGAACCTGAAACGCCTTTACTTTTTGAGATGCGACAGTTTTTGAATTTTTTATGCCCTTACGCATGAAGCGGCACGTCTTAGCAAAAATGATAAACACACGGAGAAAAATACGGCCTCAAATTATAGCACTCGTTGCCAGAATTCTAATATTCAGTGCTAGAAAATATAGCAGTTTACTGCCAGTTCGGAAATTCTAAGACTTGTTGTTATAGAAGTATAAAAATGATTCTCACACCGTATGGTAAGAATGATGCGTGCATATTACATTTGAAACTATTCTCGCATAGGCGCGAGTCCTATACGCTGTATAGTAAAAATAATGCGTGCTTTGTAAAATACCAACCTTTATTACACGCGTATAGCATGAATCTTCGTGTGTGTATAGATTTTACTATACGCATAGCATTAATTTTCGGCGTATAGCGAAAAATATTACGAAGTTGATTAGTAAAATGTGACTCTTTATACCGCGTACTTTTTGTAGAATACTGGAAACTAATTGTTCCAATTACGTGGGCAAAATATTTTTTGAATACTACGAAAAATCACAATATGCCGAATAAAATGTATTATTTGTATCAGTTTACGTGCCATATCGTAGGTTAAAATTTAAATTTCTTCATTATTACTATACCATAATTACAATTTTTATCTTTCATTCAATACTTTTTGTTATTTAATGATATTTTTTTTCAGAAGCATAGTATTAATTCTTAACTCCAAGGCCCCTGTTTTCTCCGTGCAGTTACCACGAGACGTCGAATCGGGTCACCGTTGCTGATCAAATAATTTTTTTCTCTATTAATTAAAGCGTTTTTTGCACAAAGTAACATTTCGATAGCTAAAAGTTCCATATATGTAATGAAACTTTTATAAATAAGTAAATGCATGCAGGTGAATGAGAAATAATAAAAATACAAGATAGTGTTCAATAATTGGGACCTGTTCAATAATTGGGACATTTACCTTAATCGTACGTAGAATAGACGGGCGCATCATCTAAAATTAGGGTTGTTTTAGCCAAAACTAAGGAGAATAGTCGTTGACGGTGCTCGTTTCCGATGGAGCGTATTGCGCCTCAACTTGGAAAGTAGGCACAGCCACCAAGCCGCCTCAAGTGCAAGGAAGATAGCTGTTTTGAAAATCGAGTTTTCGCTTGATTATAATCGATATTTCGGTTGAAAAAAAAATCGCTGTCCGCGCCGTCCGAGCAGAGCGTTGGTTACTCAAAGTTCATTGAGGAGAAGACTCCGTCGCAGGATTTTCGCCGACTGAACGTATGAGATACACATCGTTGACGATAATAGAGCAAGAAATTGATAATTGCACAGTCTTTGGTTAGATCGCAAAATATTTGTCGTGTACGAAATGCGGATCTTGTTGGGTCGCGCGGGGATATCGATCGAAGTGGATCTCCGTCCAGGATATATATTGAAGTAGTCGGGAGGTGGAGAGAGTAGCGCAGCCGGCTTCGTGTTTGTTCGGCTAACTTCGTGCCCGGGGCCTGGGGTTTTTCAGTGTTCCACTGTGCTCGGGTAGAACACCCGTCGATAAATATGCCCTTGCGGAGGGACGTCTTGCTCTCGTAAAATTTATCTTGTCGGACGACGCAACGTTTCACATCCGATCCGCACTCTCGGGCTTCGCTGTGTCTATCAATTTGTGGGGCTTGTCGGGTTTCGTTGGCTCTTGCTTGACAATCAAAGAAACATCTATAAAACGTAAGGAAAATAGAAAGCAAGCCGGAGAAATAACACCACGAGCGAAGAAACAGGCAGTTGCGGCAATACGTCGCGACGGTCGCGCTGAGCGCCCAAGCGCAAAAGCAATTCAGTCCGTAAGTTTCTTGTTTTTTTTTTTTTTTTCATTTTTTTAAAACTTATGGCCATACATCGCGGGGCCAGGGCCGGCGAAAAGAAGAAAAGCTAGAGGGGGGTGCGGTCATGGCGATCGAATTTGAGTACCCGAGAAAAATAGCTTCCTAAAAAATCGATAGGTGCGCAATTATCAACGAGATTGCCTTTCTTCTTCTTCGATAATTCGACGAAAACTCCTGCGGTATTATTCGCTGCCGTGTTTCTCCAGTACGGTGGGGGAACTAGTAGCAAGTGCTGACCTCGCGTGGCAGGATCGATCGGACGAAGCTTCGCCGACGTTTACATCGAGGCGTGCGTCAACGTATATTCCTTGCGGTCTGGTATTTATCCCAGAACGTTGTGAATTTTTGTGAGTCCACGATACTCAAACATCTTTTGGGCACGTTTACTGTTCAAGCCACGTGACAGGACTGGTTTCGTTGCGCATATTTGGTACGAAAATATAGAATCTGCAAAGTTTGTTCGTAAAAATGAGTCTCATTGATAGCCGATTTTATTCGGCTGATTTGGTTGGTGAATGTCTAATCGCTATGATATTGCAAGCTTTTCATCGATCGCGCAATAATTACGGGTAGCGTACTACGTGGCGAAGGATAAATAGGCATACGGTGGAGATTGCGAATGGAACTTCATTCGCGTCGCGACTAATCAGGTGACCAGGCTGCAGCGAGCATCCCACTATTCGTACTTATATTGTACCGCTCATCGATACTTTGTACTGCTGGCACGGCCTTCTTACTTTTTTCGATTTTACTTCAGAAATTGTACGGACAGAAACGAACTGGCAAGAGCACAGCTTCGTGGAGAAACTTTCAACAGTTTCGAGGTTAGCTGAGATTTTAACGATTTTAAGGTTAGTTCTGCTAAGGGGTACAGCAGAGCTTAGTAGAGCGGCGAACAACAGTAGCGCCACAGTGATTTTGTTTTACCTCGGGATAGTATCTCACTTCACTGAACCAAGCGCTGTCGTACGGAGGACACGCGATTGTCGAGTGGAAAATAATTTGCGTAAAATATCGATTTTAATACCACGAGTGGAATATAATGGAAATAGGATTTCTATGGTACTTTGAATAAAAGGATCTTTGCATAAGAGATTATATCGAAAGGCACCAGCGCCGTGAGGACAAGTCATTGAAAATAAATTTTAAAGCATTAAGACCCGGCCGCGCACCCTCCCATGCAACCTGAGTAGCAATTTTGAACAAGTTGTCCAAAAGTCATCTAAATGGGCGCCAAATGGCCGTTACCTTCAAGTTGACAGGTGTTCGGCAAGATAACTTTTGGAATCATGATCATTTATAGGTAACCTCCAAACGGACGTTTGGTATCTATTTAGACGACGCATGGATGACTTTTTGGAAATTGCTGTCTGGGTTATTACTGGTAATTGTCTTCGTCTTCAACGTGACGCGAAAACGTACCGACCAATCAAGAATTTAATACGATTTAACCGATATAATTCTATTTCGTAATTTTCATTGGTTTTGATTTTATTTTTTGTACAGTTTTAAGATTTCGCGAATAGACATGACGATCGGAATAAGATTTGGAATAGTACGCGGTAATCGAAGACGACGTTGCAGGAACTCATGGTGTGTCCATATTTGTTTCTCTGTTCTAGATCTTCTCCGTTCTAGAATCATTCTGAATGGGAAGAAACGAGTGGTATAATTGTTGCGCTTTATGTAGATCATCGCCCGTCTCTCATTCGAGTTTTCAACGTGATACGTAAATAATCAGACGTTGAATAGTCTTACGATCGCGCAATCGTTCCAATTAATAACGAGATTGATTAAGTACACCCATGTAACGGGAGCTTCAAATGGTTTCGTGTATTCGGCCGTTTACAGTGTTTCAATTGTTCGATTCTCATGTTGAATGAATCCGAGCGATCCGAGGGCCCATAAGCACCGGCTGGCTTTGAAATAATGGAGACGGCGGATAATACGACAATGCATGTTACCGAAACAAAGACTCTTTGCTCTAGTCCAAATTGTCCGAAAACGAAGAACGAAGATATAACGAGAGAAAGGGAGGAAGAACTTTTGTATGGCAGCAATGAAGACGGCGACGATGAGGACGCGCTCTCGGACGATAGTTTCCGTTTGAGGGTCTCTGATGAAGGGGAGGAACAGCAGGCCACTAATAGGGACCTTACGGAAGAGGTTATGAAGCAAAAGAGTACAGAGATGGGTAAGTCCCGCTGTAGCTTTGATTTGGTTTGTCCATTAAGGCAATATATCACACGTTGCGAATCTTTGACGCGGTTACCACGGTATTGCAGGATACGTTGTTTTTGGCTACGAGCCGCAACAAACTACCGCCAGATGTCGCAGCAACCGTCTGCTAGTCACACCGCCGCAAATAGCAGATACCCGATAGGCGTCGGTTGCTGCAACGCCGTGTGTATTGCGTGTATATATGTGCATGTTCACAATGCGGAATCGCTGCCAGTGGAAAAACTGTGATGCACTAGATTTTCAGGATTGTCGAAAATATTTTGAGATTCGTTGGTACAAATCTACTAATTTTATGTACAAAAAGAACTCTCAACCTCATTTTCTCCGTCATATTTTCCATAAAATCAGTTTAAATAAAGCTGAAAATGTGCTTTTTGACTGTCGAGAGCCCAACGGTCTTGGAATGTGCATGAATTCGGTGCATCAGTTAGTAATTCAAAATTCATCCTACGATAACAATCGTCTGGATTTGTTTTTGAAATTTGGAAAAACGTCAATTGTCAGCCTCATTCGGCGAGTATATCGCATGTACATGGTAAATTTCATCCCAATTGATCGTATCGTTTGGTCGATGATAGGGTTCAACATTTCAAAGTATTCGGAGCGAGTGATACATGGTCTTAAGACGGAATGATACCTCATCGCGGTCGGTATGGTAGAACAATTACAGATACCCAACAATCTCTAAAACGGCTCTTCAGATCCCGTCAAAACTTTGCCAAGCGATGTCAAATAGATAGACGAACAGCTGTCTACCCCTCAAATTTTCTGAATTTGAGAAAAAAAAACGTAGATTGGCTTATCATCAGCAGATCTATGTTTTTTCTCTCAAATTCAGAAAAGTTGAGGGGTAGACAGCTGTTCGTCTATCTATTTGACGTCGTTTGGCAAAGTTTTGACGGGATCTGAAGAGCCGTTTCAGAGATTGTTGGGTATCTATAATTGTTCTACCATACCGACCGCGATGAGGTATCATTCCGTCTTAACAGTTTATTCTCGTTGAGAATCCGATGGTGGCGCTATCTCTATGTTTACCTTCCGTTTCACGAGAACAGCCATTTTGTTTCAAGCGGAGAAAACAATCGTCATAAAGTATGGATTACGCTATCTTTCAGAGGATGCTTTTGAAAAGTGTCCGCAGGCAAAGAGGAAACGTGGTGACGGCCAATTGCTCTTTTCTTATGATGCTGTTATTGATATTATTTTTATTCCCGCTCGTAGTGTGTCATGAAAGTATTGGCAGCCAGCGAGGCCTTATCCCTTGTTACAAATAGAAAGTAAGCAGTCCCCACTGTTCAAGAAAGGACTCCCAATACGGGAGTATTCAAGGCAAAATATCGAAATATTTCTTTACTCTGTTCTGGAAATGTTTTTTTTTTATCGATTAGATTCAATGTATCGCCATCACGAGATAAATATTAATCTTGAATTCAATTGTAATGTGCGCGGATGATTTTTGACTCTGTGGGTAGTCTGAAACCCTCAACCACGCTTTGTATTACGGAGTCGAGAAATCGAAATGCCGTGGTTTTGTGGAAATTACTGTAACCGATAGATTAATTTATGATGCATTAACCGAAATTAAACTTTAAATTTATATCAACGAGAAATAAATTTAGGATCTATTGACTGTCCAAAAAATCGACCAGTTTCGCAACATAGTTTCGGAGTTTTTTTATATTCAACTTGAGCCTTTATGCATAATACACATGACACCTTGTAAACACTAGTTTCAGGCCTGTAGGATCGAAAATAATATCGAGATTAAGGAGTTTCGATAGCGTTCCTCATGCATTAGCGGGGATGAAGATACAATAAGTTTTCGGGAAGCTGCCAACTTGTTGCGAATAAAATTTCATGTAAAAATTAATTATTATTGGCCAATTTTCAACTCATATTTTTGAAAAATATTTCTAAGCCGGAAAATGATATTGATAGTTATTATTTGTGAAACTAAATGTAAATGGGTTAAAATTTGATGTAAGAAAAAATAGCCCATGCACTTGGCACAAGTGGTTGTTTTTGCCATTGGCACGACTGACTATCGCTAAAGCATCATCGGCTCCAGGTTATTTACACGGTGAAAAACGTTCAACGTTTTATATAGAGTTTTTTATCCGACAACGTCGGGAATACGTTAAAAATGTCGTGCGGACGAACAAATGTGTTTACTATAAAGTTCAAATGTTGTAATACTATGTACGTTTCAAACACCCGTCAATTTTCCAATACCCGCCAGTTAATGCTTGGCTGCGAGTGGTTCATTCGACAGAGCCAGCTAATGCGGTGTTGCCATGTTTAATCTACAAGTTTCATCAATGTCCGAAATTGAACCGTTCGAGGTCAAAATTCATATCTGTTCTCGATTATTATTAATGAACGAAGTAGAGAAACCACTTAATTATTTGACACGATGATCCTAACCCTATACGCACGGTTTGCTCAGTTTTTAAACGAAATCTTTGTATTATTTTTGTCCTACAGCCCTATAACTAGTGGTTATGAGGTGTCATCAAATCGATAAAGAATTAACTTGAACATTGAACATATCCAAAACTATGTTCTGAAAGAGATTGATTTTTGACTGTTATTGGTTTTGAAACTGCTCGAAATAAAACAAACTGTGCAAAACGTGATCATAATGTTAGGAATATCGTGTTTAATAATTGAGTGATTTTTTTCTACTTCGTTTATTAATCATGTTCGAAAAAGATGTGAATTTTGAGCTCTAACAATTTGTTATAGGCTATTAACGAAACTTGTAGGTTAAACCTGGCAACACCGCGTTAACTGGGCCCGTCGAGCGAGCCACTCACAGTGAGCATGGGCTAGCTAGATAAAGCATCGTCGGACGACGACGTTTCAGCGGTAGTCAGTCGTGCCAATAGCAGAAACTGTCGTTGTTGTCAAGCCTATAGATAATTTTTTCTTGAATAAAATTTCAACGTATTGATATTTAATTGTAAAAATTATAACTATTAATATAATTTCCAGCTTGGAAATATTTTTCAATAATATTATGAGTTGGAACTTGCCTAATAATAATTTATTTTTATATGAAATTTGATTCGCAAAAGATTGGCATCCCATGGAAATCTCATTGCATTTTCATCCCCACTTTCGTAACCAAGAAACGGTCCCGGAACATAAAAAGAAACCGGGATTAGCCACCATTGGTCGCTATGTCTTTCTTTCGGGACGTCATCTTTTTTTTGCCCACGCGAGGTCCATACTTTACGTCGATGACGGTGAAGACATTCTACATACAGCGGTTGCCGTTTTGTTCCAAGCGAATACCGTGCGTTTTCGCGAACGGTGCGGTCCTTTTTGTGTCGATCCTGGACCCCAACTTGCAATGCTTATAGGCGCCATCTTGTATTGATAATTGGTGGCGATATGTAGAAATAACAGACGCGCATTTGTTTCGATTGCAAGCGCCATTTTCTCTCGACCGCAGTCACCATTTTGTTCTCATCGCAGACGTCATTTTGTGAAATAAATAGAAGCGGCTGACTTCCATAAACATTACGAGAGAATCGAAGTCCATCGCACTGATAAATGCTTTTCTCACTACGATTAAGTCGGAACTTCACACGTCCGATCATAAAAATTGAATTTCAACCGATAATGTTGTTGGTCGGAAAGACATTGCTCAGCTAGGTAGTTGTAGATGTTTGATTTTGTTTGTCCTCAACGTTTATCGTGAATTTAAAGAGACTGTGGTAAATTGCCGTGTCGTCTTCCCGATTTGGCACAGTCCTGATCTCATATATCATGTGTACATACCGGACTATCTTGAATCGTTCAACATCCAGGCTGCATCTGACGATCGTAAGGATCCCGTAGCCAATAGCGACCCCATTTCATTTCGTCACATCCTTTAACCTCTAAGCGGCCGGGATGGTGCCGATCGGCAGCACCTCAAGGTCGAGCCATATTCCTAGTCCATTTGGAAATTTTTCTAGGGAAATCTTTTTCAAAGTATGACTTGGGCACATTCATAAATGCCGGCCGCCTTGAACTAAGACAGACGCGATATCATGTGTGGTCATTGATTTCCACATACACTTTTTTGATATCTATTTCCGCACAAGAGAAGTTTTGATAAAAAAAAAAGAAAATAGCGTATCCCATCCAGTGTCGTTGGACAGGGCATTTGAATTATTACTCAACGCTATTAGAATGCAATATAGTATCCTCAGTCGTCTACTGTAAACCTCCACAATCATTAGCCACAGCCCTTTCTTGTACTCCTTAGTTTAAAAACATATCATAATGTATGCAATTATTGTTTAAATGGGCTACATGAAGGAAAGAAAAAAAGCTGTTTTGTAAGTGGACATTATTTTGCTATTTTATTGAAAATTGTACTTGTGAAATACGGAATCAAGTCTCAATCAAATATCACATTTGTGTGTACCTATCAAGCCGCCGGACCCGACTTTAGCGCGTGGTCGGGCACTTAACCGGGTTTTTCTTTTCTTCACTGAAATTGTTTCGTTTAAATCTAACGTAGCGCATGAATCAATGGATGCAAGCGTACCCAGATTCAGGAGGGTAACAACCTGGCTCGACATCGAATGACTGAAAAGTATTTCAAAACAGATGTGATAGCCTCGCCGCGTAATTTTCGATTGTTACAGAAACATATATTTTTGACCGTTGTTCCATAATCGTTATATTCGAAAGCGCTGAGTCGCATCCAATTGTGACATGAAACAATTATTAATATTCGTCCAAATAGAAGTACGTGCGTAGGACCGTATCATAGCACGGAAATAGCCTTTACTCGACGAATCCTCGGTTCCCATAGTTTTCGTATTGGGAAAAACGATGTTTCGGTAAAATAACACTCCCATATTAGCGTCATGCAGAGCCTGGAGTCAGATATCCTATGCTAAATATTTTCAAGGTGGCAAGAGAGTCAAACTAATCCCGGACATTTTTGAATCGACGCCTATCTGTATTGAGGAGTTTTGGGACGACCGACGTCATGTCACCATTTAATTCACATTTATCATAGTAAATTCTTTGTCATATACTAAATGCACCCTCTAAATTTTAAATCGCTCGTCTACACCGTTTCTACATAATTGACAATTGAAGAAACACTTTTTAATGTCAGGAGATGCCTAGCTGTTATAATGTCAAACGCGAAGAAATCGTCATAATGTACTGAGTGATTTGACAGTTTTTCATAAAATTTTCAACATTTTTTCACACTATTTTGCGTAAACTGAGATTCAGCGACGAGCGTAGGCCTCTCCCTATGTTAAAAAGTGTTTATTCAATTGTGAATTCCATAGAAACAGTGTAGACGATCGTTCTAAAATTTGGCCGGTGCATTCAGTAAATGGCAAAGAATTGACTGTATAAATTTGAATCAAATGGTAACATAGCGTCAATTGTTCCGAAACGCTTAAATGAGCAATTTTGTACAATAGCACAACTGCAATATATTGGTTAGATCATATTCCGAAAAACTCACTGAATCGCTGTCCCTCGCGCATGGTATTGACCATCTCCGAGAATAATTATCCGAAAACGTCAAGTATGTGCCTCACACTTGGCTACTTCCAATTACCCTCTGAAAGCGCACCTTGTGTTCTGCAGTGCTACAGCAACAACGCGGTTCGTCCCCGTAAAATATAAATCGTTGAAACAATCGGTAAAAAATAATACTGTAGCTGCTCAATCGAATTATTTGTTGCAGCAGAGTGGAAGCAAAAAAAACATTCATTTGCTCGTAGTAAGTTCAGTTGGCTTGTTGTTCGCAGAACTGGGATCAGACGTTCCTCCCTCAGATATAACGGAACGAAAGAGCTTGTTGAAGTGTGAAAATCTTACAAACGGAAAATGTACAATTGAGAATCGTTTGAGTCATCGCGTCGAGGGCGCTCATGAGGGAACGCACGTGGAGGATTCTTGCAACGGTGATATCGATAAAAAAGTGACCGGATCGATCGAATCTTCGAAAATTGGAAACTTGTCGACCGACGAGTGGCATTATTCCGGTCGTTTTGGCGAATATTCGAGAAGTGGAAAACGTAATATCGTTCCCAGGCCATCTTACATCATGAACTCGTGCAGCGAAAAGTACTACAATCAAAACACTCATTATGGCCGCGGCAAGATTTGCGGCAAGGGGTACAGTTTACATAACACGAAAGGATCTCGGGTGGATATTGAGGCTAGTAGCAGTCCGAGCAACACTAGATCAAACCCTGCGGTCTCACTGTCTCCGGGAAGCACGATCGATCGATCGAAAAGTAAACAAGACACGGATAGCATAGCATCGCCGAATATAAGTGCTGAATGTTCGAGGGTCGGGGCGTCATCTGCTGCCAACACCTGCAGCAGTGAGTTCACAACAAAATTGGAAGACGTGGATTGCGACGTCTGGACGAACATTGCCCCTGAGCCTACCGATATTTTAACGAAAAATGACAATGCCGAGGCAGCTTACAATTGTACAAATAACTCCGATTCCTCTATTAGAGTAAATCAGGATGAAAATATTTCTCCAAAGGTCGAAAGATCCAGTCCGATTATGGATGACGAAGCCAGCGAGGTTGACGTCGACGTCGACGATGATAAAGTAGTTGTCCGGGTCATCGATGAGACCGATCCGGACCCACCGACCGGAGCATCGGTCAACACCACTGAAATTCTCGCCGTCGAGGAAGCTTCGTTCATTCGCATACCCTTGAACAACGTTGAGGGAGAAGCCGAGCTCCCGAACAATGTGTCCGAGGACAAGACTGAAGAAAGTGAGGCATTTGAAAGAATTAATGAGAACAAAACGTTTGAAAACACGGACAACAGTACGAACGATGGAGCTGTGTCGGTAAACACAAGGGTGCCCGAAAAAAAAGAGAATCTTCCGTCGGAAAGCAACAACGAAATGGTAGAGAACGAAAAAGTTACGTTGGAAGGAGAGGAAGCGAAAAATCATGAAACGGTCGCCACAGGAGTGACAGATTGCGTAAATGACAAAGGAGGTAAATCCGAAGAAACGTATGTTACCATTAATGATGACCAACTTACATTGGAAGTTACCAGCGATTCCGAAAATGATAAAACAACTGCGTCAGGAGCCCCTAACGGATTCACCAACGACGAGAAAGGCACCACGGAAAAGATCACCAAATGCGCAAAATCCGGAGAATCAATACCCAATTCCATCGTTTCGAATACTGAGAAAGAATCTCTCGATCGGGACGAAGCGGAAGTGATCAAAGTGGATCATCGAGAGAACGATATAGTCGAGAGTGTCGATGAAACTTTGAACCAAACATCACAAAGTTCGGATCGTCCAGCTCAATCGGAGTCGGTGAAAGAGGACGCGGACGGTTGCGTCGAATCATTGGTTGAAACATCGTTGGTATCCCCTCAAATGTTGACTAATTTCCGAGCGTTAAAACTGCCGAAAGATTTGTTGATCGTTGCTATAGTCGAGCCCAAAACAAACGAAGACGGAAGCCCCCTTTTTCCGATCGAGCCGGATACCGCGGCAGCCCCGGAAATCCCACTGATCGATAATGAGAAAAATGAATTTTCTTCCGGTGAGTGTGGTGCTCGTGATGGGCCATCGAGTCATCATGTCGACCCCAATGCAACGATGTTCCGTTGTTCGCTGAAACGCGCTTCGACTGATATTTTGCTCGATGAGATGGAGCTGTCCAAGCGACTGCAAATTGATCGTGATCGGGACGACGTTACGAGTGATTCCGGCAACAAGGGAATTCATTGCGCGCAAGTCTCAAGCGCGACAGTCCAGATAGAGACAACGGGGCCGAAGGATACATCGATAATTGAAAATACAGTAACTAATAGTAGCGGAGAATCGTCAGATTTGGTGCCGGAGGAAAGCATTAAAAGTAATAACGTTGTAGAAAAATCGTCGGTTTCGGAGGGTAGCGTCGAAGAGAAAAGACTGTCCGCGATAACGGACAGTCAGGAGATCGATGATGACGAGAAAATCGACGACTGCGAAGTGATCGAGATACCGATAAAACGAAAGCAAAAACGTAGTAGACGGTCCTTAAATAACCTGCGTGAAAGCATTGTTAGTCAAGAAGATTCACAAGGTAGGCATATAAACCCGGTTGTTCGATTAGAAGTAGCCTCGATAGGCTTCATGTTTTGGCATGGAAATTTGCTTTGTTGCTTTTTTTCATACTTTTTCTCCGATTAAACTTTTGTTTTCGTTGTATCCGCTGCATATATCGAAAGGATGGATAATAAAGGCACGATGAAAAATTCCCAAGCAATATCACATTACCTTATTGGCAAATATTGCAGTTGGAGGTTGTCGCTTTTTTGTTGTCTTTAATAGCTTTATCCCCAAGCGTCCTTTGGCCGTGTATTCTCATTGAGGGGATGTCGAGCTGCTCGTAAAAACTATAAGAGTCCCGGCCGTTATTGAAAAAGGATTCAAAGAAAAAAGATGGCTACTTTGAAGTTTTTTTCCCGCTTTTATGCTTGAAATGTCCACAAACATACATTACATTGGCAAACATTGCAGAAAATGTTGTTTCGTACAAAGTAGGTTTTGTATCAAGCTTCTTGACATCTTTCAAACATTATTTTGACTGGATATTTGTTTTCGTTCGTTCTGAGAAACACGGGTATAGCAATTGTATTCTTCTCCGGACGATGCCTGTGAAGAACGGAGACAAGAAACTTGTGCTAATATTTTACACTCTGTGGGGCAATATTTTGCCGTGTTGTATTGAATTTTGAATCGATAGTGCTAATGAATTCGGGTGCAGCCTGGACGTGAAAACGGTTGTAAGCTATACTGCTACGAACTGTCATTTTTTCTTTCACTCTTTTAACACCGGTTTGTAATCACTTACGGAAGTGCCGTTGTGATTGGATTATCTGAAGTATCTTTGAATTTATAATTGGTGATGGTAGTTGTCAATGTACGGGAAATGGGAATCTTTCATCCCACTGTCTCTCTCGTGTGTGTTCTTATTTTTCATAATACGGAATAAAATTATTCCGTATGTCTGTTTTTTGGTTTGGGTTTGTTTGCTACATTGAATGACTCGGTTAAATCATCGACGTGAAACTGTCGGATTGACGAGACGTCCATTTATTTATGTCCTTCCAGAAACTGAGAATATTAGACAAAAGAGGAAAACGGCCCAGAACGCGGAGGAGATAATAAGAAAAGAATGCCTGGCGAATACAGACTCGGAGTCTAACGACAGTTTGAGTAAATTCGTCACTATAAATCACCGGACAAACAATAATTTGCGTCCTACGTCACCACCGACGCTCAAACGTAATTTCGTCGATGACGATGAGGCAACGGACGTGGGCACGACGACGAAGAAATTGAAAGCAGATGCTACGCCGAACGGTGACATCTCAACGAACAACGAATCGGTTGAGTCGGAAACTAAGCGAACTCTTCAGCACGTACGTAATTTTTTTCGACGTGACGCCAACGGAAGTTTGTGCAAATTGATGCAAGAGGTGAGCGCGCCAAAACTTATTGTTCTCCATATAAAAACGTCTCTTTTGCTGTGCATTAAAATAAATGATTCCTCGTCGAAACAGGAACTGGAAGAGCTGCTCATACAAAAAGTCGTCGAGACAATAACGATGAAGGGCGAGATCGGCAAGTTACGAGAACAGGCAAAGGCGGCCGAAAGAAATCAGGAAGCGACGCGCATCCGGTGTCAGCAATTGGCCAAACAGATAAAAGATTTAGACATGGTGCTCAATCGTTTCAAATCCGATCTGCGATCGAATCCAGACTCTAAGACTGTCGTGCCCATAAAGATTAATCGATCGGTTGGACTTCAAGTGAATTTTGTCACGGTAATGACGTTAGCAATTCAATCATCTTGAGCCTAAATTGTAGATACCCAAAGAATTGTCTATCAATACGTAAACTAGTTTCCGAATCAATTCAGCCCGTGCAACGACAAAAAAAGACTAATCCTCGTCACGAATGTTCATTCTCAGGACCATGGAATTCAAAACTTGCGCCAACTGCAACAAGTACAAAAAATGACTGGAAATACAGTTGACGGAACGATCGCTTTGCAGCAACAGCAACAAATGCAACAGCAAAAGCATCCAGCACAACAACCGCAGCCGTCGAGCGAGCCAACGGCGAGCGGACCAGCAGTGAAACGTACGGTGAAAGTCCGCTCGCCGAGACGGCCGGAACATCCGTCCACCGCACCAGCTGCCAGTGCCGTTTCAACCCCGGTAAACAGTCCTCACGTTTCTACCGTAACACCCGCGGCACTTGTCGTTTCTAAGCCGGTATCGGACTTACGGCCCTCCGTCACTCCTGCCAATCAGCAAATCACGGTGATGCATCCGCAACTAATATCTTCCAACGTGAGTATACTTTTTTTAAAAAGTTTCCTCGTATGTGCTCCTAAGCATATGCATACATATAATTGCTGCAATTCTCGGCTCTGCTTTTTCACAACGCCCCAGTCTCTCGTAACGAGTATTCCAGAGAAACAAGAGACCGCTACAACGCTAAGTTTATCACGTTTCAGCAAACTATACTCGTTAATGGAAATGTCACGGCTCAGCCGATTCGCCAGGGGCCAACGCTGCAGGCATCCAAAACGAAGAACAGCGACCTCATCGATCTCACACAAGAGGAAGAAAAGACGAAACGTGAGTATCTGGTATTATAGTATTTCGAGGCAGATAAACGGGCTGTCAAAGTACGAATCACGTCGCAACAGCGGCAACATAAGAATGTCCAGCATGACGACAAATACGCAGTACTTTAAGCCCTACTTAACCTGCAAATTGATGACACATAAGCAAATTCAATGACCCAATTGCTCAAGATAGTAATGCTAAAATGTCAGCGACATTATCCGATGTTGCGTGGCTCGGAGTAACATTACGTTGATAGCATAATTCCGGCACCATGTTGTGGTGCACAAGCGTCTAAAATTCGAGTCACGTGGTCATCAGCAAATGCGCGTTGCAAAGTGCGCCAGACGTTCGACAGGTGGCCTTCGCCGGAGAATTTCCCGCAAGCGTATTCTGCTCTTATAAAATTCCCGTATAATTTAAATTGCTATCGCATTGCCGCAACGAGTCTAATTGACTCTCAGAATAAAAAAAACCAACGTTTTGGCTCTTAATCAGACACATGAAAAATCGCAATAAACAGTGGTTCCCATCGACGCAAAAATAATTTTCGACCGATCCTGTCAATCGTCGTGAAGTATTTGCACTCTTTATTACCGATTTTTGGTGCCACAGGTAAAATTCCTCCTTCAACAGTCAGACGTGTTGCTTGTTGCGGGAATTTAATACCTTTTTGATTCTCAGGTATTCCGGTAATACATAAGCGTTTCGACGTCTTCGCCAATGAGGGCTGATTACTGACTTTCAATGTGTTGTTTCAATTTCAAGCCTGCAGTCCTTATTTCTTCATCAATAATGATCTGATTTTATTTGTTTCAGCCCCGGTAGTAGCTCAAAATACAGTCTTGGCTGCCGCGCTCACCGAAACACCCCCGAGTGTTGCGAGTATTCAAAAACTTGCCCCACGTTTCCACAGCGTGATTCAGACGATTCCCAATATGTCGATAACAACACAATCGGGGATTAGAGTCGTACAACCGTCGAGTCAGCCAACGCCAACTGCCTTAGTTGTGAGCTATCTTCTCTCTAATGCTATCTCTTCCTTTTTTGTCCTTTTGTAACCTTTTTTGTTGTTGTATTGCTTGCAAAATATGGATCGAGTGCCAGAGGTCATTTGGTCCTGGTGCACTAAAAAATCTAATCTCATAGAATCTAATATCTCTCATTCCTGTTCTACCGAGATAACAATACAGATAAACGTGTCATTCTTTGTTTTCTAGAACAACATGAATGCACCTAGATTAACGTACGTCACTATGCAAGGTGGCATTGTTCCGAGACAAGTAGTCTTAACGTCAGCTCCAACACCGGTGAGTAATTATTATTTTTATCACGGGGACAGACACATAGACAGTGAATACGATTCGGCAGTCAAAAAAAAGACCTCGATAATATTTAGCAACGCACCGACAGCAGTTGACGCCATCTGTAGCGGGTGCAGCTTTCGACGGTTTCCCTGCACATCCCATACAGTAATATATGGGGAAAGAATGCGTGCGTGCGGCAGTCTTGGCCATTTTTCCATTTCATACGATTCAACAGATATAGGAAAAGAAACACGATTTCCATATCTTTGTGAAGTTGTTTTTTCACTTTATGAATAAGTTGACGGGTAAACAATTCGAATTTGTGTCGGAATGTTTAAATGTGGGTGATTCTCCCGAAATTATCAGTTTGTATGTTACATGACCTTTTAATAGATACTAGTCGATTCGTTTGTAGTTTTTTTTAATACAACACTTTGAAATATTTCGAAATCTTCCTACACAACAGATCTGGCAGAAAAATCTTACGTATCCTTTTTCCCCTGTATTTTGACTATTAAAATCATTCCTCTGGCTTGTAACTATCCAGACTTCATATACACTAGCAAGTTGAAAAGGTACTGAAAATAGAAAGAAGTTTTAAAAAATCCTTGAAACCATTGGACATTCATTTAATTCTTCCCAGAAAAATGAAAAAAATAATAGACACAGGTATCTCACAATAAATAATGATATTGTGTAACCGTTTTTCTCAATCGATCCTCTGGAGCGCTGCAAATCAGTTCATATATTGTGTAACGGATGGGCCTAGGCAATCATGATTGCCAGAGCAATGCCCTCTAGATCTACTTTTCCGAAGAGACTCATTGTGACGTATCATTTTTGTAGCTTACGCTTTTCCCCAACAGACCTTGTGTTATGAGATGGTGTCACAAGCGAAGGACTCGTTCCTCTGTTCATTCTTAACTATATCATTTTTCAATTAAATAAGTCACCCTGTTTAAGTGGAACTCTTAGACACCTACTCACCGCCAGATGTTGAGGTTGAAAAAACGTACCATCACATAATCGTCATTCCTCTGGGTTCCTCCTGTGAGAGTACATGTGAGATCTAGAGGCAAGCTGGATGTGCCAGAGGAATACACCGTCTTGGTCGTGTATGTGTGGATATGCATGAGGTTACATAAAAATGATACGCTTAGATTATTGCCATGCCGCTATCGAAAAAAGAAAGGCTCCGTAGAAAAAGAGAAGCCGAAAAACGGAGATACGAAAGGCTTAAACAGGATCCTGTAGGAAGAGAGAAGTTAAAACATAAAGATGAATATTCAAAGAAAAAGAACAAGAATATATTTATTAACAAATGAAAAGTTGATAGGAAAAGGTTTGCGCGATTCGTCTGGCTATTTCCGACTACTTCTTTCGATCGTGATAAGTCTTTCAAAACTGAAAAATCATTGTGATCCATAGGGCATCATATTTTATCGATTAAAACTTAAGTCAATTGCAATTTTGAAGTGAAAAAATCAAATACTTTTGTTGATAAATTTCGTTGAACTGCAAAGTAATCATTTCGCGACAACCACCCATATGCATTATCAAATCATAGGTGTGCGTGCGTGCATGCGTGCACGCGTGTATATTACCTACGGAAGGTTATATTGACGTAGATAAAAATTGTATATGAAAAATAAGTTCATCCATTCGGAACATTTTTAGATTCGACCTGCTCCAACGAACAATATAAGAACTACCTTTCCGATCAGCGGTACGATAACCAATAACACCGTTCGCGTCATGCCTGCCACGGGAACAACGACGCTACTTTATAAGGTATGCAAAATATTATTATTGCGTATTAACTGGCGTCGCTATGGTTCCAAAGAAACAGGCCAAAGTTATTTTAATTCAATTATAGATAAACCGTTAGACAGAATCATTCCGATATGAAAATAACAATACCGTTACTATTGTATGAAAAGTCACAGTTCCTTTTATAGACTGGGAAAAGGATTTAATTCAGAATCATGTCGTTAGAAATTTGGATGAAACGTTTCTTGACTCATTACAGAGTAGGGCGAAAAGTCGCAAAACATCGAACTATATAACAAGCACGTACTAGTCAGGAGAGACAAACAATGAAAGCCAACTATAGTCGTAAGATAAATATATGATAATCAATCACTTAAAATCCTATCACACATGTTCGGGCAATAGAAGCCACAACAGCAGATTGTATATACACATAACTGAAGAACAAGAAAGAATAAAAAATCATCATCATCAAGGTCGGGCGAGCGATGCTCGATGAGGGAGGTGGCTGAGGGCCTAAAAAAATTGTATTCTTTGTCACGTTATTTCCGACGATAGCAATACAGAAAATGACATACGAGTGTTTTTGCGAAAATTGGGGATTGTAAATGTAGCGGAAGAAAATTATAAACATTTAATCGTATTACTGCGATACCGTGATTTGTTTCGGATCTTTCGGTTTGTTCGGGTTTGATCAAGATTATTTGGGTTTGTTTGATTTTTCGGTGCAACATGATTCGTTGCAAAAAATCTATCTGAAAAAATTTATTGTTCGTACGTCAGAGTGAATCCAGTTATTTTAGCTCCAAAAAGAATGTGTTTGGGTTAGAAAAAAGCGAAAAAATATGCAAGCTAACCAAATCGCTTTCTCGCAAGCCCAAATCGATTATCCCATTTCATCAAATTTGTATGCCCCTTTTCAAGATTATAATTGCAAACACACAAGCGCGAAACACCTGATTGTTCATTAATGTATAGGATAGAAGAACTGAAAGGTAAGAGAATTTCTTTCTCGTTGCAGCATCCAGCCGCTCTGCCAGAATCATTGAATCCTCTTTCGAGTCCCTCGTGGAAACTTCCGCCTCCTGCGCCGTCTTTAAAAATATCCAAAGTAGCGAACGGTAAGTTAAGAACTGATAGCACCGCGCTTTAAGGGGCTACATGTACCTAGAGGGTCGAAAAAATGGTCAAATGCCGATTTTTTTCTGGAAAACGGTCGGCGAAAAAGAAACGCTTTTTTTAAACACAAAAATACATGTATTGAGAAACATAAAAAAAATGAACAAAAAATACAGAAAAAAACTAAAACATTGCCGCCAGCAGCTGATGTCATTTTTTCGCGATGTTTGGCGATAGACCCTTCAGCTTAGACGGCCTATCTGAAATCTAAAATTCAAATCATTCAAGTTAACTTTATTATTCAAGTTAACAATAAATACGCGTCGTGTAAGGTCGACGAATTTTTAAATAATTTTTTTCAACAACGCGACGACGAATTAAAACTTGAGCATACAAAATATATAGAAAAAAGTTGTCAGTTTTGTGGAGTTACTAAAAAATGAAGATCAATTTTGAAAAAGTGAGTGAGTGACGTTAAAAACGTGTTTCGATAAAAACGCGCTTAAAGTTTGAAGTATGGTGCTGCTACCGCTCGCTCGCCCAGCCGACTGGTAGAAGCTGTAGCTCATTCAATTTTAGCAATATTGCAATGAAATATTTACGGAATGTAGGTAAGACGTGGGGTTATCGAATAAGAATATTTTTGGACAATGCCATTTTCTGACCGACCTAGGTAGATGTAACCCGTTAATTGACGCGCTGCTGCAACCATTCGCGCCGCGTTATTTCGGAATTGCATTGATTTTCATTCGGCTTTTACGCAGGGATCGTGTTGTCCTGGAACATGGCGCTGTCGGACAAGTTCGCGGATATTGCAAGCTACCAATTGTACGCTTATCAAGAACTTACTGGGATGGCACCGAGCTCTACACTATGGAAGAAAGTCGGTGATGTTCGTGCTTTACCACTTCCAATGGCGTGCACCCTTACACAGGTATGTCATCTGAAGCCTGCTGTTCGCTTCGACCGAATACTTACGATATACTAATCAATGTCGCTAATAATAATCAATTTATGAATTAAGGGGGAATATACCTTCGTGAGGGCAAAATCATAGGTCATTTTTGATCATTTATTTAAGAAAAACAAAACAATATTTTTTAATTCGGTTTTTTATACAATTTGTACAAGTCTTAAAGTAAAAGAAACTTTTTTTTAAATTATTTTGAACCAAAATGGCGGTGCAGTAGTCGATGAAAGAAAACTCCTTTTTTTCATAGCCTTCTACGGGTGTATAAGCACAGGTTATAATTTTCAAGCTAGAAGAAAAAAACAAAAAATATTTTGAAAGTAGATATAAAAAACTAGTCCAGTACGTAGGGGTTAGCATTTAAAGGCATTTCGTTCCAAAATAATTTAAAAAAAAAAATTCTTTTACCTTAAGACTTGTACTAACATGTAAAAAACCGAATTTAAAAATATTGTTTTGTTTTTCTTAAATAAATAGTCCAAAATGACCCCTGATTTTGCCCTCACAAAGGTATATTGCCCCGTAAGTAAATAAGTATATATCCCAAACGGCGAGACATTTTTCCGTTTGTAAATGAATTTTCTGTGACGCAACGAGCAAACAAGTTCCAAATGCAGATTCGTTCGTCATTATTTATACGATTCTTGCTCATTGGAAATATCATTTGGTCCTTTTTTCTATTGGTGCCCTCCTTGAGCGGTGAGTTCTAAGACAAAGTATGTGTCAAACAACAACAAAAAATCATTTTTCAGTTTTCCGAAGGCAACAATTACTACTTCGCTGTGAGAGCTGTCGATAAGCATTCCCGACTCGGACAGTACAGTCAACCTGGAAACATTTCGTTGTAACAAGCGAATCGTTAAAAAAAACATGTCACATGTACCGAGATCATTCACCCTCGGTTCTTGTATTGTGAACACGCGGCGATGATTGTTTGAAGGACAGTTTCGTGCGCGCGCGCGCGCGCGCGCGCGCGTGTGTGTGTGTGTGTGTATATTTAATTTCTTTTTCGTCGCGTCGACGATGTATGGTATAAAAAAATATTCTCATGCAAGTCAATGTACGTATGTTGATAAATCCTGGAACCAAGTTCTTGAAGGAATTCGTCAATTTCGTCGCCGCATTTCTTTGTTTCGCGCCGCACGCGGTGAAATTCCAAGCAATCGTCAATCGTTTGGAGCGTCTCGTAATAGTTATGTCATACGCATCACAAATCTCGCGAGTACCGCCCTAATCCCTCGTTATTACGTGATACGAAAGGATTCGTTTCTTCCTGAAAGATATTAAACATATTAATTTATTCTCGTATCCACCGATACGTCTGGACTCGACGATTACTTATTATCATTTTTATTCCCTCTTCCTTGCCCTGCTACAGCTCATAACTGCATGTGCGCGTGTAATCTGCGATGCTATACCGCGGTGCAAGAATTTTTACAATAGCTCCTCCACCCGTCTTAAAGCACAAAAGCGAAAATTGAAGAGTGAAATGAAAAATACCGTATGTTCGCTGCAAAAATCAACTATTGGTTTTCCAAACGAACTTTCAGAGACCCATCGTTCTTTTTAATCTTCATTTTTATCCCTAGACCATTAATGAAATTGGAATGCCTGACAATATCCCGAATGTGTAAGATGTCTGCGATGAAACTTTTAATGCGAAAACTACGAAAAGGAAATGGGCACATTTCTAGTCTATTGAAAAAAGAAAAGTTAAAAATGTTGTAGGCGCGTGTGCAGAAAAACGTCACCATAATACAGGATCTCGTTTGTCAGCGATGTAAATTTTATATATATACCGGGTGTCCCAATTGGATATTACACCTGATTTATCTATTTAAAAAACTGCGACGATCAAGTACTAAGTTCAGTGAAACTTTTAGGATTCACAGGGGGACATTAAAATAAATGTTTGTTCCAAAATTCAAAATGACCGACATGTTTAAAAAGATGGAAACATGTCTTTTTTACACCAAAAAAATTGTCAGGCCAAAACTAGCAATTTGTGTAAGATTTTTTTTTTGATAAAGTTCATAATTTATAGACTAGAAAACCATTTTTTTACTATTCAAGCTCTATCCAGGATTTGGGTTTGTTCGATAACCCAAACAAGTTTTCTGCGGCTCGTCAATTCCGTTACCTGACAAACGCATACAAACTCATACAAACACGCACACTAAGTCTAGGGATGTTAAAGACTTTACCTTATCGCGGTACATTATGGATAGCGCTAAAATGGTAAAAATGGTGTTCTAACCAAACAATTACGAACTTCAACAAAAGAAATTTCCTACAAAGTTGTTGGTTTTGGAATAACAACATTTTTGGTGAAAAAAGCCAGGTTCCCATTTTTTTTAACATGTCGGTCATCTTAAAGTCGCTCTTTTGGATTTTGAATCGAGAATGATTTGTTTTTACCTCCCCCTTTGAACCTTAAAAGTTTTACTAAACTCAATACTTGATCAAAGCAGTATTTTTCGAGATTAATCAGGTGTAACATTAAAATGGGACACCCGATAATATATATATATACATATAATCCTTCGCACTGTTCGTTGTCTCAGTTCTTCCGAACTCTCGATCAGAATCCTGCTGCTGTTTTCGAATAATCTCTAACGGAAAATACTTCATTCCAATGCGTTAGTACGAATTGCTCAATTTTCCTATTATCGTATGGTGGCGATGGTGAAGAAAATTTGTACAGTCGTGATATCGATTAAAAATGCGGAGAATTCGTATGTAATAAAAATAATAACTGAATTGAAACTCGTACATCGTATAATTTGTTGTAGCTGTACATATATATAGTTAGTGCAAACGATATTAATTAAGTACACTTTGAACGCAATACAAACTAATCTCGATTGTATTCAAACTGCGTGCGAATTAAAAATAGAAAAGTTTTTTTGTACCTGTTTTTGTGCCATTTTTTCTTTCACTCGTCGCATGTACCTTTAGCCCGGGAATTATGCCGGAATTCTATAAATCTACGATGGATTTAACATTCCTACGTCAGAGTGTTATTACGAAATCCAAGTGCCAGATGATCGATATTATACATTTACATTTCTTTCCGCGCTCGTTAGACGGCTTTTTCTCATCGTTGTAAACGCAGAATCTATACGTTTTGGGTGTAACGTGCGCATCTTTCTGGCCAAAGCCTCAACTATAGTTAACGGTTCTCGCCCCACTCGAGGAGGAAAAAACTGTCGGTACACTATCGGCGCATTTCAGTCGGTACTAAATTCGCTGATGAGGCTGGTAAACGTAAGACGGTCGCCAAGGTGTACAGATGCTAGAAAAATATATTCCCCGTCAAAATTGACATCGCTGATGCGACAATGAGCAGATGTACGAAAATATCTGTTACGGGGGCTACATCTACCTAGAGGCCCGAAAAATTGCCAAATTCCGAGTTGTTTTCTAGGAAACGGCTGGTGAAAGGAAACGCATTTTTTCAACACTAACAAGGAAACGAGATCGATGTCTCTGATTTCGATGAAATTCGGCATGCTTGTAGAATGGGTAAAAATAGGCGACACGTATTTTTTTATATCACCGGAACCCGATTTTTAAGGGTTGAAAAGCACCCTTGAAAATTAGGGTGTTTTTCGTTTTTCGTCGATAACGTTTTAACGGTACGAGATATGAAAAAACTTCAAATTGCAACAATGTTCATTTTTTCGTGTACTATACACTGGAGATGAGAACGATGCAGATAGCAACAAATTTCATATTGTTTATTGCAAAAATGCAATTTTTTCAACCGTATCTCCGAGAATTTTTAATCGATTAGGATGTAAATTCGCATACGTGTAGAGAATGGAAAAGTGCGGATACGGATTTTTTCTTTTTCCGATATCTTACAATTAAGGGGTTGAAACTGCCCGTCGATTTTTTTGCCGAGAGCATCTTATAATCAGCTAGTCTTTTGGCATTTCGGTCTCAATTCACGTCAATATACGTTCGTGTTATGACGCAATTGCATATTTGTAACATTACAGCCCCTCCCCCCAACGGTCCCCCTCTCGAAAGGCAAACGTTCAAAGTTCTTACCGTGCGGCATGGACGAACGTTTCTAGAAATAAAAATGGGTTACAAAGAAAGTACAATCAGTCAAAATAGTCGATACACATTTTCTCGTTGTCGAAATAAAAATAAAGTCCGAAGGGAAAAAATGTTGTATTTTTCGACTACTAGACGTTCATGATGATAATGATGAGTACAGCAACAAATGGCGTGTTGTTTATTGCAATAATTCGTGAATTACTTGTGAAAAATCACTCTTCAGTTTCCCACTCATATGGGCAGAAGCAGGGCTTGCAATCACGGACTGACTTCGTGCTTCGGAAAGCAACTGGATTACGATTGTATATTTACGAAGAAATTCCGCTCCGCTCACCGTATCGAAGGCATTATCTGCAGAGGTTACAGCGTTTTTGGGTTGCCGCTGTAACTCATGAACAGAATGATGCAAACATTTTTATCAGCTAACGCAGCATAATTTAATCTTCATCTTTAACTTTAATTTCACGAACGGCGGAACCAATGAACGAAAGAAATAAATCTTCGCAAAGAGCGACTACGGTGCAAAGAGCGGCTCTCATGATAACCTTGAAATCGCCTTATTAAAGATTAATAGCAGTTCTGGTAATAGCGTGGGTCGTCGTTGTTTTTTTCGTGTGTATTTATCAATTGGGTTTCGAGTCATATAAATTCACCAACGATCATTATTGCTGCAGTCACGACGGAGAAGCCAGCCATACATTTTGAGTTGGAAATACAAATAAAAATGCACGTTAATCCGGTGAATGTTATTCAACTTCTATCCATAGCGATACGTGCTATGAATTTGCCTCGCACTCCAATCACCAAACAGGAAAAAAAGTTCAGTAAGGATCTAGAAAACATGATCATTGAAGCGATGGATCAACCTATGAAAATGGAAGTCGAAACTGGTTTGGATTTTCTGTCACCAAATGAAATTCATGAAGCAGCCGTAATACAAGATGACAGTGAAGGAAATTGGCACGGACAACGATACCTAGATCCAAAAATTGATGAAAATGTATGTACCCAAGATATAGAAAAATTGAGTTACGAATACAAGACAAGAGCTGTAGATTTCTGGAGATCCGGGGCAAATGGGAATAGAAAGTTATCATCTGTTCAAACGAAATTCAAAAAGGTGAAATCAGAGTCGTAGTTGCGCCGGTGGGCCCATAGTATAAATAAGGGTGGCACCTACAAAGAAAAGTTAACAAAGATAGCTCACTACACGTTAAACAACTTTAATGATGCTTTGGACAGAAGGCTGCCTGTCCGTGATATAGATCTTCGACGATGAGCCTTACGTGCACGAGAAATTGTAGAAATACCAGCCGTAAATTTCCAAGCATCCGCTTCTTGGCTAAGGACATACAAAAACCAACATGGAATTATGTCACGGAAGATTACTAAATATGTAACAAAACAATAATTATTAAACGCTGACACACTTCAAAACAAAGCTATCGAATGTATAGAAATGGTGAAAGTCAACATAGCCAACGTTGGGGCTGAAAACACATTTAATTCTGATCAGAGTGGACTCAATTTAGAGCTACATACAGGCCGCACATTGGCGAAAGAAGGGCAGAAATCCGTTGAGGCAGTCGTGCAATCGAAAACATCAACACCACACAGTTATACTATACAGCCTTTGGTTTCTGCGAGTGGCAAGCTTTTGGCACCTATGTTGATCGTTTTAAACGAACCTACCGGCAAATTTGGTCCTCGAGTGGAACAAACTATGTTCAGAGCCGAAAATGTATTTCTATTGGCTTCGAAATCTGGAAAATTGACGACTAATCATTTCAAGCGATGGTTCCAAGAAGTATATATTCCCAATACGGGTCCGAAATCGGCAATACTTCTGGATTCTTGTAGCGGTCAATGTCCAACTGCATTTAAAGAAATGGATATGCAAGGGAAAGATATTAAAGTTTTAACCATTCCAGCAGGTAAATATATTGCACCAGTTTCATTAGTTCTGTAGACAATCAGTCCTTTAGATAATTAGTAATTCTTGCAGGTACGACTGGAATGATACAGCCCCTTGATGTTTATGGCTTCCGTGTATGGAAAAACTTTGTCAAACACTTTTCAGACGCAGTAATATTATACAATTACGATGTGAAACTGCATTTGAGAGACAATATTGTTAAATTACAATCTCTTACACACAACCGGTTTTCTTCTCCACGGTTTACAAATCTTTTCAAATATGCGTGGTACAAAAGCGGGTACGAAGAAGAAAGACCACCAAACTTCGAAAATCCGGTAGAATTTTGCTTTTCACAAATTGTACCAGCATGCGATATATGCGGCGAAGCAGCTATTATCACTTGTACGTGGTGTAAGAAATCTCTTTGTTTCAAATACTTTTATCGTGACTATCATTATTGTAATAAGTATAATCCATAAAAAAACATTTCCTAAATGAGTAAGCGTGAGAACACTTTTCCCATTCTGTTGTAATCTTCAAAGGCAGTACGTGGCGGGGGAGAATTTCTTCGTAAATATACAATTGTAATCCAGTTGCTTCCCGAAGCACGAAGTCAGTCTGTGATTGCGATCCTTGCCCATATTAGTGCAAAACTGAAGAGTGATTTTTCACAAGTAATTCACGAATGATTGCAATAAACAACACGCCATTTATTGCTGTACTCATCATTATCATCATGAACGTCTAGTAGTCGAAGAATACAACATTTTTTCGTATCGAACTTTATTTTTATTTCGGCCCGTTCACGAGCTATAGAAAGAACGAAGTTGTTAAGGGTGCGTTGACCCCTTAAGAGTGTCGTTCCGCCAAAACGAGAAGATGTGTATCGACGGTTTTGACTGATTGTACTTTCTTTGTAACCCATTTTTATGTCTACAAATTTTCGTCCATGTCGCACGGTAACAACTTTGAACGTTTGCCTTTCGAGAGGGGGAGCGGTGGGGGGAGGGGCCGGAATGTTACAAATATGCAATTGCGTCATAACACGAACGTATATTGACGTGAATTTAGACCGAAATGCCAAAAGGCTAGCCGATAATACGATGCTCTCGGCAAAAAAAATCGACGGGCAGTTTCAACCCCTTAATTGTGAGATATCGAAAAAGGAAAAAAATCCGTATCCGCACTTTTCCATTCTCTACATGTATGTAAATTTACATCCCAATCGATTAAAAATTCTCGGAGATACGGTTGAAAAAATTGCATTTTTGCAATAAACAATACGAAATTTGTTGCTATCTGCATCGTTCTCATCTCCAATGTATAGTACACGAAAAAATAAACCTTATTGCAATTTGAAGTTGTTCCATATCGCGTACCGTTAAAACGTTATCGACGAAAAACGAAAAACACCCCAATTTTCGAGGGTGCTTTTCAACCCTTAAAAATCGGGTTCCGCCGATATGAAAAAATACGTGTCGCCTATTTTTACCCATTCTACAAGCATGCCAATTTTCATCGAAATCGGAGACATCGACCTCGCAAGGTTTCCTTGTAAGGTACGTATATTGAGAACCTTTAAAAAAACATCACCACAAAATATAGAAAGCCAAGTAAAACATAGCCGCCGGTTATGAAGCATTTTTTTGCGACGTTTGGCAGTGGACGCTCCAGCTTAAGCGCTCCATCTGAAATCTAAAAACCAAACGGGTCATCACAAGTTAACCATAAATACGAATCGTTGACCTTCGTAGATTTTTTAAATAATTTTTTTCACAACGCGGTCACGAATAGAAACTCGAGCAAATTCTATGGGAAAAAGGCGTCATTTTTACGTAACTAATAAAAAATGAAAATCGCTTTAAAAAAAAGTGACATCGTTTATGACATCTAAATGTATCTTAGCGTATCTCCTATAGATTTTGAAGCAATCTATCCAGTGGTTCTCAAGATATCATGTCCACCGACTTTGAAAACAGTGTTTCAAGAAGAACGCGTTTAAAGTTTGAAGTATGGTGCTGCTACCGTTTGACCGGCCGCCTCTTAGAAACTGTAGCTCACTCAATTTTAGAAATATTTCAATGAAATTCACATGGAATATAGCTCCAAAAGTGATACTATCGAATAAGAAGTATTTTAGGAAAATGCAATTTTTTACCTACCTCGGTAGATGTAGCCCGTTAGTGGTAAGTTTTTTCTTCAACCAATTCTTATTCTCGACAACTTCGTGAAAACCAGTTTTCATTTTAAAAAAGTCGAGCCTCATGGAGACTAATTTCCATCGTCACTCTAGACGCTCTAGACTGATTATCTCTGCGCAAAAAGATGCGTCACTTTTTACGAAACCGCAGAACTAAAAACTCCAAAGGCCATACGTGTGTCATGAGCGCGCGCACCCGCGTGCATGTCGTACGTGATCCAGAAATCGCGTTGCGCATGGCCTGCAACGGCCAGGCAGCATATTTTGCACGTTCTTCGAACGACTCTATCGCCGCCAAATTGAATAAAGAAAATACGACACTGCGTTACGTCCAAGCCAACGACAATGGAGAGCCAATTGCGGATATGAAAAACAGGAATACGGGAATGTGTATATATTGGCAAAACACACACACACACAAATTTATACGTCTTCGCTAGCGTAGAAAATGATGTGGCTTCGTACTCATATGCTTCAATTTTTCGATAACAATACAACATATTCAACTTGCAAGTTCTCCTTCTTTTCTTCTCCCTCCTTCGTACACCGGAAAGTTACGTTGTATCGATAAGTATGTGTATATAAATAAATGTGTATACACATAATATATATAAAAAAATATACATTGTGAAATCGTGTGGAATAGCGGTCACGCGGAGACTCAAGGTAGTCCTTGTACCTTGGCACCTATTGGATAACTTCGTGAATTTAAAGTATTGGAATCATCAATTTCTTTTACACCGCTAAAGTTTCGCCCTGTGCACGCTGGTGCCACTAAAAGTGGATAGCTTTGATGACGTCGCCTTTTACATGATAAGAATACATATACACACATACATATATATGTTTGAAAAACTTATTTTCCCGCAAGCCTATTGTTCGAGAGAACAGCTTCATCAGTCAAGACATGTGGACTTATACCCTAGTTAATCTATTCCCGGAATAATAAACATTTTGACGGATGCATGGAAAGTCGAAAAAAGTACGTGAATATTTGCCAAAGTAATATCGAATCAATAATCGGTAAACAGTGCGGAAAGAAGGATCGATCAGCTGACAGCTGTTTCATGCCACGGGAGTGTGCAGAATTTTCAAATAATCATTGAAAATGTTTGTCGTACACGAGCGTTTACCGCAATATAATCGTATTCGCGACGAATCCATGTAAATGATGTTTAATGATGCGAGCGTAAAATGAATTGCAAGACTGCGAAATTTCGAGGTTACAAAGTCGACGCGCTTTACACGACGAGCGGAGAAACGCCATACTATTCTCACGCGCAACTGGAGTGGAAATAAACGACGAATCTTCCCAATCATCGTGTATCTACGAGGATTTCTTTTTATTGTATTTGCGACGCGTGTTATCAGATTTGACAGGTCGCTCGAGGAGCCTCGTAGGATAGTTGGTCGCTTGACTAGTTCACGGGACGGACTACCGCAAACAATCTGAGATGAGGATTGTTTTTCTGATTTAAGTTCTTTACTCTCTAGCTCATCTAAGTACGCGGTCTCTTGCGGCTTCGAAAACGGACACGGGGTCGTGGGAGGGGAGCACGACGAAGGAAAATAATCCCACGTATAGTGAAAGTATATATTGAGTATTATAGTTGTACCGAGTTTACGGTATTGATATTTAAGTTATGGGTGTACATGTCGAGTGACTTTTACCCGAGTGGTTTACCATACCGACGCTATTACGAATTCACACATGCGCGAATATATATGTATATACACATGCATACGTATAAGACTGGCTCGTGTGAATAACCATCCTGTTCCGCGAAGTTGAAGCAGTTTGTGCCCAGACGTGCGCACAGTTATGAGTCTGTTGTGCCAACCATGTCAAACATCGAGAACTCTGTTGACGGAGAAAATCCGAAACGTGAACTTTTCAACCCCAAGAATAACCTCGTGCTAGAGATATCCATCATAAAGGAAAAACAGTGAAGAAGACGTACGATCGTTTCAACAATGATCTGGGAATAATAATAAATATAATATATATGTGATGCGTATCGTATAGATAGTATTTTTCGTACGCGGCGGAATTTATTATCTATCTCTGTCGTTCATAACACACGATTAATCGTCACGTCTGGCGCTGAAGCCCCTTCTACACAGCCGCATTTGTGATATATGCATCTCCGCATTTGTATATATACATATATGCACATTTCTCTTCTGCATACGCGTCGTGTGTACGAATAAGTACGTACGCGTGTATGCGTCTGTTTGGATACACATGCGAAATACAGTGTCGAATCCGCGATCGTCATTGTTTTTGCGAAAATTCAAATCAACATTTGTTGTTTTTATTACTGCGTTCGCGAGAAAAAAGTACGCTGCGGATGTGATCAGTGAGAAGTTTCGATTTGGACTTTGCAAAGAATTCGTTTTTTTGTCTTCGCTCACATTTGCTGTGGTGTTGGGTATTTCCGTTTGCCCTTTTTCTGACAAATTGTTCGCTGGGAGAAGTGCGCACGAAATGTACAGTCCGAGTGAACTCGAAGGTAGAAAAGAGTAGGTGTTTCGTGCTCGAGTGGCTAAGTTCATCGGCGAACAATTGTGCTTGGTCGCTGAATGCCGGAGAGAGAAAGAGAGGAGGAGCAAAAGAGAGATGCTAGGTAAGAGAGGGTGGCGAGCGTAGAGAGAAACAAAAAACATCTACTTTCCGGTTATCAGGGGATGCCTAGCCTACATCCGCTCGTCGTACGACGAGCGAACCAGATGGACATGGGCACTGCTACCAGTTCGGTAACCTCGGTAAATCCGCCGACTAAGAGTGCCAACATCCAGACAAAGAGCGAAGCGAAGAGCAACAAACTGGCGGGTGTTAAATTACCGATTTTGCGAAAGGAAAACAGTGTCATAAGTATATCTCTAGCGGAGAGAAACGTCGTTGGGAAAGGAGCGGACGCTCCTCTCCTGAGGCCCGAGAGCAGTGCCAGCTTAGAAGCAAGCAAGGGCAGCTGGCTCAGCCTCGGACCTGGTGCTCTGAAAAAGTGCGAAACTGCCTTGGGACTCAGCACGCTCGCTTTGGAGAGCAGACCCGTCAATCGCAGCAGAGTATGCTCTCGCTGCTCCAGCCTCTTGTCCCTCGCCTCCAGCTCACGATACAGCCTTGCAGCTGGCAATTTTGTACCCGCTGCGGTGTCGCTACAGACCAATGCACAGTTTCCGTGCAAACTCTGCCTCGTGGACGTCTGCTTGGCCAAGGTATTCAGGATCGAGGGATGCGGCTGCTTCTATTGTAAAGACGTGAGTATCGTCTTTCTGTCGCAAGGCCTTCCAGTTAACGCTTCGAACATCCCTGTTATTTCTCATAGACTTCCAAACAATTTACCGATAAGTTGAAGCAGGCATCAGGCGCAAAATGTTTCGCCACTTCGCATGGAAATTCAGCAGAGCATGCGGATGCGCTATTTGTTTTCTCGGGAAATTAACGGCGACCGTTAGATGAAAATTTAGTTGCATATTTTTCCAAAATGGTGGCGCCTGAGCGTATATCACTGGAGCTGTGGAAATATAAAGTTACCACACGGAATGGTAGTTCAAAAATATTCGTGATCAATGAGGAAGCAGGAGAGAAATATTGATCTTTTTTTTTATATACATAAAGTTTGCATCCATGGAACGCAATGGAAATTAATTCTTCTCCATTGATCAAATGTCTTTCCAGCCGATTTGGACTATGAAAGCATTCGAACGTTTTCACGTATTTTTATTATACATTTATGATCTCGAGTTGCAAAAAAAAGTTTTGAATAATGATCAAGTTGCAGAAACAATAACAAAAATCGTTGTTTCCGAGGATGAGTGAATTGGGGAATGGTATTCAACGTCATGGTTGAATTCTACTGGGTTCGTTTGACTACTTTAAAGCAGCCTGCAGAAACGGAAAATAGATTATTGAGTACCTTTTGTCCCAGAGAATACAATAGAAGAGAAACATTGACCCGGTCACTAGCATTATATTTTGCAAACTTGTATGACAATTATGATGAAATTGTTGTACAAGACTGATAGCCCTTCAAAAGATGTCATACTACAATGATGAATACCTTTTATCAAAATCATTATTCTGTTAGCGAGATTAACTCATGTGAGTGGTAAATTGATGCAATCGATCCGAGAAATGAAAAGGCTGAGTAAAGTAAAAAAATGTTGTCAATACCATTTGTTTCAATTACCAAGAATTATGGAGTTACTATTAAATCTGCCGAAAAAAGATACAAAATGTCCCTTACTAAATTGAAGTACGGAATAACGTGATTGTTCTCTGTGTTTCAGTGTATGAGAGACTACGTAGAATTTGAAATTGAAGAGGGTGCTTACGAGATAAGCTGTCCCGATGCCCAATGCGATTGGGCGAGCGTTCTGTCCTTGAAGGAGATCGCCACTCTCGTCAGTCCCGAGTTGATGGAGAAACATCATAAATTTCGTCTCAACAGAGGTATGTACCGGACGACAATACCAGGTGTAGAAGTATGAAAGCGGAATTTTTTTTCTAAAAATTTCATGGCTGTTTGAAAATGATAAAAACAAATGGGGACGGCTTACTGCGTCACATTCAATTGATCCGCGAGTTCTTGTTGACTTTGAGTATCGTCTTTATCCAATAAGGCTTGCAATTCGTTGTCTGCGAACTTTTTCGGTGGTTTCCCACGCTCTTCGTTTCTCACGTCAAAATCACGATTTTTGAATTTTTCGAACCGCTCGAAACACTGTTTTACCAAGAGCATGTTCACTGCAATCTTCGACAAGCATTCGATGCGATTCTGCAGCAGTTTTCTTCAAGCGATAAGAGAAAACCAATGCTGTCCGCAAATCGTGTTTCGTAGGCAAAAAACTCGACATGTTTAAGAAAGTTCATCTGGTACCGAGTTAGTCAAAAAAAAAGTTATTACGTTACTAGTGTAGTCCGTTCAATAAGTTTGGCAACGCTGCAACCAAGCGCCCGCGTATTCTGTGCAGCTGCCATGTGCTCGAAATTTTTCACTCGCGCCCATGGTTCATCATCGATCTCTTTTTCGACCATGGAAGAAAATTCAAAAAAGAAAGCGTTTTTCTGGAACGGCAAACAAAATCAATTTTCGAGAATCAAATTTTTTCTCAATCAATCTCGAAATCAATTTTTTATGTTATTATTTCGTATCCTTTTTTTAAAACTACAATGATTTTATTTGCGATTAATTTATTTGATTGTATTCTTTAAGCCGATTTAGTCATTACATTTTCAGCCACTTCTGTATAATTTGCTGTAGAAGTGTAGTGCACATTGCGTCGTTCGGAAAGTATTAGTGTTGATGTCAAAAAGCGCGCGGTCGCGACGTTGCCATCATAATATGCGATTGGAGTAATATGGAGGTTAACCTCCAAAAAATCAGCATTTTTCGAGACAAATTAATTTATTCTGAAGTTCACAAGTATCTAATAGATTTTAGAAAGCTGTCCAAACGTCCTTTGGATATTGTTTTATCCATTATAAAAGTTTCTTTCGAAATTATTTGTCAATGCTTGGAAATTTCACGTTTATAAACAGGAAAAACACGGCAATCCATAAGAGGCCATGTTAATTTAGAAAAAAATTATTTATCAATTGCTCACAAACAAGGTATCCGGAGAGTATGAAACTTGAACAGGTGACTTTTTAGATACTCATAAGTGAACTCGAATTTTTTAATCAATATCTGTTTGTTGATTCGATCATCAGATGAACTTCCTTAAGGTTATAGAAAAATATACCGGTGCAGGGAACTTTAGTTGTTGTGTGTTGAAAATCTTCGTCAGCTGTTAGAGGGACATGATGGCGCTGCAGAAGCGGTCTTACAGGCCCTAAACTGATGGCTAGCACCATCTGTAGGGGAATTCCGGTTTCATACTCCTATACCTGGTAGAAGCGAAAATAGTACGACCCAGTTAGCCAAGCGTACCGTTGGTACAGCGTACCGCAAATGTGGAGTACGCCGTACTATACAGTACGGGTAATATACGGGTACGGGGTACCAGCGGAATCGTACCTTCACGGTACCGTCAACGTGGAGTGATACCGTACTGTAGAACACGGTGGCACCACGGTGGCGGTACTGTACCAGTAGCATACTGGTACATTTGCGATACAGCGTACCGTACGGCGTACCGCTGGCGTATCAGTATCGTACGCACACACGTCGCGGCCACAGTACCGAAACGGCGCACTCTCCGTGAGCCGTACATCTGCGGCACGTGGTTAGCTGGGGAAGGGAGTATTTGTTCAACTAATGCGAAGGATTGACGAAATTTGTATTACTTTGCAGACGTATCGATGGACAAGGAACGAGCATGGTGTCCACGAGCCGGTTGCGAGACCATTTGTTCAGTAACAAGCAGCGGAAGTTCCGGTCTATCCCCTGGACCGGTTCACTGTCCCAATTGTTCAACGGATTTTTGTTCCGTCTGTCGCGAGCCATGGCACAACGGAACTTGCTCAAACCTGCCGCTTGGTATACCATTCGACAACGACCACATAAAATGTTGTCCGATGTGCTCGGTGCCGATCGAGAAGGACGAAGGTTGCGCTCAAATGATGTGTAAACGATGCAAACACGTGTTTTGCTGGTATTGCCTGGCTTCTTTAGACGTGAGTTTCACCTTACGGTAATTCTCGCCGGAGCCCTCTTCTGGCCGAATTTCGAAATATTTCTAGCGGATTAAGGGATATACGTTTAGGCGAGGACAGACTTGCTGAGCTCCATGATTTTTTTTTAAAGGAAAGATTTGTTCACCTTTTCGAGACCAAGGGTATGTTTTCTTACTCCTTTTGGCTATTAGATGGTTTGTTCAAATCAATCTTTGAAAATGACGGAGATCTTGTAAATGGGTTGCGGCGGATGTTGCTAGGCGGCCGGATTAATCTGAAAAAAAAACCAACGAAGATTCTTTCATTAACACTCATACGCAGAATATGAACCAAGAAAAAGCGAGAAATGTTGAAAATCGATAAAATGGTAGGTACGCTTTGAAACAAATAGATTGAGAAAACAAATTTCATCAGAATCGGTCGAGTAGTTTTTCAGCTAGACGTCGCGATAGTTTTGAAACTGCAGTTTAGAAGACCGTGCCATACCGCCGCCATTTTTAAAGATTGGTCTAAAATACCGTATCACCGAGAAAAGTAGTAATAAAAGAAAGCGTAAGTCTCGAAAATAGTAAAGAAATCTTTTCCTTTAAAAGGACTGTAATGTTTTAATGTTCGCCGTCTCGAATTCGAGATATATTATTTCAATGTTAGTAACTTTTCGCGCGCCAACTACAGCAACCATCCAGTATCGGTGCTGACGCTAGGCCCGTTCGTTTGATATTACGAGACACCGCGTCAATATTTTCATTAAAAAAAATATCTGGCCGCAGAGGACTAGTTTGTGGAAGAGCTTGAAAAAATTATTGAACATTCCGAAAGGCAATCACGAAGATTAAATTCGAACCAAGGTTGACCGTGTGAAGTTGTACGATTCTCACTCAGAAGAATACTTTACAGTATACGGATTTGTCGCATATGACTTGATAGGAAATGAGCGTTCAATCTTCATCGTTCAATTGTCTCCATATTTCACCATGTGTTATGGGGAAAACTTTTTCCAACCTACTTCAGCACAAAAATACGTTAAAAACATCGACCGCTGCTCGGTCAAAAAACAAAAGCTCGCAACACGTACGCTAGACGTGGAGGCCTACCTGCCTGAGCATCAACTCAACGAGCCGCATAAGTACCGGCAAAAGTTTGCCATGTGAATAGAAAATTAGAAAAAACTTTCGCGTACACATCTTTTCAAGAAGCATTTTTGAAGAAACCTTCGAACAGGTACCTTACGAGAATTCTTGCTTTCTCACGATCCAGTCGTGAAAAGTTACCAGGAGTATGGTTTTTTTCAGTAAACACTATTTGTCCCATTCTTAAAGTTTTTGAGAGTATGATTCTCTTCGGCTCAAATCGTATTCGTCAATTTTCAATGTTTGTAAAGGTATGGTGCCTTTTTTTCGTACGATTCGTTCTCAATTGAACGACTTTCGTACGACAGTATTTCATTTTTTAATATACCGAACTGTATGATTCTGGTTAGTATGCATATAAAACAGTGCATTTCAAGTTTAAGGAGGAGAAACGTACAGTGTCGAAATGGCATTGAATCGTTCAACTTTGAACTTTCACGATTTTCAAGTGCCATAGTATGTCTGCCTTGACAGACATGAAAAATTCACGTAAATTTGTGCATCATTCGTTCTGTACTCGTTCGTTCTACAACTGCGTCGTCCGTTCTTTTACAGGATGACTTTTTGCTGCGGCACTACGACAAGGGTCCGTGCAAAAACAAATTGGGTCACTCGAGAGCCTCGGTGATATGGCACAGAACTCAAGTTATTGGAATATTCGCCGGCTTCGGGCTGCTGTTGTTGGTCGCCTCACCTCTCTTGTTACTCGCCGCTCCGTGTATCGTGTGTTGTAAATGTCGCGTCTGCGGTTCCTCGCGGCTCGAGCAAGACGGAGCTACCCACGAGGATGCAACGACATAAGTTTCGTATTTAAAGCCTTCCTTTTTCTTCTACAGAGAAGAGAAAGAACACGAATAACAAACGTTAAGAGCAACAACATTAGACGATAATATATTTGTACCTAAATAGGAAGTAAAGTATCTAGAATGCTAAAGGCAATGATGAACTTTGAGTTCGCACCCCCCCCCCCCACACACACACACATGCAGTTGAGGGGATTTCCGTAGCGCGGTGTGGATCGTGTCGAGAAAAAATGTATCTATGTATATTATTCTGAACATCCTTGTCCATAATCCAATCGACATTAAATTACGATTGATCCACACATAGACACACCCACACACGCGGCAGCGTTCGTCGGCCGCGGCAAATCCGTTGGGTTATCGGGATAGACTATCACGCTTTCCGAAGAACAGCGCTTTTTTTCGGAAACCAGAATCAAATAAGGGAGTGAGGAATATGAATAAATAAATAGTCGATTGTATGAAGCCAATAAGAGAATCGTCTCGATAACAATTGTGGAGATTTGATACACTATCGTAACAAAGTAAAACGCTTTTTTTCGAAGGGCACGATCGGAGTTCAGATTTTTTACGCCATTAAATTAATTTAAAAAAAGTAAACTCATCTTGTTTCGCTGTGATCTTTTTTTCTCAGGTTGCAGTTTCTACAGATTTTCTTATTTTTTCTCTTTTCTTTCTCCGAAAAAGTCTGCGAACGCCCTAACTCGTAAATGGTGAAAATGCTTAGATTTTGAACTTTTTAGTAAACACGTAGATAGTTTCTAAACGATTTTCGAAAATACTAAGATTTCGCTGGGACCTTCGATTTCGGGAAATGTATAACTGTAAACAATGAAATAGAGCGACAACTCGGGCCCATTCTTGCGTACCAATAATATACGTGACGTTAGATAATCGAACTGAATCTCAGGAGCTTCGACGAAAAGATTTCGAATTCGGTATGTTGATTTTTTTGTTTCGTAAAGAAGATATAAATATATTTCTAAGCTTAAGCTTCGGAAGGAATAAGGGGAAGCGTTGATACGAAATTGTAACACTCAACTGTCAATTTTCATATTTCTTAAGATTTAACTCGATCTTCTTTTCATTGCCATATTGTCCACAACACTGTTGTAATAATTGTGAGAAATGAGACGATTTCGGATTGTTTGATGCATTTTTATTCCTCGATTAAAAAAAGTTGCGTCGAGATATATTTTTCTCTCTAGTAGTATTTACATATTGCCAAAATATTGATAAACACTATTCTAACGTAGGTGTTAATCCGTTGGGCGCATCTCTTTCGTTCGGAATGTGAAAAATCATCGCAGATTCCTTCGCAAACCTAAACGACTCATAAGACTCATTGTTTAAACGATCTCGACGGTACGTCAAATCTCCCCGATGGTTGCTAGAAGTATCGCAAGTATGAAAATAAATTAGGAAAAACCGTGAAAAAGCGAAACCAAAATTGATACTGGACGAAAAAGAGTGAAAAAACATACATGTTGATCGGAGTAGTCATTTTTCTCGTTCACTTAAATACATTAAAGAAAGATTAATGAGAACAGTGCTTAGCGTTACATTTTTTACAAACCAATAATGAGTAAAAACAACAAGAAAACGAAAATCGAAACTGTCATATTTTCTAGTTTAAGCGAACCTTTGTTGAAGACCGATTTATGCCCGAGAAGACCGAACGAAAGAAAAAGAGTAATTGCGTTCCGGCGTGTGTTATGTCGAGTGTACAGAGCGAAAGGATAAACAAAACGATAGAGAGAGGGGGAGAGAAAGATAGAGAGATATGAGCAAGGTAGCATTATCGGGTTGATAATCGAAAACAAATATTTTACGAATTATTGATATTGTTGAATAATAATAGAAATATTTATTTTCACGACCCATCCGCTAAATGATTTCAAAGCGATGTTGTTAATATATACGGTTAAATATATTACTTTCGACCATTGTAAACGATGTAATGGAATATATATGTATATGGAATGAATGTGCGACCCGCAAGACATAGTTTCGCTGTGAATTTTCAATGACTACGTCCCCCTCTCTATTCTCCACCTTTTCTTTTCTAATTAGTATTTCGTTTCATAGATTATATAATCGAGAAGCTCTTGTCATAAATTTAATGTGCATATGAAATAGAAAAAAATGGCATTTAAAAATAATTATATACTTTTTGGATACAATGTTATATATTTATTGTTTAAAAATACGTTACGAACAAAGGTTGTTTTGCCAACAGGCCAATCGTCTGGTGATAATATTTACTAGGTGAATCGGGTACCCTGATAATCCTTAAGCTAAGGGTTTAAATGACAAGTCCCGAGAAAACGAGCAAAAAAACAACGCATGTGAGGCAATAAAACAGAAATAATTAAATTGGATGAAAACAACAGACATAAACTTGATTTCCAGACTCACCAACAGTACTAGAACAGTCTTTTTTTTCGATTCTTGTATAATGTTATTTATTGTTTTGATTCTCGTTGAAAAGATAAAATATAATTTGGAAATAAAATTAATCGCTGAAATGATTTTCTCAACTCTTGCATATGCTGAGATGCTTCGCGAAAGAAGACGAAAAAATTCCATAAAAATGGTAAAATTTGGATTCAATTAGGTGAAGATTATAATTTTCATAAATGGTAGATGCCATATGTAAACCGATATACATTGCCTTAGAAATGTGTTTAGTCGTTTCACCGGTTTGTATACAAAGTTGTGAACGAATAATGATAATCAACTCTACAACTACAATTTCATTTTTTCTTTTTCGCCACTTTCATCGATATAACTATATATTTTTCTAGCTGGTATGCAAAGGTGGGCACAGTTAATTCAAAAGTTAACTTCGTTAATCGTTAATTCGTTACTCAAAAAGTTAACTTCGTTAATCGTTAATGCGTTAACTTTTTGTAAATTTAACGGAAGTTAAAGTTATCCGTTAAAAGTTAACTACTTAGACGTCGTATGGATATTTAAGTGAGTGTTCAATGTAAAAGATATTAGAAGAAGGTGAGCTGGGATACAAATATACAATACAATACACAGGTAAATAAAACAATTCGGTAGATTGAGTATTAGATTTTTTAAGTAAGAAAATACATCATACATCACATATGGTAACATTAACAAAGTAATCATGTAATCAATTCTTCGTACAATTTTACTCATCTTGCATCAGGTGCATGTTTCCCTTCATAAACATTAACATATTAAAATTATCATCAGAGAGAGATGATCGTTTATCGCGTAAAATATCTTTTCCTGTAGAAAAAAGACGTTCTACAGCCGCGCTAGACGGAATAGCAGTGTTATATCTATTAAATAGATTTATTAACACTGCTTTACCTAAAAATGCAGCATCTGATAAAGAGTCTTTCGACTTCGAGTCGAGCCAAGTTCTCACCAAATTGTGAGCTTGGATTCTCAAAGATTTGTGGCCTTTTGACCTCTCTTCAAGCCGCGTGACGGAGCTAAAAAAATCATCTCCTTCTTCTTCATTATTGCTGCTTCCGCTGATGCTAGCACTTTCGTTCGCGTCCCTTTCTCTATTCAGAGCATCTTCAATTTTTTCTTCCATAAGCTTCTTGACTCTTGACACCTTGCTGCTGTCATATTTTTGCAGCCACAGCAGTCGAAACTTTGGGTGAAAGGCTGCAGCCAGTTGGCATTCTTCATCCTCCATTAATCGTTCGAATCTTTTTTCAATCCCAGACAATAATGCATTGACTAAAGGGGTACAACAATGCACCAGCGGTTTAATATCCTGCAGTTTGAACACCGTTGTTGCAATCGTTGGCAGTAGAGTCCCAAGATATGCTTGAGCTTCGCCTTGAATTAAATCGAGCGCTCTAGCCACTGGTGACATGACCTGCAAGATTATAAATAAAATTATATATTTAGGTAAATAATTGACTCAGTAAAAATGCACTGTTATATTGGGTACAAAGTACTTCGTACTTAGAATTATAATAGATTATATGTATTAAGTACTAACGCTATTAACCTTCACATATTCCTTCATTATGGCCACATCTTGATCGTTGAAAGGTTTTAAGTTGATTTGAGCAAAGGTGGGCACAGTTAATTCAAAAGTTAACTTCGTTAATCGTTAATTCGTTACTCAAAAAGTTAACTTCGTTAATCGTTAATGCGTTAACTTTTTGTAAATTTAACGGAAGTTAAAGTTATCCGTTAAAAGTTAACTACTTAGACGTCGTATGGATATTTAAGTGAGTGTTCAATGTAAAAGATATTAGAAGAAGGTGAGCTGGGATACAAATATACAATACAATACACAGGTAAATAAAACAATTCGGTAGATTGAGTATTAGATTTTTTAAGTAAGAAAATACATCATACATCACATATGGTAACATTAACAAAGTAATCATGTAATCAATTCTTCGTACAATTTTACTCATCTTGCATCAGGTGCATGTTTCCCTTCATAAACATTAACATATTAAAATTATCATCAGAGAGAGATGATCGTTTATCGCGTAAAATATCTTTTCCTGTAGAAAAAAGACGTTCTACAGCCGCGCTAGACGGAATAGCAGTGTTATATCTATTAAATAGATTTATTAACACTGCTTTACCTAAAAATGCAGCATCTGATAAAGAGTCTTTCGACTTCGAGTCGAGCCAAGTTCTCACCAAATTGTGAGCTTGGATTCTCAAAGATTTGTGGCCTTTTGACCTCTCTTCAAGCCGCGTGACGGAGCTAAAAAAATCATCTCCTTCTTCTTCATTATTGCTGCTTCCGCTGATGCTAGCACTTTCGTTCGCGTCCCTTTCTCTATTCAGAGCATCTTCAATTTTTTCTTCCATAAGCTTCTTGACTCTTGACACCTTGCTGCTGTCATATTTTTGCAGCCACAGCAGTCGAAACTTTGGGTGAAAGGCTGCAGCCAGTTGGCATTCTTCATCCTCCATTAATCGTTCGAATCTTTTTTCAATCCCAGACAATAATGCATTGACTAAAGGGGTACAACAATGCACCAGCGGTTTAATATCCTGCAGTTTGAACACCGTTGTTGCAATCGTTGGCAGTAGAGTCCCAAGATATGCTTGAGCTTCGCCTTGAATTAAATCGAGCGCTCTAGCCACTGGTGACATGACCTGCAAGATTATAAATAAAATTATATATTTAGGTAAATAATTGACTCAGTAAAAATGCACTGTTATATTGGGTACAAAGTACTTCGTACTTAGAATTATAATAGATTATATGTATTAAGTACTAACGCTATTAACCTTCACATATTCCTTCATTATGGCCACATCTTGATCGTTGAAAGGTTTTAAGTTGATTTGAGTCATAACTCTACGAAGAGCAGGCCTTTTTGTTTCCAAAATTGCGTTGAGGACCACAACAGCGTCATAAGTGGAGTTCCATCTTGTGGTATTCGGTATAACCAGTTTCCTCCCCAATTCAGACTCGATATTGTCACTTGCCACTGTACTGCGAGATTGTAGATTCCAAATGGCGCGAGCTTTTGCCATAGCAGCACGGTATGGAGTTTTGAAAATAGATATTTGTAGAGCAGTATCAGCATCTTTGGTCGCTACTAAGTTGAATGTGTGAGCAGCACATCTCATGTGAACGGGTAAATCGAGGCTTTCCACATTGGTATTACTGCCATCAGATGCAGCAAGCACATTTTCCAACGAAATATATTCAAACTCTTGTTCCACGGAAGAGTCAGATAAAAGGCCAGTAACAGCATCATCAGTGTCGGAGCTCACATCATGGGATGTTGATGGCATATCTGGCAATATATCAGCTTCCGTACCAAATTGTACGAAGGCCTTCACAAAGTTGCTGCCGTTGTCAGTTGTCGTTCTAAAAATGAAAAATTATATGTTGAGATTTACAAGACATTCAGTCATAAAATAATTCAAAATGTTTTTGTAGATATCAATTAATTAAACGATTTCTACCAACTTACTTACCTAGTTACTTTTTTCTCGATGTGGAACTCATAATGAATGTTAATCATCATCTGTGCAAGTACATCATATGAATGAACACCTTTTATTCTCATGCAAGCTAACACGGCATGCATTCTTGCTCTGGTAACAGGATCTATCCAGTGGACAGTCATTCCCAAGTAACTTTTCCGATGAGCAGACCAGCAGTCTGCTGTTGTAGCCAACCAATCGATTTTGCCGAGTATGCTGAAATTTAAAAAAACAATTTAATTTCACAGAAGAAAATAATAAAAAAAAATTTGTTTGTTCTTCATAAAAGATACTTACTCAATCAAATGCTGTTTCAACTGAGCATGCAAATCAACGATACGCCTCCCCAATGTCCTTCTGGACATTGAACTCTTACTGGGGTTCAACATTTTAATGAGTTTCACAAACGTGACGGATTCTACAACATGTAGTGGAATCATGTTTGCTACAAAAAAGTTTACGATACATCGGTCCACACTAGTTTGAGATACGCCGCTGCCAGTAGCGACAATGCCAAAAGATTCGCCAATGCTTTGTTGCCGTAACCTTTTCGTAGACGGAGGTGAAAACAAATTACCGCTGCTGCTGCTATCAAGATCAAGGCTTGAACAAGGCATTGAATAGTTTTTCTTTTTGCCTCGCGTTGACCCTGCTTTTACTTTTTCTTCAAACTGTCCATATTTTGGTGCATGCATCCTCTTCATGTGTTGTTTCAAATTATTAAGGCTAGAAGCGTGAGCCTTGATTGTAGAAAGCTTCGGCAAACACAGTTTACATTGATACATCAACTTTTCTCCCAATTTAGATTTTAATAAAATATAATCGTTCAAATGTGGCCAAGGATTTTCATCTTGAATCTGTTCATGTTGAGATTGAGAACCAGCAGATTTAACCCTGCCATTGTTGCTCTCATTCTCATCAACAGATTCAATACATTCTGGATCGTGACAATCTTCAGTGTTCATGATGTAATCTCGTGATAAATTTCACCAACACGAAAAAAAATACTTTTTTGCTCGTTGTAAAAAGTTAGGTTATAAAATGAATATCCATCACCAATCGAATCCGCAACACTTGAAAAACAATACCGTCGGTCTGATCAGATTAATCAATCGTACAATAAAATCGAAATGATAAGATACGGATATTCCACAATACCACAATCCACACTCTGACGAAGTCGCAACACGGTAATGTACGTGAAAGTAAATATACTAACAACTAGTAACAACGAACACTCCACAACTCTACAGCGACACCGCGACACGGTACGGTGCCATACGGCCATGCATCGAGTTGGGTTAGGTCCGCGTTCACGTGAGCGCGAGAGAGACATCGAAGCGGACCTCTCTCTCGCACTCACGCTCAACCCGGACATAATACTCGTCTCCCGTGGTACGAGTCGTACGAGTCCGGCTTCCGTCATACGAGTACGAGCGTGGCGCGCAATTCAAACAAAATCACGTCGGCAACCAATGTAACGGACTAGTTAACGGAAGTTCCATTTAACGGAAGTTAAGAAGTCCGTTAATGATTTTTGAAGTTAACTTAAAAGTTAAATCGTTAACCAAAAAGTTAACTTCGTTAATTAACGATTAACGGATTAACTTTTTTCTGCCCAGCTTTGCTGGTATGAATGATCATGGAGCATTCATTAGAAAATGGACATCATCCAAGGACGAAAAATTATTCGAGACACATTTTTCAACGTAGCGACCATGATAAACCACAGATACCTTGATATCAATGTGACCGACGCCGAACTTTTGTTTCACGAAAATATATCTAGTTTCATGAGTTCCATCAGTTCATCAGTATGAATTTACCTTGGCATTGGTCCCGAATGAGAAGTGAAATTGATGTCGGAGGAAGATCGCATTAAGGCCAAGTGTCACACCGACCGGGCGGCCACGAGTGCCAGAGAGATAGCTGATTTTCAGATTCCCAATGTTCTCCTAAATGGTTGATTTTTTTTTAAAAAAGAAAGAAACACCCGCTCTGTTGAACGACGAACGTTTTTCTCTTCGCTTGCCCGGAATGTGATTTGTTTGAGAAAACTTGGCACTAGGATTTTTACCGACCGGACGTATGACCCATGTTCTTAAAGCTGAAGAAAGAAATTAAGTTTCGACTGCAACGCCATTTTTCATCGACGAGACACCCAATGTTGAAGAAAAAGTCACATTTAAATAAGCCGCGAATTTACGTGCCTTATCAACGAGCTACTTTTTATTTCTAAACACAACGACGCGATCAAAATTATTGTCAGTTGCTACAAAAGCAGTCTGCTTTTTTTCAGACCTATTGGAATCGACAAAATGATTGTTCATTCCAATATCAATTTTTTGTAATTAAAATGTAGATACATTTATCGTAATATGACAAAAAAAATCGTTTCACGATAATCACGAGCGAGCTATGTTCGGTTTTTGATATCCTTTTTTTTATCCAGTGAGGGAACATTTAATTCACGTGTAATCAGTGTCGGAAATTTTCCTTTCTAGCTTCATCAAAATGATCAATCGACATCCATATACTGATAATTGACGTTACATTGCTGCCACTTTGTCTGCCAATACCAAATGCCATACCAAAGACGTTGGGTGTGTTCCGATATTACTGACAGTACTTTGAGTACTACGAATGCCGTTCCGATATACGCCGCAGTAAGCTCGCGATTCGCTTTCGTGATCTTATGACGTCATTGTCTTTGTCGTCACTTCCTGCTGCGATTACTGCCGTTCGCGACGTGAGGCATCTGAAGTAAACCTAACATGGCGGGTGAGGAACGTGAATCGCAGTATACTGTCAATGTCGTTCCGTTATACATGTGCTACAGTACAGAAAAAATAGCGCCAGTATAAACGGAACGGTCTTGCAGCTGTATTCGGTGACGTCACGTCGACAGTACTTGCAGTGAATATCGGAACACACCCGTTGTCCAAGTAGAAATGGAACAGACGTTTTTCATAAAAGGATCTATGTAGGATATGTGCACGAGAAACTCGGTGAATACACACACAAATCCCCCCCCCCCCCCATTTACCTCGGATAGCGAGGTTCTATAGTCACACACACGCGCGCGCACAGACACACACACATACCAACTGCGTTTCGCGAGAAAACGACACGGCGCCGCGCAGCCATGGAGACTAGATACTAGAGACTAGAAAAAAGCGTCCCCGAAAATGACTCCAACATCGACGGCGCTGGGGTGCTGCGGACGCTATGTATAGTAATATATTGCTCGACGAGGTGAAAGCAGGGGGCTGACACTGGGATATATTATCTTAAAAGTAACGTGTCCCTGTTATTGTCGCCACGTAACTAACCGACCATGCGGCGCTACTAGTCACCCGCATGACCCCCACTCCGCAAAGCACCTCTCCGTATTATTGCGTCATCTTTTTTGTCGCGTGAACCAAGTGAATATTTCTTTTCGTTTTCTCGATCTGTCATTGTTCTCGGGTAAAAAAATCATAGTGTGGTGTTACAAAGTGATAAAATACTAAACAATTTTAGTGTAGCGATAAAATAAAAAACAATTTTTGTGGTTTTTGTGATTATATTTGAGAATGCCTGCGTGCGTGGTGCTTGTCTGCACGTCAGGTTATCAATCAAACAAGGAAAAATCGCATTTCTCGCGTCGAAAGCAAATTATGCAGACGCTGCCCGATTGAAGTGGGGGTCATGCGGTTGACTACTAGCGCCGCATGGTGGGTTGTTTACGTGGCGACAATAACGGGGACACGGTAGACCCACCAGTGCCAGGGGGCTGGGTGGAAGTGATCGGATGAGACTAACCTTACGACAGACCGAGCGTGACAGCAAACGTCAAAATTTCGGGCGATCACGGCTCGGTAATTTCACCATGTCCATTTGAAAAAAAACTTTTTTGAAAGCGAGAAAAGGTAAGTCTTTTGTTTAAGTATACTAAATATTCCGACCGAAAACTGTGTCGCCCGTACAGTAGTTTATTTAACAATTGATGACAAAATAAATTTCCTTGTTCACTGAGAATCTGAATAGAAATTAGTATTTTTTCATGATAAATGTTACGAATATTATACCGTGTTCGATAATTGAAAAATATTATGAGTTTTTCATTCTTGTAATTCAATTTCAATGTGTGCAATATGGTGAAAGTGTGCACTCTACTTTGGTCTTACATACTCGTTTTGTACTCTGAAAAATGACACAAGAATTAAAAACTAAAGTGTTTGATTTAAAAAATTATGCTTTATCTGTACTGTATGCGTATTAAACAAATAACGGATCACTTTGTTTTAAATCGTATTACTCTGACACTTAAAGATGAATGAAGGTTAGATACATCAGCTGTGAACCGTCTTCATCCGACCCATGTTTTGCGTATATCTATACATATACTCCGGAGCACCCCAGCGCCGTCTATCTCGGATACCGTTTTGGGGACGAGTTGAAAGGCCGAGTGTGGCCTCCTGTGTCTAGTCTCCATGGCGCACATGGAGACCATGTGCGCCATGGACCCATACAAATTGTCAGTACCAGGTTCTTGCACCACGGTGGCAATATTTGATTTTTTCCTAATAAATCTGGGATCGGTTTCATCTGTTCAAAAAACAATTTAGTTGAATCCACTACATGTATCTATTTAATTGTTTTGAATTAAAATAAAATAAAATGTTTGCAGAGACAAACATTTTTCTATTTCATTGAACTAATGGTCTGTCATTATTGCAGAACACACATCGAAGGGGCAGAGAGTAGAGAGTGGTGGGCTAAACTATGTTTTTGCCTCCCTAACGATGACACCCTTCATCATGTAGAAGGTAAAAAGTAGGCGTGATCTGACCGTACCGGATGGACTTAGGTTCGGAAGAGTGTCGTTCTCTGGTTGAACGCAAAGGTGTGTGTGTGTGTGTGTGTGTGTATAACACACGCACACACATTTCCACATATACATGGGGAATGGACAGGTCAATTCGTTATTGACTCCAAAATCCCCCGATCGCTATACTATTATCTTCTTCTTGTAACATAAAACGCGAAGTACGGCCAAATGAAAAAAGTGAAAATTGGACGCCTGGTGTACATAATAAATCTTTATTTAGGACAGAAAATATGCCGTTTCTCATTAATTTATCATAATTGCGCAATAAATCTCATTAGCAAGTATACTTCATTGATTATTGAGATAGCAGCGTGAGTCGACGGGTAATCGCGGTTAAAGAGCAATATTCAATTACACCGCTCGTATAATGACGATCGGGAAGAATTTTTTAGTGATTAAGTAAGCGATGCATGTTTTATACGAACCCGAAGCGCGACACTTCGATTCAACATTTGATTTTTTCGTTTTACGATTTATCGTTTACCTTGACATCGGGCTACTCGGTAAGAACGATCGCGAATATAATTTACATATGAATTTACTTTACGGAACATCGGTCGCGACGGAGACACGACAATTGTCAACATTTCGCGAATCCGTAATACCCGTCGGGCGGCAGCACCGATCGCGGATTTTTTTGTCGTGCGGTTACCGCGCACGCGTCGCTCACTCGCTTTCTCTCTCTCGCCTGTGTTTAGCTCAGGGGGCTGACACTGGGATAAATTCTCTTAACAGTAACGTGTCCCCGTATTGTCGCCACGTAACTAACCCACCATGCGGCGCTAATAGTCACCCGCATGACCCCCACTCCGCAAAGCACCTCGCCGTATTATTTCGTTATTTTTTTCGTCATTTTTTCTCGATCTGTCATTGTCCTCGAATAAAAAAAATCGTAGTGTCGTAAAATCGTAATTATTTTATCACATTAGAAGAGCGATTTGTGGCTCATCGCAATTCAACACGTGTTTTCGAGTCTATATTAGACGACGTGTATAACTATGAAAAGCTCTCTTTTCCGTGTATAGAACACGCCGATAGTGTTCTTTTACACATAATACAATATTACGTATTGATGCGGATGCAGCAATATTCTGCACGTCTCAACGCAGAACACAAATAAGCAATCTCGACAAGAAAAAAATCGCAAAACATTGTACAACGTGACTAATCCATTATTTAAAAAATATTAATGATATCTGTTTCTTTCGTTTAATAAATATTTTTAAATACATAATATTGCAACAAGTGTAAATATTGCATCCCTTCCTATATACACATATACTTTTAAATTCTATTCTAAACAATGAATTTTCCAGACGCGTCGAATGCAAATTATGCAGACGCTGCGCGACTGGAGTGGGGGTCATGCTGGTGACGACTAGCGCCGCATGGTGGGTTAGTTTACGTGGCGACAATAACGAGAGACGGTAGACCCAGCAGTGCCAGGGGGCTGGTTAGGCTCAAGGAGACTAGAGGTAAGGAGTCCGAACCACGGTCTTCTATACAGGTCTGGAAACTCCGTCGGATGCGGAGGGTCGCTTACTGACGAACATTTTTTAATACACTGACTGCTAGGGGCGCTGCTTTCTTAAAAGAGTTGGTGGCGAAGTGTGGTACGGGGGCAGACGGAGGTATTGAAAAAAGACAGAGCCAATCGCCGCAATACTCTACATCAGCCTGTCTCCGTACCACCTCATTTCAATTATTGGTTCCGCAGTATATATATATATATATATATATATATATATATATATATATATATATTGGTGGTATATCTACCAATATAGCTAATTATAATGAATAAAATTAAGCGGTGAACCAACCCAACAAGCCACCAAATCTAATTCAACCCCAAGCTCGGCTATAACTTAAATGTTAGAAAACTGTCATATTCGTGCAATGATAATCGTCGTCGCACGGATAGGGTGCTGAGCTGTCGTTTTGTAGGAGCCGAGTTCGATCCCCGAAGAGTGGGCTTGTTTAGAAAAATTATTTTTGGTGGTTATGTTCAACTGGGGGCAAGATTGCAGCGCTGCGTAGTGTCAATTCTCAACGAAAGTTTTCGTCAGTAAGCGGCCTACCCCCGCCATGCGAATTCTGGCAGAGTTTCCAGACCTGTATGTAAGACCGTGATCCGAACGCCTGCGGCCATCACGATCTATAAACGTCCGTAAAACCCGCCCGCGCGAACCGAATTGAACTGCGCAACAAGAAACAAAAACGCAACCGACGCCATCCACCAGCGATGATTCCCGCTTGTCGTCCAACTTGCGATAAAGCGTGTGTCGAACACGGTCTTACATACAGGTCGGGCAACGGTGGTAGTGGGTAGTGGTAGTGGGGTTCCTAACTTAATGTACCGTACTGTCGTGTAAACTGCACAATATATAAAACCAATAAAAAATAATGTGTGGATTAAAAAAAAGATGACTACTTTCATCTAAAAAAAAACTGAAAATTTTTTGAATACATTAATTCATACCAGCACATATCTGCGCCATATTTTATTTTGGGTGTTTATTGATTTAAGTAAGTAGCTTCCGCTGTAGGTACACGTTTTTCCTTGTAATTTTACGAATTTATATCAATATTTAGATGATCGCGTCATTCGGCTAAATTTTAATTCCAGCTCAGGCATTTTAAAGCTTATTCGTTATGGTGACGCAGTTATTGAACAAACTGTTTCTTAAAGCACGATAAAAAATGTATCACCGTAAATCGCGTAGAACCTTCTGGTATATGGTCGCAAATAAAGGTTATTTCGACAATCGCGCCATAAAAACATACGTAAAGACCTTGGGCCGATTCGCCGGTAAGAAGTAAGGGGGACAGTACTTTCCCTTGCTAGTGGCGACGCGTAGGGGCGCCTAGTGAATTGAAAAGTGGAGCTGATAAGGGTGCCTACCCCCACCACGAAAATTTAGCTTCGTTGCAAGACCTGTATGTAAGACCGTGGTGTCGAATAATGTGTTTTACGAATTGTGAGATTTAATCTTAAAAAATTGTGTATTGGTATCACATAAATTTACGGCGATTGCGGCGAAAACGATCAAACGAATCAAACGGATTTGCAGTTCGTGGGATGTCAGGCACACAAAGAAGAGCTCACGAAGAGAGTGATAAACTATTATCTTGTCATGAGAGGACATTTCTTAGCGCGATCGGTGAATGTAAATAACAATGCAAAGAAAATCAAAACGAAAGATAATAGGAAAAAATCAAAACCGTAAGATCCATTTACCTGCAGACTATCAAACTGAGTATATATTATATGTAAATATGATGTATAAATATGATGTATAAATATGATATGTAAATATGATATTTAAATATGATATGTAAATATGATTTGGAAATATGATATGTAAATATGATTTGTAAATATGATGTGAAAGTTTTTAAAACTTGTCTGCATTGAAAATTTCAATGAATTTTCTTGTTCCAACAAATAAATTTTGTTTGTTACAGCTTACGTAACAAAAACATTAAAACAATTTCTATATTTCGTGATTATTCTCCACATCAATCTATATCTAAATAAAAATTCTATCTACACACAATTTCCTTGACCAACTGGTTTTATACTTAACCCTCAAACGCTAACGATGGGTCGTTTATGTCCGGGCCAAAAGCTAAAAACGAACTGCACGTCTCCGTGTTCTGCATGAAATTGTTATTAAATTTTTGTTTCGGATAGGACAAATTATTATCATTCAGTTAAAGTTTTAAAAAAGACCCATGCATTTTTTCAAAAGTTTTCAAATTGTGAGATGGGCGAATAAAACGGACGACCCATCGTTAGTTTTAACGGTTGCTCAAAACACCGTTAGCGTTTGAGGGTTCATTTGATCAAATTATCGCTCCATATGGTGTAGCAGAGGGTGCTTTTTGAACATCGTACGGCACTGGTTTTAGAACTAATTTGATCAAATTATCGCTTTGTATTAAGTAGCACAGGGTGCTTTCTGCATGTTGCACGGCACTGATGTGTTGCTGTTCACTTCGGTTCGCTCGGGAAATAGCGCCGTCCTTCTCGTCTAGACTTTTGCGGATGCTTCGACAACACTGCGTTCGTACTCCTTACCTCTAGTCAACATTGTTACGCAAAATGGCTTTTTATGACTCGAATCCAACTAGCGTCCATTATTAACTCTGTCCTTGTGCAAAATACACATCACAAGGTCACTCGTCTTTATAAAGAACCTATGGTTTTCGAATCGCCAGGTTAAGTTTTTGGTAAAGCCTTTCCAGGGCTGGATTACGTGTCAAGGTGGTAATACGCGTAACAATAGGTCTGTAGCCCAACGGTGTCTTTATCGACGGCGCAATCTTGCTGCGAGATCAGAGTCAGGACCAAAGTGAGAAGTGAGACGAGTTTCACATGTTTTTGGAGTACTTGCCGAAAAATAGATCAAAGGTCTCTTTCCTTCGGAGTTCCGTTGTAGCGAACGGTCGAGGTCTTCGGAGAAAGAGGACGAACCTTGTTGAATACGATGTGAAACAGGTGAAGAATCAGAGCTTGTCAGGATTCGTTAGGACAAGGTGTCTTCAGATTCACACAAAGGAGAAGATCACGAGTGTATTATAATAAGTTGTTTAATTTTATATATAATTGAGGTTAACAATAATATAGATTACACTCGGATGCGGATAACACTTATTCTGTTTCTTAATGCGACGGTTTAAACGTTACAACAAACGATTCGATGCGCTATACCGAGTCCTTAATAAAATTTGTGCGCGTTATCCCGTATACTCTGTACGTAGTTATTGTTAGCGTAGCAGCTAACAGCAGAGGACTCGGGGAGAGAACCTCGTCGTAACAGGGTTTCTACGATTCTAATTTCTAAATCATCGATCCTTTGCTGCATAGGGTCGATATTTGTAGCGATGGTCGGGTAACTCGGTATGATTCGTCGATGCAACCGTGGGACCCACCGATACATAGATTTTCTCAAAGTCCCTTATCTGGACCACGTGCATTTTTAAGTGGCTTGGGCGACGGCCGCGTATTGCGGGCGGAAAGCCGTAAAATTCGATCTTAGCCAAGATTTATTTAAGGGCTCATTTACTCATGCGAGTCGTGAGACGTAACGATATTTGTTTCTGGATAGGGTTTCCTTTCTTTATGATGGTCGCCTGGTTGCGTATACAACTTTTGGGCCGCAGCTATAAATCTTACCGGAAAAATATAACGTTACGATATTTGTTCGTTCTTATTCTACGGATATAAAATAAAGACTTTGCTCTAGCTAAGGCAATTTATGCAATTGGCTTAACAACATGGTCTAGCTTGTCATCGCGATTTGCAAATGGCGCATCGCTGTTGGAGCTAGAGATGTTTTTCTAAACGCCGCAATTACGTTACACAGGCACGCGTAGCTCGCGAATTTCTCATTTCGCAAAATTTTCTCGTTTTTTCTCCGATTTCTTCTTTTCTTTCATATCGGATAACGTTGAACGTATACACAGGGTGCCCGTGCATATATCTATACACTTGTATATATACATGTACGTGTGCACGCACACATTATATATAAAAATCGTTTGATATCCATTTTTCCCGTGATCGAAGAAAAAAAACGTCCTCAGAGAGACGCGGTTTTACGACCGATGCGCGCGATGTACAGCGAAGTCAGGGAGACTAGAGAGAAGGAGTGGACACAGCATAGGCCAATACGTAGTTCCAGCGTCTTAAAACATCCGACTTGCAATAGTTCCAGATCGTGCCACTAGCAGCTCTCCTGACGATAACATCTGAAATAATTATAATAGTCCAAACTTAACGCATGCGCACAACTAATAAAAGAATTTGATTTCGATGTGTCTTTGTGCTCCGCTTTGAGGCTCATTTTAATATTATTATGCTTTGTAATATTGAGAAAATCTTCACGAAATTGTTTTCTTCAAAGCCCAAAGTAGAATCATTTTCAATATTGCTTCGAATCAATCATCATTAGGGTTAGCCTTCAGTTTCTGTTTTTCATGCATGTAGTTCAGTTCATGAGAAACATAACCTTTATGCTTCATTCTCCCTGGAGTAATAAGCATAAAATGGAACGTAATTTATAAGTTATTTTTCTTGCAAATACAACTGCAACTTTTCGACAAGCTCCTTTTTTTCCCCAGTGCAGTTGCATTTACAAGCCACATAAAGAGTAATATAAAAGTAATCAACTGGATACCCTTGTCTGAAATATATTTCCAATCCACGACAGTCAAGGCCACATTCGTGTTGTGTTTTTATTTTCTTAGTTGATCTATTTAGTTGGTTCATCGCTTAATTTCATTAATTATTAGTTGCTATTATGAGTTTGCCACGATGAGAAAGACAGCGAAATAGGAGAGGTAGACGCAACAGTTAGGTCCCCCACCACGAATGTGCTGTCAACAGCAACCGAGAGCACGCCAAGAGCACGAGGCTAGTAGGCGGAGTTAACCGATCGGACACATTCGATCGCAGCGCCTCTTTATTTGCTGCGTTTTTGCGGACATTTCGTAAGCACTGTGTGTCCACTCCTTGCCTCTAGTCTCCCTGAGCGAAGCTTTCCGCGCGGGCGAACGGTAAGTCGCGATTTTTTTCACTGGCACGGCTGTGTCGGACAGCCGCCGCCACTGCCGTCCCCACGCCACTCGATATGATCTTATAATTGTACTGGAATTATGGCAGATTTTGTGTCGCGTTAACGAGGACGCGAGTACTTTTCTTTAGAGATGCTATTATTACAGTTATTTGTGCGATCTTATGCAAATCTGTCTACACGTGTTTACGTATGTGCGTGCGTTTGTGTGTGTACGTAGATGAATGACTGTGCAGGATTATGAACGCTTATGGCCGCGGTTATAAAGGCGCGCTCGAGTATTCGTTTTGTGAGCTTGGAAGACATTATCTTCATTGCATACATTTATTGCACATATGGTCGTTCCATTGGGAGCGATAAGGTCCTCAACCGCGAGCTTATACGGGGCGTTACGAGTGCTCGCTGCAGTAACACGCCTTTCTCGCTGTCGATCGTTTACGAGCTACAATGAAGATGAGAATATGCTAATTGACGTTTTATTATTGTTATCATTATTATATGTGCATATGCACAAATTATCATCGTCGCGCGATACAGATCATTTTATGCCCTGGCATCGTTCCAATTGTTGTATTTTCTGCGCCAAAGGGATTGTTTTTCGCAACGGAATACCTTTGTTAGTCGATTCACATAGTAAAAAACCGGTCGATTTTCAATACTTTTATCTGATGCGATTTTCACGATGACGCGGTCCGGATTTTATACACAATTGATGCATGGTCTTGCCAAGTTGGAGATTGCTTTTTATTGAAAAATATTGATAAACGATGACTGATATTATTATTTCAACAACGCGCCGCCCTCGCTGCATGGCCAATCGAACTGGCATTCCGTCCTTACACAGACTTTCATCATTCGACACATGTGGCATCTAGTGGCATCGCGCTTCGAGGGATCGCCATAATCGCATTGCATTACTGCCAGGGGGCTGACACTGGGATAAATTCTCTTAACAGTAACGTGTCCCCGTTATTGTCGCCTCGTAACTAACCCACCATGCGGCGCTAGTAGTCACCCGCATGACCCCCACTCCGAAAAGCACCTCGCCGTATTATTTCGTCAACTTTTTCGTCGCGTGAAACAAGTGAATATTTCTTTTCTTTTTCGCGATCTGTCATTGTTCTCGGAAAAAAAATCGTAGTGTCGTATTACAAAGTGATAAAATAAACAATTTTAGTGTAGCGATAAAATAAAAACAATTTTTGTGGTTTTGTGCTCATATTTGAGAATGCCTGCGTGCGTGGTGCTTGGCTGTACGTCAGGTTATCAATCCAACAAGGAAAAATCGCATTTCTCGCGTCAAATGCAAATTATGCAGACGCTGCGCGACTGAAGTGAGGGTCATGCGGGTGACTACTAGCGCCGCATGGTTGGTTAGTTTACGTGGCGACAATAACGGGGACATGGTAGACCCACCAGTGCCAGGGGGCTGATTACGGCTACACCAGCTCCCTGACACTGGCCTCCTATTCCTGCGATAAACGAAAACGCGTTTTGTCGCGGCTTTTTAGTTCTCGAAAACGCCACTACCTAGCGTTGGTTGTTATGTGACAGCCTTCGGCTCTAAATGCTCCGATCAGCTGAACGATTCGATACTTTCGTGAAATATTCTAAGTTGCTAATGCTGGAGTTGAATCATAATTCAATTATGATTGAAATCCATCATACACGCGAATAATGGTTTTCATGAAGTAATCTACAATAGACTTTTATTCGCGTAAAATAATCGAAACACCGCGATGTAACATACATATTTATGCACGCTTGTCACACAACTACTAGCGCCGCAGTACGGCAAGGACATTTTGCGAACAGCATTTTTCTACCAGTGCCAGGGGGCTAGCCTAAATCTACACGGCGACCCTTGCCTAAATCGAGCCCCTAATGAACCTAGGGTCCTTAATAGATTTCGGCTGTTATTTCCTACAGAGTTAATTGTAAACAAAAACGATTAGTTTTCAAAGGCAATATATTGATTTTTCCTGGGCATCGCGAACTCTAAATGAGAACATTATTGGAAAATGCAAAGTGTATGCACTTTTAAGGGGAGGTTTACATGTTTTTCTCGCCGTTTACTCAGGTAAACGGCGAGAAAAATATGTAAACCTCGGGAATTTCCATCTCAAAAACTAATGTTTCGATTGGATCCGGGTTTTTTAAAATTGGATAATATGTAAATTGAGGTAAGTATGTTTAGAAATTTTTCTAAATAAATTCGTTGACTGGAAGCGCCGCTGTTGTTGTCAGCGTCAGACGTGTTGTTCGTTGACATGGCTTGTGGTGCCAAGGACCACAAGCCATGTCGGTTGATCTGAAACGTGAAAACGCAATGGATTGTTGAAATATAATATACAAAGGAGTTCGCCTCGTAGGATTATTTTGAGATTTTCATTTTTGACGGAATTGCGACCGTTTTAATTTAACATTTGTTTTTCGTTGGCAATTTCCGACGATTTTGGTTGCATAAAAAAGTAAAGGTTCAATCAAATTAAAAACCCCTACTTGGCGAACGAGAAAAACTATTGACGAATATTGTATCCAAATTTGGACAAAATAGGACTAGCTTAGAATAGGTAGAATAGGCTAGCTAGAATAGAATAGCTAGAATAGGCTATGTTTCGAGATAATCGCGTTTTAAAAGTGGGTAAAGAAATAACGCACTCGGCCGTTGAGCCGCACCACGATCTTTCGGTAAATTCTCCGTATAATTTTGGCGATTGCGGAATTTCAACATGAAATGTTCTCACAATATTCTTCGTACTTCAATGATTAAAAAAAAGAAGTTAAAGTCAATTTATCAAAAAGTGTACTTCAATGATGTTTTGAAGTTTGTCAGAAAAATTACTCGCAGGATAGAGATCTTTTTTATGACGCTGAAGCTGGCAGACAGACCTAGCAGACGCGCGCCGCCCGAACCCGGTACATTTTAAGGGGTTACCCCCACTTGCGAATTTGAAAAAATTGATTTTTTATGGCATTTTTTTGAAGTATAAGTATCTGGGAATATGTCCTGAAAATTTCAAGTCGATCCGAACAAAATTGACTGAGATATGAGCGTTGAAAGAGAAGAATCCGTTGTGTAAACGACCGGCTAGTCTGCCGTTTGGCGCGCGTTTTTCTCAAAATGGCATTTCTGAAGTCGGTGACCAAGATTACTCGAACACTAATGAACCGATCTTCTTGAAATTTTGCAGGCTTATTTAATACATAAAAATGTAGTCTTTAATCGTTTGATTTTTTTTCTCGAAAAAAAATGGCCGTTTTATAGCCAAACAACGGCCGTTTTTTTTCGTAAAAATCGAACCATTAACTTTGACTGTCCGCCATTTTGTGAAAAACGAATATTTTTTAAAATCCTTCAATTAAAGACTAGTTTATACTTATATTTGACTAAATCCATCCGCATTTTTTTTCCAGATGATCCACTTCGCCGCAATGTTGGTCACCGCAAACCGTGTATATAAAAACATTATTTCATTGACGGCCATTTACCACTAAACAATGTAATATTTTTCAACAAAAAAATCACTGAAAGTTCTTCAAGATGTGTTCTTTAAGATGGTATATTGATCGATTAAAAAAGTTTTGGAGTTTTCTTTAAAAAAATTCATGAAAAAGGCCTTTTTTTGCGCTACAAGTGGGGGTAACGCCTTAAGCGTGACTGTACGCGGTCGGGTCGTAGCGCAGTGACGCAGCGTAGAGCCTACCCCCACCACGTACCCGCGCGTGAAAGAGCCGAATCTATCTGACTAGCGAAAATAATGATTTTTTTGGTCCTTAACAATAGCCGTCTCCGGATTGAATCATAAGTCGATCGTATCCTGTATTCATATAGAGTACGCACGTAAATCGTCAAGTCGCTGTTGTCATGCGTGTTGACGGCATACGACTTTAAACAAAAATTTCGTTCGCGTACGGCGTACTCGAATCGCGGATTAATATTTATTTTTGTTACTCAACAAAAGCCGTCACCGGGATGAAACAAGGGGGGATCGATTCGACCAATTATATAGAACAAGCACGTAAATGGAAAAAGTCGCTACTGTCATGCGTGTTGGCAGCAGACGGGCTTTTTTGAAATTTTTCGTGCGAGAACGGAGGCGCCATTCGCGAAAAACAATTTTTTAATTAATCCACAAAAGTCGTCACCGGGATAAATCACAGGTCAATCGATTCGTCTTATTATACAGCGTAAGCAGCAGAGTCGAAAAAGTAGCTGCTGTCATGCAGGTTGACAGCAGACGACGTTTTGTGAATTTTATCGTGCGGCTAGCACGGCCCAAACGGCGAAAAACTATTTATTTTTGTTAATCAACAAAAGCTGTCACCGGGATGAGACATAGGGGGATCGATTCGACCAATTATATAGAACAAGCACGTAAATAAAAAAAGTCGCTACTGTCATGCGTGTTGACAGCAGACGGCCTTTTTTGAAATTTTTCGTGCGCGGACGGTGACGCGATTCGCGAAAAACCATTATTTAAATAATCAATATAAGTCGTCACCGTCTGCTGCCAACACGCATGACAGTAGCGACTTTTTCTATTTACGTGCTTGTTCTATATAATTAGCCGAATTGATCCCCCTATTTTTCATCCCGGTGACGGCTTTTGTTGATTAACAAAAATAAACAGTTATCCGCGATTTGGGCCGTGCTGGCCGCACGATAAAATTCACAAAAGGTCGTCTGCTGTCAACCTGCATGACAGCAGCTACTTTTTTTATTTAGCTGCTTATTCTTTATAATAAGACAAATCGATTGACATGTGATTTATCCCGGTGACGATTTTTGTTGTTTAATTAAAAAATTGTTTTTCGCGAATCGCGCCTCCGTCCGCGCACGAAAAATTTCAAAAAAGGCCGTCTGCTGCCAACACGCATGACAGTAGCGACTTTTTCCATTTACGTACTTGTTCTATATAATTGGTCGAATCGATCCCCCCCTGTTTCATCCCGGTGACGGCTTTTGTTGATTAACAAAAATAAATATTAATCCGCGATTTGAGTACGCCGTACGCGAACGAAATTTTTGTTTAAAGTCGTCTGCCGTCAACACGCATGACAACAGCGACTTGACGATTTACGTGCGCACTCTATATGAATACACGAAACGATCGACTTATGATTCAACCCGGTGACGGCTATTGTTAAGGACCAAAAAAATCATTATTTTCGCTAGTCAGATAGGTTCGGCTCTTTCACGCGCGGGTACGTGGTGGGGGTAGGCCCTACGCTGCCTTCCTGCGCTACGACCCGACCGCGTACAGCCACGCTTAAAATGTACTGGGTTCGGGCGGCGCGCGTCTGCTAGGTCTATCTGCCAGCTTCAGCGTCATTCTTTTTTACCTTACCGTTAATCAGCAATCCTAGGGCTATACATTGGTCCCTCCGAAGTACTCGCTGCTTCGTCAGCTGCAATTCTCCCTTCACGGGTCGCGTTTCGAGTTGAATTTCAGTCTTCGCTATGCGGTCCGCATCCTCGATCTCGCATTGCCGGACGGCATTTCTCCCGACTTGAATCCCCAAGGTATCCATCACTTGGAGATAGGATTTTGCCCCACAGTTAAAAACGCATGTGACAATATTGGCAGTAATGTTGACAATATTTGCCCCAGCGCGACAGCTGCAGACCCAACCGACCGCGCGCTCGAGGTTCTACCGCCTTTCGCAGAATAACGCACAATTTCTTCAATATTGCGAATTTTTACATGTAATTTATACACAATATTCTTTGAACTACAGACTACAAGAAAAAAACCATTAAAAAAATTTACTGAGGTACCTTCCCTTAAGGCTGTTGGAGCCGTCCAGTTGATTCAAATGACTGTTTATGATTTTTGTTTCGGTGAACCCTAAAAAAATGCATACGAGGTATACATTTGCTTTGCAGATGCTGATTTTTTATAAATTATGTAATTAAAGGGCAACATTGAGCTTTTTTATATTTTTTTCCGTTAATAAGAGGAACTTTTGTGTTATTACCGACTTAAAAAAGCATAACATTATCGATGCTCATTATGAAGAACCTGCGTCGGCGTATGTTTTATACAACTCAGAATGAAAATTTGAGTACTTTATAATTTTGCCTATTTACATTTATGTCACGAGATTGTTTATTATTATCATTAATTAACATTAAGTGTTGTCTAAATACGGCAACTTCGCGAATATTGAGGTTGGCAGCAATGTTGGAAGTTCTTCTTCATTTGCCAGGCAAGTTTAGTCATCTTTCATCAAACCTTGATGGTTCAATATTGCATATATATGGTTTACGATGGTCAACATGGGATTTTTTTTCTTCTAAATATTGACAAAGCTTAATAGGTTCGCGTTAATCGGTTGTTAAAAATGATTGACCTTGGTGCTAAATACCCAAAAAAATTAGATTACCCGTATAGCGCGAATATCTTACCGATCTATCCGCACGTAACATGATATACATCAAACTATTTTTCATCACTGGTTTTTTGTGGTGAAATTAGATGTAAACAAATTTTTTAGCAAGCTTTTATTTAATGTACTAAAAGTGGAAAACATTTTTGTTCACCAAACCACCTATATGTGATTAATAAATAAACGCGTCTGGCGATCAACTTTTCAAATGTTTAATAAATGTGATCAATTCAGTTCCATTCACCGTATTTAATTTGGCACAATAGTAATTAGAGACATTATTATCACACGTTTATAGTGAGTTTCAGGATTTTTATTTAAGAAATCTAAGGTTGTTGTACAGCAAATTGAATACAGTTGATATGTAAACGGAATTATGTAAATTAAAGATCATGTGTCTAAATTTTGGTAAAAAATTGTCTAAGACTTGGTAAAAAAACATATTTTTTTACTGTTTAGTACATTAAATAGATGCTTGTTTGTATTACATTTACATATACTATAAATTACTTTCTATTTTTTAGTCTTCAATTGATTTTACTAGAGCTCTGAAATTTTTGCAAAGAGGGGTTAATTCTTCCGACGAACCGGTGCTATCATTGGGTGATTGTTGGGAGCAATCCTGGAAAACCGTGGTAGGTCGCGTCTATCATAGATGGTGGCTACTGGACCTTACCTATCAACCCATTTTACCTATTGGACCCTTTTAATGATGGCGCGATCCGAGAGCACGTAGAGCCAATTCATATGTTCTCATGCACTTTCCAGGTATTGTCATCTCTTAAATACATGTTTGAAAAATTTCAGAGCTCTAAGTAGTCAGGAAGTGGGTGAAATATCGATTTTCAGTTTTGCATTTTACACCCAGCCAAGCTAAATAAAAGCTTGCCAAAATTTAAAAAAGCCGTAACCACTCAGTAAAGTGTAGACAATAACACGCACACGCACGCACGCACGCAAGCACGCACGCACGCACGTACGCACGCACGCACACAGGCCATAGTCAGGAAAACGGATTTATGTCTTGCATAAATTTGCCTGATTCGCTTACCTCCAGGCGATGGTCAGTCAATTCGACTAACTGCTTACTTCAATTCGCCTGATTCGGTTACCTTCAAGCAATCATGAAGTAACTGGACCTATATATTGTTGACGCCGTTTACATGCCTAACCTTTTGTCAGACACCAGATGAACTATATACAGGGTGTCCCATTTTAATCTTACACCTGAATTTTCTCGAAAAATATTGCTCGGACGAACTATTGTGTGGAACAAAACTGCTAGGGATTGAAGGGGGACGTTTGAAAAAAATTTATTTGAGGAGCCAAAATTCAAAATGGCGGCGTTACAAAGGCTGACATGTTTTTTTCAAACGGAAACATAACTTTTTTTTATTGCCAAAAAATTTGTGAGCTGAAAACTAAGAACTTGTGTTGAAAAAATTTGTTGATAAAGTTCATAGTTTTCAAGTGAGAACATCATTTTCAATGATTTCAGATGTATCCAGGATTTGTGTGTGTGTGTGTGTGTGTGTGTGTGTGTGTGTTTTTCTACCCATCGTGATCAAAGTTCGTCAAGGATTTAAGGCGGGATTCTACTTTGAAACCATGAAAAAAACGCTATTTTCGTGAATTTTTTCTGAGAATACTATTAAAGATATCGATATGGGGTTTAAACTGTTCAATAAATACACTCTTTGAGTACATCAAAAAAAAAAATTTGAATGTATTTTATTCATTTTTTGTACACGTAAAATATGTTTAAAGCCAACGCCTCGAAAAGCAGGTACCGTTGCCGTGGTCGTGCAATCTTCCCAACGGATGGTCTGAAACAAAAAAATCAAATAGTTTCATGTTCAGTATGTCTTCAGGAACCGACCTAACTAGAATATTTTATGTACGTGCAAAATTAACAAAATGGCGGCTAAAATACGAAAAAAAATCGCGTTTTTTTTGGGTCTTTTTTTGCAATAAAAAAATAATTCTAATCAAAATTTTAAGTTGATTGTAGTTTGGTCGGTTGGTACACACATATAGAATATGTGTTCCAAATTTCATAAGGATCGGTTCAGTACTTTTTGAGTTATCACGACCACGGTACTTGAAAATGTCGTTTCGAGAAAAACGCGTTTAAAGTTTTGGTGAGTGATAAATCGTAGAAAAAATTATCTTACCCTCAATCAGCGATGCCTGGGCCATATAATATGCCTTCGACGTGTTCCAGGTGGGTGTTTTCATCCAATTTAGCCTTTTCAAAGTTTCAAAGTAGAATCCCGCCTTAAAGAAACACGTTTTTGGGCCTGAAAATGGCACAAACGCTATTAAAATGGAAAAAAAAACTATTTTTCATCGATTTTCCTCCAAAATTTTCTCATAAAATATCGTCCAAATTTGAAAACAAAAAAACAAAAAAAAACCAAAATTTTCAACAAATAAATTGATTCTTTTTTTGTTCAAGTGGTCATACATTCGAAAATACAACATTGAGCGGCTTGCCGTGAGACATTTAGTCTAATTGTCCCTACCACCGGCATTTGCGTTAGCCAAAGCGTAGGAGGTTGCATGGCTGAGTCTGTTGCAGACCATTCGCGTTACCCAGAATACACTACGTCGAGGTTGTCTGTCTAGCATTCCTGGCCCTGAGAAGGGCCGTTTTGTGTGTGTGTGCGTGTGTAACACACACACACACACCCACACACAAATCCTGGATACATCTGAAATAATTGAAAATGATGTTCTCACTTGAAAACTATGAACTTTATCAAAAAATTTTTTCAACAAAAGTTTTTAGTTTTCAGCTGACAAATTTTTTGGCAATAAAAAAAAGTTATGTTTCTGTTTGAAAAAAACATGTCAGCCTTTGTAACGCCGCCATTTTGAATTTTGGCTCCTCAAATAAATTTTTTTCAAACGTCCCCCTTCAATCCCTAGAAGTTTTGTTCCACACAATAGTTTGTCCGAGCAATATTTTTCGAAAAAATTCAAGTGTAAGATTAAAATGGGAAACCCTGTATATTAAGGCATCGTCAAAACATCGAGAGATATTGTCCACTCTATGCATACATTTTTTGTTATTCGTAATATTTGATTTTTTCCTAATAAATCTGTCATTCGGTTCCATCCGTTCGAAAACAATTTAGTTGAATCCACTAAATGTATCTGTTTAATTATTTTTAACTAAAATTAAATGCTTGTCTGTATTGCAATACACCCATCGAAGGGAAAGGGGTAGAGAGGAGGGAGACTTAACTATGTTTTTGCCTCCCTAACGGTGGCACTTTCCACCATGCAAAAACGGTGGATTTTTCAGACCTATATGTTACACCGTGGTCCAGTTACTTGATAATTGCTTAAAACTAGTCGAATGCGGCCAACTGAAGTAAGCCGTAAGTCCAGTTGCTTGACAATGGCCTGAAACCAGCCAGATCAGGCAAATTAAAGCACACCGTAAGTACGACCTTCGTACTATAGCGTGATCAGGCTCGGATCAAATGTCAGGGCAGCCTGACAATATTTCTACTTTGGTAATTTTCATAATGTAAAGGAAGACGAAATTGTCATAATGTACTAAGTGATTTGACGGGTTTTCATAGGAGTTTAAACGTTTTTTTGCAAACTAGTTCCTGTGTAAAACAGCCATTCAGCAATGAGTATAGGTGTCTCCCAATGTTAAAAAGCGTTTATTCAATTGTCAATTTTATAGAAAGGGTTTAGACGATCGATTTAAAATTTGAAGGGTGCATTCGGTATATATTGGAAAATGTACTGTGTAAATTCGTATCAAATAGTAACATATTGTCAATTGTCCGGAAACTCCTTAACTTCTAATATCGATGGCATGATATTCGCCACACAATCGTTATTTATGACCCACTTTCCTCTTCGGAACGATCATTAAGAAGAGAAATTGAAATAAAAACAGATTAAGGAATAAAAAAGGACAATCTTCGCGTCTAGCGTTATTTTTCCGAGGACCACACGCCGAGGGACATAATAAATTCTGGAAACCCGCGCCACTCTCGGGTCGTTCTGCATTTTCTCCGTCCCGCTCTTCCACTCTCTCTCCCTCTCTTCCTTTTTTCTCCTCTTCCGCTCTTGAAACAGGGCAATGCTCACCTCCCTTGAGCATAGCATCCCCTTACCACCCTCATTCCACTCTTCCACGGACTAGGTAAAAAAGTGAAGAAAACAAATAATTTCTCGGTCCATGCACCTTCTCCTACTGGGCCCAAATTTTTTCCTACCGCTGGCCGCGCGAAACACGTATGTACAATGAGCGAATCATATCCAGCGGGGTGTGCGCGTTAGTATTTTTCACGCTTTCAGTACCGTATGCAGATGCTCAATGTGTCTGCAGGCGATCGTATCAGCTTCGTTCCTCTGAATGCATATTTATGCGGGCGCGCGCACACACGCACATATGCCCACACCTGTATAGTGCTTGCCGAAATAATACAGATATAACGTACGCTGTCGTATGAGGAGAAACTACCGTTGATGTTACATATACATTCGAGCTGTCGTATGCGGCTTCGCTCCAGTCCATTTTTTGTCGACTTATCCGACAGCCTCCTTGTATACAATGTTCGCTGTTCTTCCCTTCAACCTGCAGCATTGTTGGCCGACAATACGATGTCTCCCGAAGGATTTCTATGTCACCAGTAGTGGAGTAATTTACGTTTGGTTGAGGGAGATCGAAATCATGGAGGGACTTATGTCCACTTGCGACCTTACTATTTTACTACCATAAGTTCCGCCAAAACCAAACCGTAGATAGTATCACTAAAATTCATTCTGTCGTCTAAGCGTTCTGTACGAATGCGATGCAAAATATTCTCCGACATGCTCTCTCTGTGTGCGATAGTAGATCTGATGCCTGACAGAATACCAATATTATTGAGAACAGATACCTAAGAGCGGAAGCAGAGCGACCCAAGGCTGCGTCAGTCAGGCTATCGCTCCAGTGAGAGATGTCCTGCAGTAAGCCAAGTGCTTTGCACGCCAGCTGGAATGAACGATGCACGACACCATTGACCGTTCGTAAATGTTCAAACGACGTAGGTCCCTTCACGGCTGAAGTAGCATTCTCACGTAGTAGCACTCCGCGTTATTAGGGTGGATGGTGTAGACACATCCGAGTGCACCAGACTTTTTCGCTATTGGATACTCTTCAACGTCGACACCCAGCTTTCTTCGTTTGAATATTTTGTTGTCGCAAGTACAATAAGATGGCACCTCGTTATATGTCAAAATGTTGTCAAACGAATTTTTAGCACACAGCTTGAAGAACACTGTCAAATTTATGTCACTTGGATTGTTGACTATATTGGCGGCGTTAGATTCTGTGAAGTACACTCGTTGACCGTTTTCAAGATGGTCGACTAGCCTAGTCACAGTCGGCTCTCTGTCGTGAATGTGGAACGACTGAATCTTGCGACGCAGTTCCTTTACGCGCCTGCACTGTTGTGATTAGGTGCGGATTTTCTTTTCGGCATTATGAAAATAGTATATTGATCTCTGTTTCAAATACGCCAGTCACGTCAACCGAAAACAGAAACAGAACAGTCGATGTGTCGAGGGGAGCGCGCGGATGTTTTCACTGCGAATGCGTTTTTCTGCGTGTCTGACACTTTTGTTGAATGCTCAGCCCCCCGACAACTTACAGTAATGGTACGTAGCCTATAATCTGCACCGAAAAATACGCCACCCACTGGTCAAAACCGCAGGAAGATTGGACCATTGGTTAGGAAATTCATCGCGGTCAAACAAAAACGGACTTTCATTTATAGGTACAGAGAAGATGAGAAGAAGAGAAAAGAAGAGATATGGGTGTTTCTCTACTATTTGGAAAGTGGCCCATACCACGATGTCGTATGCATGTTTTTCTTAAAAAAAAAAAACAAAGTATGTACAACGGACGGCAGTAATAAATTGAACATATACAGTCGAACCTCGATATAATGAATCTCTACGGAAGTTCGTTATATTGAGTTTTCGTCACATTGAGGTTCTGCTATATCGGGTTCAGGTTCCTTAGAATGTTTTTTAAAAAAATATATTAGTACAATAAATATAGGGATACTTTTCAAAGAAAGAAAGGTTTAAATTAAGGCAATTTTTACAAGCAATTAGCGATTAGAGGATCATGGATATTATTATGTCGTTGTACAGGGTGCGCCAGAGAAGCTTACTTATTTGAAAGGTCAATAAAAACAAAAGTACTTCAATTATTGTTTTAAATTTTTTTTTATTTGAGAATACAATACCCCAATTTTTTTTTCATGTAGTCTTGAAAATGACATCGGATAAATGGCGACCCCCATTGCGCATACACTGATGAAGTCGATTTTTGAAATTCGTATCCACTCTTTGCAGCATATCAATCGGTATGTTGGCAATGGCGTCGCGAATGTTGTTCTTGAGGTGTGCTATGGTCCGTGGTCGATCGACATAAACCAGGGATTTCAAATAACCCCATAAAAAGAAATCGCATGGAGTCAAATCTGGAGAGCGTGCCGGCCATTGGAGATCGCCTCTGAGAGAGATGAGGCGGTCGGGGAAATGTTGTCGCAACAAATTCATTGAGTCTCGTGCTGTGTGTGCTGTGGTTTCAGCAAGATGGAGCCACAGCACACGCAGCACGAGAGACGAGAACGGGGGTCGCCATTTATCCGATGTCATTTTCAAGACTACATGAAAAAAAAATTGGGATATTGTATTCTCAAATAAAAAAAATTTAAAACAATAATTGAAGTACTTTTGTTTTCATTGACCTTTCAAATAAGTAAGTTTCTCTGGCGCACCCTGTATAAAGGTTTCGGGTCTCCATCGGAAAGGAATGGACATATCTTCGTTATATCAAGGATTTCGTTATATCGCGGTTCGATTGTATGTTTAAAAAGCTTACACATTTTCTCCTTATTTGAATCTTATGGACGATTTTATAAATCGCATTTAACCAATCAAATGGCTTTATTTTTTGTTAAAACTTGATCACACCTTATGCCGTATAATCAATGATAAATCGAATAAAAAACGAATGCTGAATTATAATTATTTTTATCGATCGCAGATATGTTGCCCTAATCTTTTTAAGTGCTTACAGCGCAGCTTGAATTAAACTTATTAAACTCAACGTTCCACTTCAAAAACGTGTTCATTACTGACCCTCTCACTCTGGAAAATAACGAGGTCAGTCATGTCATAATCTTGATAAAGGAACGTTAACTGCTGCAGATAAAACAAACATTATCTTACACTATTAAATATCACAATCAACATCTTGTTGCTAATACTTGCAGTAGTACGTAATTAAATAATTATCATTATCGCTAACAACAAAATCAGCCGCATCGTTGTTTTTTTTTAAAGAAACAATTAAACCCTCATAATTTATTTCTCATACACAACACTGTAAAAACAAACGCGTTGTTTCAACATGTATCCTGTGTGTAATCTTGTCGCCATTTTCAACACGGCAACTTCTGTGTTGTGTCGTAACAACACATTTCATGTGTGTTGTTGCACCGCACTGGTAGGTCGTTGCTTTTATACACTATAAACGTGCGACGCTTGTCACCGAGTTTAACACGTCTAAAATGTTTCGATGCTCAAACGACACTCTTCAAGCGTGTTATGTTAATAAATTATACAGTTTTCTCCTTCCAATTTTCTACACGCTTCCACGCGTTTTGATGGAAGACGAATTTTTGTGTGTACTTGGAGACGCCTTGTATTAATAACATACTAGGTGCGCAACTAAGTTCCCGGGTTTCACACATGGATAGCGCTAGCGACCCATGTAGTCGGCATACAGGTCTGAAATTAGGTGTCTTTATAGCTTGGACATCTGTTAAGAATACCCAGTCGTAATGTAAACAAATATCGCAACGCAACGACCTTTTTTCTAACCTCGAAAATGTCAAATTTTGTGCGAAATAAACAGCGTTTGGGGGAAGCGGTAAGCCACTTCCGAAATTTTGCTTTTGCGGCAGAACAGAAAGAGTTTCCTGCATCGAATTGTTACTGACGATGAAAAATGGATATATTTCGAGAATCCCAAACGCAGAAAATCGTGGCTTTCACTTGGCGAAGCGTCAACATCGACGTCACGGCCAAATCGCTTCGGAAAAAAGATAATGCTCTGCGTTTGGTGGGACCAGAAAGGAATCGTGTACTATGAGCTGCTGAAACCGGGCGAAACTGTCAATGGGCATCGCTACCGACAACAATTAATCAATTTGAACCACGCATGGCTCGAAAAACAGCCAGAATGGGACACGAGACACGAACGTGTGATATTGCAGCACGACAACGCTCCGTGCCATCGCAGTTCCATCGTTCAGGACACCATAAAAACACTGAAACGGGATCTGCTACCGCACCCGTCGTATTCGCCAGACCTGGCCCCTTCAGATTATTACTTGTTCCGGTTGATGGAGCATGGCTTCGGTGGGCTACACTTGGCCCATGACGATGCAGTACAAACTTGGTTGGACGAATGGTTTCAGTTCAAAGACTTTCTTTTTATCATCGCGGTATTTATGTATTGCCAGAGAGATGGCAAAAATGTGTAAATAGCGAGGGACAATACTTCGAATGAACCATTTTTTGTATTTGTCTTGAAATTATAGACTTTGTATTGGCAAAAAAACCCGGAAACTTAATTGCGCACCTAGTATATAGCGTATTATCGATGGTGCATTATCATATTTGATGGTTTCCAGCCGACCTGAAACGAATTCCTGCGAATAAATTTTATTGTCACTACGTAGTCTTAACCCCAACCTATTTCCCCGACTACTGGCGTACTAACGTACGCCCACTACCATTAAGCTATCGACTACTTGCGGTTTTCTTATAAAGAGAAGAAACAGTATACGCGCGGTTACACCGAACAAGAGGGCTGAAGACAGAAGGCCCACGGTGATGTATATCTTACATTTTGCGTTTTACAATGTATAGCACACATACCCACGCGCATACCCATGCGCGCGCGCGCACACACACACACACACAAACCCACACACACACACACACACACGCGCGCGCGCGCGCGCGCCCGCACACACACACACACACGCACACGCACAGGCACACACGCACACACGCGCACGCACACACACACGCGCACACACGCGCGCGCGCGCGCGCGCACACACACACACACACACACACACACACACACACACACACACACACACACACACACACACACACACACACGCACGCACGCACACACACCTACACGGGCAACCGGAGGAGGCTCATATGCACGTGTATTTGCTGTTGGGTGAGTGGGTACATTATCCAAATCATTTAATGTACTAACAAATCCGGTTTTCCAATAACAGTATATATTTTTCGAATAGATTAACTGACAAATATAATTTTTACGTCGCGCTTTACAGCAAAACTTAACACTAAAAACTGCTGATATGCCCATATAAAATTATGAATGAAATAATGAATAGAGAAAAAATAACAATGAATGGTAAAATTAAAAAGCAATACAATAAAGCCGGGCAGTCTAGAACTATACTCCCGAAGGAAAATGGACTCGCGATTTTTCTTTTTTTTTATTATGTAGCAGGATCGAATTTCCGTTCGACGTTGCGTACGAATTTGTCCACTGCCCCAAGCGTACTTCTTTTAAGAGCCGTACTAATTCCAATTCCGAACATTCCAAAGTACTTCAATAAGGTGGAGCATACGCCGCATCCTACGTGAAATAGCTGGCCATGAGGATTGTCAGTATTTTGTAACCAAGTATGCCACAGCCGTTTCGGATTCGGCTGTGTAAGCCGCGATTCGTGGTGAGGACCCCTTGGTCGACACCAAATACTCCGTTGAGCCTAATTGCTGTAAATATGTATTATATATAAGAATATTTCTACATTCTACGAATTTCCACCAGATAATAATGTCGATTGTATGGTACATACTTTTGCAACAATAAAAAGAGGCGTGCTTGTTTTTTTGGACCTTGGCGGTTAAGTTTAACCACAATTTGATAAAAAAATTGATATTTTCCCTCTCGTCCTGCAGTTCACATTCAAAGTAGACAGCAGCTTTACTGAACATCCCTGTGTAGATGATTCGATTCTGCGTCGGTTTTTCCGTTCAGTTCTTCCTATACTCAAAAGTGAAAGATCTTTTATTAGAGATGCAAAATTACATATTCAATACACGAAGGACAAACCTAAGTTAAGACAAAGATTTATTATTGGGTTGGTTATGATTCAATGGATGTCTACTCGTCGTAAAAACATTATTATACAAAGAATCGATAAGTATTTCTATACAAATAATAAATATAACACAAGGGTCAATGTTAATTCTGCGTAACTCGTTTTTGTAAACGGTATTCCTTACGGAGACTGAACCAGTCTACGGAAGGGATTATTCTTACGTCACCAGTCTTGAGTCTCTGAATTGTCACAAATAAAGATTTCGTAATAGTTAAGAACTAGGTACTTCAATGGAACATACCCGTTCTTAACAACCAATAGATATACAGTCGGTCTAATCCAATGTTTCGTATTGATATACTATAAATACTTGTTTCCTATAACTGAGGCGTTTATTCAATGAGAACAGTGGAAAAGTTGTCCCAGATGTAAAGGATAGTTGGGTAAACGATATTTTATATTCGCACAAAACAGAATTCGGGTATAGTTACCAAATTAAGATTTGGACAAAGTCATCCATTGATTGTGGGCAGATAATGTGCAGTTGAATCGATGTAGCACTATAGTGCTAGTGGGCATTACAAGGAACAACTCTCATAGAAAAGAAGAGTTGTTCCTTGCTACTTCTAGAGGACAAATCGTTGTCCAACGATTTGTCCTCTACAAGTAGCAAGTTCGTTAATCAGAGGGCAACAAAGATGGCAGCATCAATACGTCGTAGAGAAAGGAACGCCTCTCATAGAAAATAGGCGGTCGACCGAGCCCACGGTTGACGTCTTGGCCACCCCTGCTCTAATGCATAATTAATATTCTATATATAATAGAATTATTCTATATATTAATATTCTATATATATATATATATTTTAGAAAGTTTTCTAAAGATTTGGCAGATCGCACAAAACAATCAAATCGTTAATTGATGCATCGGCGCAGAGAATAAATTCACGTTTTCACGGTCACAAACTGATATCCTCTAAGTAAGTGGACACGCGGTCACACAGTATCCAGTGTACCTCAATCGTATCTACATCGCGTCAGTGCACGAAAGAGCTTGTGCGACAAAGGCCTATGGTAGCGTACAAAGTAAATGTTCTTGCCAAATGTACGATACTTATCTTAAGTACAGATTTGTTAACTATTAACACATCATTATTTGAGACGAGTCGTCGATTTTTTAACAGTTATTTGCTAACTATTGGCAGGGCTATATTTGATTTGCCTGAAGATTTTTTAATTATTACCAAATATTCATTTTGTAACAAGTGTACGACTGTTATCTCAAAGAACTACTGGGCCAATATCCTAAATACAGATTCATTAGTGGTTAATAAATTCTTATTTGTGTTAAATAGAGAAGTTGTCGCGTCAACTGTGTGACTCTTGGCTCGAATGCGGCCGAAATAGTCGTTTCGAATGAAGATCAGTTAATTGTTGTGACATGTTCATTTGCATTGAACTCAGGATAGTCGTGGCCACTATATGTTAACGGCCTCAAATCTAAATATATTAATTGTGAACAACTCTCTACTCCTTTGAACTATATTATTATATCACAACTTCAACTCGTTATTCGATTGCCATAAACATCTATTGAGTTAAGAGAGATAAAAGTGATCAAATAAATCATTATTTTCAAAGAAATACTATGGCTGTAAAATTTTGTGATGAAAACACCAATATTTATTAACGACTAACAAATTATGTAACAGTTAATGAATATTTGAATAAAAGTGCCAACTAAATGTATTTCTTTACTATAAATAAACTGTTTTCTCAGTGCAATTTTCCATTTAGTAGAGAAACACAAATATGTTCTTTTTTTAGCTCTAGCATACATTTAGATTTGATACCAATCGAAAGAGGTTGACAATTTTCTGAATATGATCACGTATCTGGTCATTTAAAAGTAATTTCTTGCCATCGGGAAATAAAAAATGTTCAATGTTTTCGTGGAGATAAGCCACTATACCAGTTGAGTTGACAGCGAGCCGCTTTGGGTAATATAGGTAACATTGGTTCTAGATCCAACGTCACCTCATGTTACCAACCGATGGCGGTTTTTGTTCGCATAAACTAATGGGGGGGGGGGGGGGGGGGCAGAAGTACATGAAACATTATTCGTGTGGCACTCCGTACAAATGGGAGTGTGAAATTGTCATGTTGAAATTTCCATTTTTGGAATGCAGCGAAAGTGAATGTTTATTCTATTGCTCACATTTATTTCGCGGACGTAGGGTACAAATCTCACCGAAATGGTTGTTCTTATCCTCATGAGAGATCCACGGCCTTAATGTATAAAGAATTATAGATCATAATAAAAATGAAGAAATTGAAAGAATAGAGAGGACTTTTATTGCATTTCGACGATGCAAACTTTAACTCCATGTAAAATTCCATCGCAGCCTGCATGTGAGAAATTCTGGGGTGGCGATTCTCTGGCCACCGCAGTTAATAGCGGGGGTATCTTTGTTCGCTTTCGAGCTGTAGTTCGGCTTGCCGTGTCCAAAACCGCGTTATAGGAGATCACTCTCGCGTGCCGTGTTAATTGAACAATGGCTGAACGGAAATTTCAATTCAGCGGGCCAGAAAAACTCCACGTCAACAAGTTTTAGGTATATCCTTGGAAATTTATCGGAGGTATTCAATGTGCGCATATACGCAACATCAGATTTGAGGAGATCGTTTTTGGGCCTATGCATTCGTCATTACCAGCTAATTAATTTAAGACGCTCCAGAGGATTTATATGGATGGAAAAAAAATTATCTGGATTCCAATATGAGGCCTGCGAATTTTAAGTTTTCTACTGGAAGTTACGATTCCGATTAAAAAAATGACTAAATCTACTTTAAGGGATCAGCATATACAGGGTGAGGCATATAAAGTGCTACAGAGCAATAGCACTCAAGCGATTGATCACATCCAAAAATGTTTCAGACAAATGTTTCAGTATTCGAGAAGGCCGTCATACTGGACTGCCCTATTTTTTTTTATCAGTGGAGGCGCTGAATCTATGTCAAGGTCAACTTCCTTTTTTTTAATGGAACCATGTATTTTTTCCGATGACCTTGTGTTGTAGGTCGCTGAATTCGTCTTAAAATCGGTAATAATGTCATCGAAAAAAATACATGGCTCCATTTAAAAAAGTGGAGTTGACCTTGACGTAGCTTCAGCGTCCCAACCGATAAAAAAATAGGGTGTTCCAGTATGACGGCCTTCTCGAATACTGAAATTTTTGTCTGAAACATTTTTGGATATGATCAACAGTTTGAGTGCTATTGATCTGTTACACTTTATGTGCCTCACCCTGTATAAGCTTGGGGCCCAGAAAACAGATCGACAGTTAACGAGGTCGGGCTTTTACACACAATTAATACATACTCCTGCCAACTTTGGTTTTTTTTATTGAAAAATATTGATTAAGGATTAATTTGTTATTAGTTAAAGAAAGTGGCGCCGTTGCTGTATGGAAAATCGGTGCAGGTTATTCTGGGAACTAGTGTAATCTAAAATGAAAAACAAAAAATGTACTTTTAGTAGAATAAAACTTTCATATGAACGGCTCTATTTTTTAATCTCGAAAATTACGAAAATAGAAAGCCGTCGAAAAGGGTCGCTTTTCGAGGAAAAAGAAAATCGAACCCTTTTTCGACAGATTTTTATTTTTGTAATTTTTAGAATGAAAATAAAATGGTCGATAATGAGGAAGTTTTATTCGGGTGAACTTCCGAAAAGCTGTTACCTCTGGTTTGGCTGAAATTTTGCATATGTTCCAGTTAACGGACAACACCACTGTGACGGCTTCAGAAAATCGATTTTTTGAAATCCATCTAGAAAAATCTAAAATACATTTAAGATTAAGATGCCGTTGGACCCAGGTCGAAAAAATAATTATTTTCGGAGATATTGAATATTTTGTGGAGCGGTGCAGCGCTCCGTGACGCATGGGGTCCCGCGCAGCTGCGCGCCTCAGGATCGGCAGATATACCGGGCCTTTCCCATGTCCGGCCTTTCCCAGGTATTTTTTTGTCTCCCTTCACAAAACCGGCTATTGTTATAAATATAGTTTCGAAAAAAGCCATAGGTGGCGATAATTGAAAAATTTTCAAGGCAAGTATAGGGATAGCGTCATAGCGTCAGTTTGCGAATAGAAGCGACGGTACTTGTGTCTAAACGCTCCGAATCGTTTCGTTTATAAATATCGAACGCTCAGAATGATTCTTTGCACATCGAAATGGATAATCCGAAAGTGTACGCGGGGAAAAAGGGAACAAAACGAAAAACGAAAACCTCCGAACCGTTATAGCTCCGAAAATAGTTCTGCAGAGTATGTGAGCACGTCGGTGAAAAAGTTAAAATCGTCGGACAATTTAGAGGTCGGTGTTACTAACGATTTCGGTTATCGTATAGTACACCTCGTCAATGCATTGAACATTATATCGACGTTAGTGAAGTGCAAAGTGTGTGATCGCGATATAAAGTTTACTGAGAAAGTTTGCGCGGACTCGGATTCAAAATCGAGGTCCATTGCGGCCATTATGAAAAAGTGCAAATCAATTCGTGTCCTATGATTGACAATGCATACGAAATAAATCGTCGGATCGTATTCAGTATGCGTCTTCAGTATGCGTCGGTTTGAATGGCCTGATGAAGTTTTGTGCATTTATGGACTTACCGTGCCCCATATTTCAGTCTTTCTACGATCGAATCTTAAATTCGATTTCGTTTGCCACTAAAGCCGTGAGCACAGTGAGCAAACAAAAGGCTGCACTTGAGGAGGAGACAATTTCGATGGAAAATGGGGTGGAGAACGGAATTATCGTTCCAGGCGACGGATCGTGGCGTAAGCGCGGTTTCAGCTCGCTTTTCGGCATAACATCGCTAATCGGGTGGTACACTAAAAAAGTGATCGACGTTATGGTGAAATCGAAATATCGCAAAGCTTGCGAGCATTGGGAAAGAAAAGAAAGCACCGCGGAGTACTGGGAATGGAAAAGTACCCACGACGATGAGTGCCAGGCGAACCATAGCGGCTCCTCCGGAAAAATGGAAGTCGACTCAGCTGTCGAAATGTTTCAACGGTCTGAAGAGCTCTATGGCATAAAATATAAATATTATATTGGTGACGGCGATTCTAAAACGTTTCTGGGCATATCGAATAGCGATCCATATGACGGTTTCGAGATAAAAAAAAAGAGTGCATCGATCATGTCCAAAAACGTATGGGGACGCGCCTCCGCGAAATCGTGAAAAAACAAAAAGGATTGTCTGGCAGAGGGAAGCTCACCGGAAAATTGATTGACGAGTTGAGCACATATTACGGCTTGGCTATTCGGAGGAACAGCGATGATGGTGAAAAAATGAGGAAGGCAATTTGGGAAACTATCAAACATAAAATATCCACAGATAGTGAGCCACAACATGACGATTGCCCAGAGGGAGCCGAGTCGTGGTGTTCGTGGCAGCGAGCGGTCGCAAGCGGTAATATTTCTGAATATCGCCATAAGCCGCCTCTGCCTGAGGAAGTATTGGAGGCAATTACGCCAGTCTTCGAAAATTTGAGCAGAGATGATTTGCTGCAGCGTTGTTTGGGCGGCTTCACGCAAAACAACAACGAAAGTTACAACAAATCAGTTTGGGCAATAGCCCCCAAGTGTCAGTCCGGGAGCAAAAAAATCGTCGATATTGCAGCTGATATCGCGGTATTATTATTCAATGATGGCCTGAGAAGCCTCATGAAAGTTGTGGAGACGTTGGGGATAACGATCGGCCTAAATTGTTTCAATTTTTGCGTTGAAACCGACGCAGCGCGGATCGAGCTGGCGGAGCGCTCGCTCACAGACGCTGCAAAAGAGGCAAGAAGAGCCTCTACAAGTTCGCGAAAAGATGCTAGGGATAATGATTTGCTTCTTGAAGGCCAGCTATATGGTGCCGGCATCGCTGATTAAAGGTAAAAAATTTTTTTTCCAATTTATCGCATAACTTAACAAACCTAAAACATTGAACGCGTTTTTCTCAAAGCCACTTTTTTGAGTGCGGCACGCAGCAGAACTCGAGCAATTTTTATCCGATCGACTTCAAATTTGGACTGCATCAATAAAACTAGATTATCTAAAGAAGTACATAGGATTTTTTCGATATCTCAATAATAAAAAAAGTTATGGTCTATTTTCGACGAGAAATTTTGCTCGAAAATCGTCCTTTAATTTCAAAAGCGTGCCTATTTTTTTAAAATCAAAATTTTTTCAAATCCCTGTGTACTTCTCTTCAAAATATCATATTATTAACGAAAACACTCGGTATTTTTTTTCAGATCGACTTTGAAGAGAGTTCTGCTGCGTGCCGCGAACCACTGCAGAGGCAACAGTACCTGACGCGGGAGCTTCCCCAGCGTCACCATGGGGCGTGAAAAATTTGCAACATTTTTTTTATGTATCTTCAATAAACAACGAAGAAAACAAAAAAAAAATTTCGAATATCTCTTTTTTTCCCACAAAAAAAAATTCTTGAAAAATGGCAAAAAAACAGGGGTTCACAGTGGTGTTGTCCGTTAATGTCTCAAGTCATTCCTCAAACGGATTTTTTGCGTATTCTAATAGTTTACGAGATATCGATTTTGTTTCGGTTTGTTTGGTTTTTTTTGTTTGTTTAGGTTTGTTTTTTAGGTTACTCCTGCAGTACAGATATTCTTCCAGGGGTAAGCGTGGCACGCTAGCCACCAGTGAAGTCCGAGGAGTGAGGGTATCGATCGGCTGTGGCGAGCGATGTAGATATACTCGTGCGCCTAAAAAATAAACTTTAAAATTCGATTTCTCGTGAACTATTGGAATCCTTCAAAAATCCCTTTAAGCGATGTCTTTATACATTAAATGGAACATCTGTGGAAAATTTCAGCCAAATCGGGGGTAACAGCGATTCGGAAGTTTATCCTTTGATGGAAGCTAAAGTTAAGATCCGGGGGTATCAAACTACTTACCCCCAAAAAATCGTATTTTCCTAAACTTCAGACTTATGCAGATGGGTGTACAATCAGCTTCTAAAATATTGACAAACGATATCCTCCGGCGACAGCACAATTAAATTGATCGATTTATCGGGAAGAGTAAACGATGGCGAGTATGCATATTTTTAATTCGTCGGATACTCAGCCGCTAACTTTTATCAACACGTCGCCATCGTGAACCGGGTGCCAGGTGTGTTTCACGGTATGCTCCCTCTTTGTCCCTTGAATGCATTCGTATATATATTACACGGATATACTATAGGTGCGCACCTAAGTTTCCGGATTTTTTTGACCACTAAAAAATCGAAAATTTCAAGACAAATACAAAAAATGGTTCATTCGAAGTATTATCCCTCGCTACTTATACATTTTTGCCATCTCTCTGGCAATACCTAAATACCGCGACGATAAAAAGACGCGTCTTTGGACTGAAACCATTCGTCCAACCAATTTTGTACTTCATCGTAATTGGCCAAGTGTAGCCCACCGAAGCCATGCGCCATCGACCGGAACAAGTGATAGTTTGAAGGGGCCAGGTCTGGCGAATACGGCGGGTGCGGTAGCAGATCCCATTTCAGTGTTTTTATGGTGTCCTGAACGATGGAACTGCGATGGCAAGGAGCGTTGTCGTGCTGCAATATCACACGTTCGTGTCTCGTGTCCCATTCTGGGCGTTTTTCGAGCCATGCGTGGTTCAAATTTATTAGTTGTCGGTAGCGATGCCCATTGACAGTTTCGCCCGGTTTCAGCAGCTCATAGCACATGATTCCTTTCTGGTCCCACCAAACGCAGGGCACTGTCTTTTTTCCGAAGCGATTTGGCCGTGCCGTCGATGTTGACGCTTCGCCAAGTGGAAGCCACGATTTTCTGCGTTTGGGATTCTCGAAATATATCCTTTTTTCATCGTCAGTAACAATT
>OX632356.1:14632303-14740426 GCA_951751655.1 Ophion costatus | reverse complement strand
CGAGAGAGAGGGTGCGAGAGAGTGGGAGCGAGAGAGAGGGATCGAGAGAGGGGTAGCGAGAGAGCGGCAGCGAGAGAGGGGGAGCGAGATAGCGGTAGCGTGAGCGGGGAAGCGCGAGAGGGGGAGCGAGAGAGGGGAAGCGAGAGTGGTGGAGCGAGAGGGGGAGCGAGAGAGAGGGAGTGAGAGAGAGCAAGAAAGTGCTAGAGAGAGCGAGGGAGAGCGAGAGAGAGAGAGAGCAAGCGTGAGAGCGAGAGTGAGTGCGAGAGACAGCGAGAGAGAGCGAGAGAGAGCAAGAGGGAGCGAGAGAGAGCGAGAGAGAGAGCGAGAGTGAGCGAGAGAGAGCAAGAGAGAGCTAGAGAGAGCTAGAGAGGGCGAGAGAGAGCGAAAGAGAGTGAGAGCGAGAGAGAGACCGGGAGGGAGAGAGAGCGCACGAGCGAGCGATGATGAAGAAGTGAAGGTTAGGGGTGGGTGTCCGTGTGTGCACTTGTATAATAGCCGATATTCCCGTCGCCTTGGGTACCCCGTGAAAAAGCATCCAGACAAAGAAGGTTCCCTTCTTTGGGGGGCTCTGTATATTTCCCTATCTCTACGTACATCGCACAGGCGCACACGCACACACACACACACGCGCACACACACACGCGCGCACACACTCACGCACGCGCACCCACACACACACACACACACACGCACGCACACACGCACTTGCACGCACACACGCGCGCACGCACACAGGCACACACAGACGCACACACACACACGCACGCACGCGCACGCACACACACACACACACACACACACACACACACACACACACACACACACACACACACACACACACACACACACACACACGAACACACACACACACACACACACACACACACACACACACACACACACACACACACACACACACACACGCACGCACGCACGCACGCACGCACGCACGCACGCACGCACGCACGCACGCACACACACACACGCACACGCGCGCGCACACACACACACACACGCGCGCGCGCACACACACACGCAAATGCACACACGCAAACGCACACGCGCACGCATGCGCATACGCACACGCGCACGCGCATACGCACACGCGCACGCGCATACGCACACGCGCACGCGCATACGCACACGGACACGCACACACGCGCACACGCACACGCACGCGCGCACACGCACGCGCACACGCGCACACGCACACACGCACACGCGCGCACGCACACCCGCACACGCGCACACCCACACACACATATTTAAGGTCTTCTACGTGAATCCGGTGGACTTTTTCCCTGACCCCTGCCAATTCGATATTTTTATCTTATTGCATTGATCCTAAAGGACACCCTGATTTTTTCCCCATTTTTCGAAACAAACCTAAATAAAAAAATTCCGAAAACACGCCCCGATTTGAAGAATCTGAAAAAAGGCCCTTCAAGACGGAATGATACCTCATCGCGGTCAGTGAGACAAACGTAGATCAGATGATGATATGCCAATCTACGTTTTTTTTCTCAAATTCAGAAAATTTGAGGGCGGACAGCTGTTCGTCTATCTATTTGACGTCGTTTGGCAAAGTTTTGACGGGATCTAAAGAGCGTTTTCAGAGATTGTTGTGTATCTATAATTGTTCTACCATACCGACCGCGATGAGGTATCATTCCGTCTTAAGGTAGTACTAGCGGATTGACTAATCAACAGAAAATCTATAAATGATCGAATCTGAAAAGGGTAAGATATAATACATTTGGGTATAATAATATACATGATAAGGAAAATAATTATTTAAGAAGTGTATGTAATAACTGTGTATCGTATTATGAAAATAAAGTATTAAAATCGCAATCAGATTTGACTTGACTTGTCACAGGCCGCCATTTCATCATTCTGGTAGTATCGGTGGCAACGATGCGCTCGGGTGCTTTCGATAAATGTCTAGTGTGTGTTTGTTTACCGTATGGCGTGTGGTTGTAGTGTGTGTGAAATGTGCATATTGTAAAGGAAGAAATGACAGGCGCGGCTAGCCGACGCAAAAATTAGTCGATTCAATCGATAATATCTGCTCGAAATGTCCCGTAACCTATATTTTCCATGGAACATACGTGACCGCGACAGTTTTCTTGTTATTTATCGCTTTTCGCATAGCTCCAATCTAATCGTGAACTATTATTATTTCCGTTCCAATATTTGTTCCGCACGGATTCTCTATAAGGTGCGGGTTGAATGTATTGATTTCGTGAATTAATTACTATTATAATCTGCCGGTAAGGCATGCCGAGTTTTCGCGGACGTCATTCTATATGTCTATACTACAGCATATAAAAAATTAAATTTTCTTTCTAATAAGAAGGTTTGTGCACGTACTACCTTAATGCGTGATAATATATTATGTAAAAGTGCTGAATCCGACTTCAGTTGAAATTAATACCTTATAGACTTATACATTAATACTTATATATTAATAGAACTGTTTGGCTGCTAACGAAAAAATCACACTTCTACTACGGGGGCTAGCTTATACATTTTTACCTATAATCACGCATTTTTGGGACTTTTTTCAGATTTTTAAATTGGGCCGTTTTTTTCGGAAAAAAAAATTTCTAAGGGTTGTTTCGAAAAATGTAAAAAAATTTAGCGTGTCTTTTAGAGTCCATGGAAACATATTTAAAAAAATAATAAATCGAATTGGCGGGGGTCAGGGAAAAAGTCCGCCGGGTTCACGTGGAATACCTCATATGCAGGGTGAGGCACATAAAGTGTTACAGCGCAATAGCACTCAAACTATTTATCATATCCAAAAATGTTTTAGACAAAAGTTTCAGTGTTCGAGAAGGCCGTCATACTGGACGACCCTTTTTTTTATCGGTGGAGGCGCTGAAGTCGCGTCAAGGTCAACTCCATTTTTTAAAATGGAACCATGTATTTTTTTCCATGACATTGTGTTGAGGGTTGCTGAATTCGTCGTAAAATCGGTAATAATGTCATCGAAAAAAAATACATGCTTCCAGTTAAACAAGTGGAGTTGACCTGGACGTACCTTCAGCGCCTCCACCGACAAACAAAATAGGGAGGTCCAGCATGACGGCCTACTTGACACTGAAACTTTTGTTTGAAACATTTTTGCATATGATCAATAGTTTGAGTGCTATTGCTCTGTAACACTTTATTTGCCTCACCCTGTACATATATATATATATATATATATATACTAAAAAGTACAATAACACACGCCGGAAGGAGGGAGAGTATGGTTAGGAAAGCAAGTAGAAGGCGGTGGGTACGCGGTCCGGTCGATATATCAGGGCTCCACTGCAGCTGTCTGTCAGCCACGCGGACTCTACACGCCAGACGACGTCGTGCTCCCGTAGAATCTCTCGCTGCTGCTCTCACCCACCCCCTCCCTCCCACGGACCTCCTTTTTCTCTACATCCCTCTGCTTCACGTGAAAATCCCCGACGATAGAAAGAGGAAAGTCAGACGTAGCGAGGCAACGAGCGGCGCGGGGTGGGGGCAGGCGAAAAAACGGTTCTGCGCTCCTGCCGTTGCTTCTGGGCAATTTTTCATCGTCGTTGCAGCGCGAGCGGGCATGGGAGTGGGTGGCGGCGAGGGAGAGAAAGAGAGGCCGTGGTGGAAGCGGTCCCTGATGTGCTTGTGCGCCATACACTTGTCCGCACGCGGGCGAGTTTGTTCGTGCATATGCGTGTGCACCCATATACGGTGTAGCTATGTAGCGTTGGAATTCCCTCTGCGACGAAGAGGGAAATTCTGCTACGTCACTTCTTCGGAAACGAAGGGACGAGATTAACGTTGGAATGATCGCCGGGCTACTCTTGGACGATGATTCTCGCGACATACGACGACACATTCTTGTACTTGTTCGAAGCGCGAAAAAATGTTTGACTATCGAATTTGCCTGCTTCGATGTAAATCTTTCGGGATAAAAGTGATTCGATCCGAAGTCACAGTTGCGTAATAACTTTGAGGCAGTATTCTAGTCTAGAGGCGTTCCAGATTCGAAGTCTTTCAGGTGTTTGTTCGGGGTTGAGAAAAAAAAACAAAGAATATTTTTATTATTCACTCTTCAAAAGAATTTTAATTGATGTTTCAAGAACTTCCGAAAACATGTATGTGCAAAAAAAATTCAAAACGTTATAGGACTCTAAATATGGCCGCAAAAAAGAGGCGGTCGACATAAAGTATATAAAAGCAATTTGCTTTCTGTTTTTCTTGACCGATAAGAATGTCAGAGTAACAGGTACCGAGCGGAATTTTTTTTCAAATAGTGCCTGTCTGACACACATGTAAATCTAACGCCCTATTTTTTTCGAAGTTGATAATATTTTTAAAAATATTAACGATGACAATTTCGCAATACCCGAGGTAGGGACGATAGAGGGATATACGGGATGGACCACTTAACGTGAACACTCCAAATATCTCCGTTGCCTTTAGGGTGAGGAAAAAATGTCGTGAGGCAATTTGATTGATTGCGAAGTGCTGATACAGTGGTGAAAAATTAATTTTTGTCACGGTCATAGTTTTTTCGTTCTCAAGGTCATCAATGGTTTTTCAAATGGGAATATGTTTTTTTTTAATTAAGACGTTGTAGCTGATATTCAGACGAATCATTATGACCCTGAAATGATTTTTCACCAAAATATACGTGTAAAAACGGGAAATCGCGATGGTATTCACAATAAGAATATCCGAATAATGTAATTGAAATTTTTGCGCAGAAAATTTATTGTAATAAATGTTCGAAGTGATGGCCATTAACCTCGACACATTTAGAAGACGTGGGATGAATGATTTTCTTGACCTTCGAATTGTTTCTGGTATGATGGCGGCGTAGGCTCTTGTAATTCATTCTCGCATGTTTGCCCGCATCGTCGGAACATCATGGTAAATACGATCCTTTATAGCTTCCCATAGGAAGAAATCAAATGGCTCTAAATCTGGCGAACGGGGAGGCCAAGGAATTACTGCACCTCTCCCAATCCAGCGTCCGGGAAATGTTCGGTTTAACGCTTTGCGAGCTATAATTGTCCAATGAGCTGGACAGCCATCACGTTGATACTACATTTGGCATCGCTGTGCTAATGGGACATCTTGTAGCAATTACTCCAAAGTATTGTTAAAAAAATCAACGTGCTTCCATTAAAATTGCCGTCTATGAAAAATGGTCCAATAATCCGGTCCTTAACTATACCCGAGTCAAAATTTTCGATCCGCAAAATGAAGGCTTACCCGAGTCAAAATTTTAAGCCTCCTTTGAACCCTTGCATGACCCATTTCTTTTGTAATGCACAAGTCGCCAGCCTCCGTTGCACCTACCAAACCCTATTCGTCGAGTTCAGTGCCATAAAGAGACCTCCTCTTAGTCCAGTGTAGCCTCTGTTAGACCTCCCACACCTTCTTTCGACCCCCAGTTTCAGTGACCCGTGCAGAACACAGGTCTCCTCATCCTGCTTTTGATCTCAAATTCGTTGCCTCGACCCCACTTAACCTACTTTTGGCCCAAATTCGATATCTCCTTCATCATCACTCTATTGTGGCCTGTTCGGTAACCCGTTCGATGACGAAAAAGATACGTTTTCCCTGATTCCCCGAAGAATGGCACAGGTAAATATGTGTTATCAGATGATGAATAAATACTACACAATTAATAAAAATACATCGTCACCTTATCAAATTATTCGTGCAATATTAATATGCGAAAACAATCTAACTTTCTCTATATCGGTTTATTATCATTTTATAGGTGATTCATAAAAGAATTCTCGCATATGCAGTCTTACTCCAGTTCCATCGAATTTATGGACGTCACAAGTTTTCCTCTTTCTTCAAAATTCTTCAAAAATTCCAGGCTATCCAGTATAAACTTACGCTGCTTTTTTACATCTTTGATATTTCCACTTAAACCCTATAGTTCTTGAGTTTACATTGAATTTGACAGAATGTCTTTTTTTAGCCAAAAATGAAATAACTTTGCGAAACAGAATTGTACGAAACTTTTCAAAAAATGAAAATGGAGCTCCTGCTACCCCGTTCAAGCTTATCATGGATATACATGACCAAAAAATTTCCCACAATTCTCAATTTCGATGGTCGAAAAAGTCGAAAAACAGTCACGTACAAAAATGCGTACTGGGTCGAAAAAAATGCATTAAAAAAATATTTCAAAAAAGCAAATTAAAGCTGGCTTCGTTCCCTCCAAAGCGCCATTCGGTAAATTTGGTTATCTTTTTTTTTTACGTAGCTATGTAACTTTTAGTGCGGCAAGAAATATCGACTGGGGTATCCAAACCTTTGAGCGGCAATTTATATTATATAATACTATATATACATATATTATACTTGAAATATGTGTTTGCATTAATATATTCGAATATACATTACTGGTGAAAAATTTCGGACACTTCAGATAATTGCAAAACTTTCAATCACTTTGGATAATTGCAAAATTATGTTAGAATAATTAATTACATAGAGCTCTATAGTATCTTCGTAAAATACTAAATTATTTATTTCATACTTTATTGTATATTACTCTAACATTATTTGGCAATTATCCAGTGCTCACCAGTTTTGCAATTACGTGAAGTGTCCGAAAACTTTTGGCTGGCAGTGCATATCTAAATAACATACAATGTTGATATCTATATAAAACGTTAGGGTATTAATAATAAGACCCTAACGTTTATGGACGATATAGATAAACTCCTGGAGCCTCTATCTATAGATGGAGGGTCCAGAGCGTTTACAGTGTGCCTACACTGACAGAAAAACTCTATTTATCTTAACTAACCGCGTCTATTTGATTTTCTTTTATTTAACGAGATTCTTCGTAGAACTAATTTTTTCCTATTGCATTCCATTATTATAATTATTTATTTCAATATATTCAAATAATTGATTCACTCAAATCAAAATTTAATAACGTCTAATAATTGAACATTTCATTTGATTTCCATCCATTTGTGATTTTGTTAGATCTGTTAAAAAAACTATTTAGTTGAATTTACTAAATGGATCTAGTAATTTTTTTAAATTTAAATTAAATACAATTTTCGTAGAGCAAAGCATTTTTTTTATTTGATTGAACTAATCGTCTTGTCTTTGTTGCAACACTTATGTCAAAGGGGCATGGGGGTAGAGAGGGTGGAGAGAGAGAAATTATATACATATATATAGGTTATGTTTGAAAAATGTATAGGATGTTATCCGATAAAACTCTATTGATCACAATGATATTAACTAATTGATATAGTTCATGTGATACAACAAACAATTATAGGTATTTATTTGGTCTCCTATGCCATATCTGCGACTAAACTGTTATAAGCACTCGGTAGCATAGGGGCAACGTGCGTAGCTATGAATAGAAAGGTACTAGGTTCGAATCTCATATAGGTAGGTGAAATATTTTCTTCGAAAAAAATCATATCAAAAGGCTAGGGGATGACGAATTACGATGAAAAATCGTTGTGGTAAAACTCTGAATTGAGATTCATTTTATTTTGGATTTACCAAATATTTTATGCATATAGCACCTAGACGTACAGTGTACATTGCAAGCAAAAATAAAGATTTAGATTGGTAGTGTACAGTAGGTCGAAAGGGGAGCCAGTAGGTTCGGCGGGAGTCCTCAACGTAGGCCCATCTAAGGTTCCGTAGCTTGAGTTGTGGACCTCATTGACCTCCTTTGAGTCAAAAAGTCTACTTTCTGCCATACCGAAGGTTCAATCAACGGAGGGCCTAACGCATAGCGTTTCCAATCACTGTACCCTCCTTTAGATCCCCGATTATCCGCTATCGCCGATTTTTGCTCGGGAAAGGAAGCCTTCATTTTCGGGTCGAAAATTTTGACTCGGGACGTGCGAAAGAGTTTCTTAAGTGCTAATTGTATTATTTTAAAAGCAAATCACATAAGTTTTCGCTGCACCATATCGTAAAACACCACAAAAATGACCCTCATTTGACAATTAAATGCGTTGAGTACGGGTGCGGTACAGTGTTTAAAAATTGGAAAACCTACAAACGACACGTGGCCCGGAAACATCCCGACGCCGAGATTCCAAGTGAAACGCCATTCACTCGTCAAAACGAGGATAGTACGTTTGAGGAAAATGGTAAGTATAAAATTATGGTTTATATCAACTCATATCAATTCCATAGTTGTCCTATAGTGTATGTATAATCTGAGTTTGGGTTTTCCCCGCTCTTCTTACAGTGACATTTAAAATATGTTGATGATTATAGGGCCAAATATACCGCCACGTGACCGTTTGGAACGGTGCAGTGCCAATGTTTTCGTAGATTCGGGAAAACTGCAATGTTAGCCAGACAACCATCAATACCCAGATAGAACATTGACGTATATTAAACATAAAAACGAGGTCGCCATATACGTTTGTAAGACGTTTTTAGTACGTATACTGAAGAGCTAAATGTCCGGCTAATATTCGTATAATGTATATATATTCTACCTCTATTAAACGGTATACTTGATGTATCCAAGACGTCGAAAATACGTCAAATGTATTGTTCAATAAACGTAGAATATATAAAAATCATACGGATACTAGCCAAACATTTAGCTCGTCAGTATACGTACTAAATACATTTTACAGACGTCGACGGCGATATCGTATTAACGTATATTTGATATATTATAAATGGCTTATATGCGAATAATAAATCCATGAAAAATGTATTCCACACACGTATGGCAATACGCATATACGGTTACACATATAAATCGTCGTATACTTATAAATTCGTGCGATGAATACGGAAAATCATAAAATACAGCTCGCGGTCATTAACAATAAAAATCTGAAAAAAATCAGCAACATTTGGCATGTTACATATATATATATGCGCGCGCGCACGCACGCACGCACACACACACACACACACACACACGCACGCACGCACGCACGCACGCACGCACGCACGCACGCACGCACGCACGCACGCACGCACGCACGCACGCACGCACGCACGCACGCACGCACGCACGCACGCACGCACACACACACACACACACACACACACACACACACACACACACACACACACACACACACACACATCCGAAATATGATCAAATCTTCGTGGAATTCTGTACATCTTATAAACGTTAAATCTTTGTTTATCTTCAAATTAATTTATTAAACTAAATGTAGGAATATTGAGTGTAAGTATAATATACGTACATACAATCTTATTGGTATTTACCAGTATTCGATTGACATACGTTTGTATAATACGCGTATCAAAAGCGCGTAAATGCAGTTATTGATATAAGTGCTCCTATCATCAACTATTGCAATGATGACTATATTGCTCCACATTGTTACCTGTAAACATATACCTGGTTTTTTATACGTACATTAGATGAACTTATATCGATCAAAGATTGGTGACAATCGATATAGTTGAATCGACGTATATTATACTCGAGTATAATACCTATAAATATATGGTTTAATGGATCAGTTTGATGACATAAATCTATTAAACGTATATGAAATGCATGGAATTTCACAAAGATTTGATCATATCATTATATTGCAGATATACCCATATTAGACGCGCATCCCATATCTCTTTCAATCCATAAGTATAGCAATTGCTGCATTCACACGTATGATACGTATAGTATGCAAATTCATATCAATAGAAAACTCATTGAATCTTTGATGTTTAATATACGTATATTATACGTTCATTGAATAGCTTCAGATCTAAGAATCGCAATCGTAAGATAATTTACAAATATTATATGTATATGAGATGTACAAAATTCCACCGAGGTATGTAGAAAAAAACACGTACAATATACGTATATAAATACGTCATATTGACAGGAATGCAGTTGGATTCATCTTTATCGTGAAGTATATGTTTCGTATACATATAATAAATGTATATAATTCGATGTCAAATGCTTATTGTATAATTTACGTAAATTATACGTACATGAAATTCTTTCGCTATTATCAATTAAATAGACCTACAATATACATTCAGTATATGTCTAATACAGGTATATCATAGACGTATACATATCATATACATATATACATGTAATATATGTATATTATACCTTCTTGTTCTATCTGGGTAGTAGCATCGATGGTGTACGAAGCTCATGGCAGACTATTTCAGAAATTATAATGGTAATTCTAATATTATTATGGGTTACTTATATATTGCCTAACGAGTTTTTGCAAGAATAATTCTTTGTGAACATGGCGGCGAAGGAGAAAAGAGACATTTGTCTTATTATAATCCCATGCATAAAAATACAAAGCATATTGGTTCTATGCAAAGGTTGAACATAAGACTACTCTAACTTGTTACTCTGCATATTCAATATCTGCTTAAGTATTCCTTGCGTAGACTGGTTACGCAGAATAATCTCTTGCATAGAGCAGTTACACAGAGTAATTCCTTGCAAAGACTGGTCATGCAGAGTAATTGCTCGCATAGACTGGTTACAGCAGAATGATTCTCTGCGTAGACTCACCAGTCACCGCAAATAATTATTCTACGGCACCTCGTGTACGCAAACGATTATTCTAACGTCACCAGTCTTCACAACGAATTATTCTAGCATCACCAGTCTATGCAAGAATTTACTCTGCGTAACCACACAGATTAAATTGTTGCGAAGACTGATGACGTAAGAATAATCCCTTGCGTAGACTGGTTCCGCTAGAATCAATTTTTTCATCGACCCGTTACACTGAAATAATTCCGGTGAAAGGCTCCGCAAGGAATACCGTTTACAAAAACGAGTTATGCAGAATTAACACTGACCCTTGTGTTCTATTTATTATTTGCATAGAAATACTTATCGATTCTTTGTATAATAATGTTTTTATGACGAGTAGTCATCCATTAAATCATAACCAACCTAATAATAAATCTTTGTCTTAACTTAGGTTTTTCCTTCGTGTATTAAATATGTCATTTTGCATCTCTAATAAAAAATCTTTCACTTTTGAATATAGGAAGAACTGAACGGAAAAACCGACGCAGAATCGAATCATCTACACAGGGATGTTCAGTAAAGTCGCTGTCTACTATGAATGTGAACTGTAGGACGAGAGGGAAAATATCAGTTTGTTTATCAAATTGTGGTCAAACTTAACCGCCAAGGTCCAAAAAAACAGGCACGCCTCTTTTTATTGTTGGAAAAGTATGTACCGTACAATCGACATTATTATCTGATGTGAATTTGTAGAATATAGAAATGCTCTTATATATAATACACATTTACAGCAATTGGGCTCAACCGAGTATTTGGTGTCGACCAAGGGGTCCTCACCACGAATCGTGGCTTACACAGCCGAATCCGAAACGGCTGTGGCATACTTGGTAGCTGACGCCACGAATAAACTAAAGATTATAAACTAGAGAGGAGCCAACAGCTTACAAAGTACTAACGATCCTCATGGCTACCTATTTCACGTAGGATACGGCGTATCCTCCAGCGTATTTAAATACTTTAGAATATTTTGACTTGAAATTAGTACGGCTCTTAAAAAAAGTACACTTGGTAGTGGAAAAATTCGTGCGCAACGTCGAACGAAAATTCGATTCTTTAACGTAATAAAGAAAAAAGGCATATAGTCATCCCATTTTCGTTCGGGAGTATAGTTCAAAACTTCCCTGCTCTATCATATTGCTTTTTAATTGTACCATTCATTATTCTTTTTTTAGTACTTTTCATCTGAATGATTTAAAATCTGAACTATAGCTTCTTCGATAGATTCTCTACCAGAGTGGAAGGCGTAACTCAGCACCGCCTCGCCACTTTTCAGTCTAGGTGCTAATCTATAAAACCTAAAAAACGCACTTAGTGTAGTTATAATTGAGTCGGCATTTTGTATTTCTTTCATAATTTTTTTTTTCGTACTTCAACACATGCAGAATTAACCCTGCAAACCTCATTTTGATTGCTTTTAATTATCGTCAACAAAAAATTCTCAAAGGGTCTAATTTTGCGGTGAGCCGCATCTCGTGCAGACATGTCCCGACTGAGGAATTCCCTAGTTTGTGGCGGGTCTTGACCAGATTTGCTTTGTCTGATTTACCTGACCGAGTGCTCTCATAGAGCAGACCGAGATGGTCATAAAATCGTTTTTTACGGCTTACCCTTTATGTGGTATAGTATTAGGTGGTATACAGATATTTGTTAACCTTTTGCACTTAAATGGTAACTCTTTTACCACTCACTATCCCAGCGAAAAGGGTTATTTCACTATCATCGCAAGATCGGAAGAATAAGTTTATGATTTAGTCGATGATTCATGAGAAGTGTACGCTGTAAGCATATCACTTCTGTACGTGGTACAACGCACATGATATATTTACTTTAATATCCTCCATTTAAGCGGATTGTTGCCGAAATATATTGAAGTGATGTCTTTCCGGCCAGACCATGGATATTCCCCAATATGGCGACAAGGCGTTCAAAAACCACGAATGGTCAGCCTTATTTTTTTGCTTCATTAAATAATTTAGCTAATCGTTATGCTCAAATAATTAGTTATTGTAGTCCCATGATTTATGATAAGGGGCCGTACATAAATTACGTAGCCCAATTTCGGGGGGGAGGAGGGTCCGGATAGGCGTTACGGTCTACGTACGTTGGGGCGGGGGGGGGGGGGGGGGTCGAGGTTTGCGTTACTCCACGCTTTTAGAACTTCCAGAAATAGAAAAATGTCTGCATGTTCAAGTTTTTAATTTAAAACGCCCGCGTAATTTTACCGCGGAAAGTTGACGGTTTTCCATACGAAGTGTCTGGGAAGTCACTGTGCAAGAACTTGCACAGTAGCTTTTCCTCTTTCCCCATGTGAAATATGGGAACATTTTTTTTTACAATTCTTGAATGTATATATATTGAAAAATATGTTGGTAACATTTTTTTTTCTCAACTTCGCAAACTGATGGAGATGTAGTCACTTTAGTGAGAACAGGTAGCGCGACCAGTTGGTGTCCTCAGTTGCTACAGGTGTGGCATCGTCCACAACAGTTGAAGTGCAGGCTCTTATTATTTTGGGAAATATAATAAAGATGAAAAACTGTCATATGACCCGCGACTTTATACTTTTATGTAAGTATCAATGTTCTAGAAAAAACATAACTTCATATCAAGAAAAGCGGAACGAAAAATTTGTACGGGTTTTTCTTGAAACTACTTTTCGTGACCTTCTTCCAGCGAGAACTCAAAAACTTATCAACCGATTTCCATTTTTTTTTGACATTTTTGTAATTGCAGTGACTAAGGTTGTACGTGACCGATTTCTTTAATTTTGCTAATTACTATTGTTAATGACGGCTTGAATAAAAAAAGGGTCGGAAAACCGTCGGAATTTTGTAAAAAAATACCAAAATAAAAAAGCGGCTACGCATAATGATAGCTACATTTGTATAGATATCGATAACTTGTTGAATTTTTATTTACAGATAACCTTTCATAAAGATATCGATGGGACAATAAAGAGAATTTTTTTTCGTCGCCAAATCAGGGTTAGTTAAAAAAATGTCAAAACATTGGTATAAAACTAGATGAATATATCCTTCATAAAATGAGTGTAAACCCGATCCATTCATAATTAGTCATTTCTTTGAAAAAAATGCAAGTATTGATGACAAAGGACATAGAGGGGGGGGGGGGCAGGCCTTACCAATTTTTTTGACATTTTTGTAATTGCAGTGACAGGATGTACGTAGTCGATTTTTTAAATTTTGCTAATTACTATTGTTAATGACTGCTGACGACAAACAGGGATCTTGAAAATAGAAAAAATGCCCAAACCGTCGGAATTTAGTAAAAGAAAACAAAAATAAAAACTCGGCTACGCATAACGATAGCTATACATTGTAAAAAAGGTATGAAATGTACAATACATTTAAGATACAAAGGAATTGAATTTTTCGAACTCAGTAGATGAAATTAAATTTGAAACATTTGTATCATAAATTTAAAACAGGAACATGAAATTCTAACGTGGATATAGAATTTAATGAATGGAATATGGAATTTCAAAGACAAGTTTGTAAATTTGTGGAAAATGTATTGCATTAACCCGTGTCTTCAATGGAAAAGTACCACAGATGTATGATAAATCGACTATAAAAAACAGAGCATTGAAAATACAAAACAAGTTTGAAATTTATTTACAGCTGCCTGAAAAATATAATATATGTGAAACTGAATTTTACGATACGTACAATGCATGATCACAACAGATTTATTTAAAAGTGCTGAACTGGAATTGAAAAAAGAATTCATAAACGCTGATGAAAATCACATGAAACAACGTGAAAATTATATTAAATTTACACTACATTTAAGGGACAAAAGAATTGAATTTTACGAACTCAGTAAATGAAATTGAATTTAAGACACTTGTACCGTAAAAATAAAAAACAGGAACATGAAATTCTAACGTGGATATAGAATTTAATAGATGCAACATGGAATTTCCAAGAAAAGTTTGCAAATTTATGGAAAACGTATTGCATCAACCCGTGCCTTAAATTAAAGATTACAACAGTTGTATATTAATTCAAATATAAAAAACAGAGTATTGAAAATACAAAACGCGCTCAACCCACCTCGGCCGCTCGCGACGACCGATGGTCGCGCGTAGTTCGCGTAGCGCCCGAGGGACGGCGCCTTGTTCCGCACTTTCCCATAGTCACTCGCAGCGTGGTCGGGCATACAACCCGACCACCGGCTACGAGCGTCCTGGGAAAAACAGACGCGTTTCCAGCTCGTGCACGCGTCGGAGAGTGTCGCAAATCCGTTACCTTTCCATATCCACGCCAGAGTCGCAGTTCTTGAACTCGCATATCCGGAAGGAAATTATTTTTCCCTTTTTACGCCGCCCCGTGTTGAAGGAAGAAATGTCACAAAAACTATCTTTTTTACCTCTAGCTCCCGTCGAGGAGGATAAATACGAGTCACATTTTCAGTGGGCTTAATTATCAATTTCTGAAATAAACTTAATACTTAGGATCAGTAATTTTAATACACACCCGTATGTTGATATTAGCAAATGGTTCTTGAATTTAATATACATGGATGTGAACATTTTTTTACACGTGCATTATTTTCAAACGCACTAGTATATTAATATTACGGAGCTACACTTTTATTTTAAAAATAACCTGCTTTGGATTTTCAAAATATTATCTGAAATTTCATAAACGGTGTCCGCATAAAAACATCATACACTTGTGTATTAATTTTTATACAGAAGCTTTTTACAGTGTACATTAAAGGTAATACTTTGGTTCTGTGAAATTAATACACACCCGTATGCTGATATTAGCAAATGGTTCTTGAATTTAATATAGACTCGTATATTGATATCAGCAAATGGTTCTTGATTTCAATATACTTGGATGTGATTATTTCTTTACACGTGCATTATTTTTCAAACGCACAAGTATATTAATATTACGGAGCTACACTTTCATTTTTCAAATAACCTGTTTTGGATTTTCAAAATCATATCTGAAATTTCATAAGCGGTATCCGCATAAAAACTTCCTACACTTGTGTATTAATTTTTATACAGAAATTTTTGACAGCGTACATTTGTATAGATATCGTTAACTTATTGACTTTTTATTTATAGATAACCTTCCATAAAGATATCGATGGGACAATGTAGAGAATTTTTTTCGTCGCCAAATCTTTCATAAAATGAGTGTAAACCCGATCCATTCATAATTAGTAATTTCTTTGAACAAAATGCAATTATTGACGACAAAGAACATAAGGGGGGAGGGGGGGTGGCAGGCCAGGCGTTCCTAGGGTCTTGCGATAGGCACCTACTAGACACCGGCTGGGTGATAAAACATTGAGAATATAACTAGCTCATAGTGAGGCAACTATTGGTTAGTGCGTATGTGCTCAATTGGGCCAACCAGGTACTAGGTCGCCACTCACAAGGAAAGGTTGCGAGATCGATATCTCCGATTTCGATGAAATTTGACATGCTTGTAGAATGGGTAAAAATAAGCGACACGTATTTTTTTTATATCGGCGGAACCCGACTTTTAAGGGTTGAAACGCACCCTCGAAAATTGAGGTGTTTTTCGATTTTCGTTGATAACGTTTTAACGGTACGAGATATGAAAAACTTTAAATTGCAACAATGTTTATTTATCCGTGTACTATACATTGGAGATATGAACGATGCAGATAGCAACAAATTTGATATTAGTTATTGCAAAATTGCAATTTTTTTCAACCGTATAGCCGAGACTTGTTAATCGATTGGCATGAAAATTTGCATACATATAGAGAATGTAAAAGTGCGAATACGGATTTTTTCTTTTTCCGATATCTCACAATTAAGGGGTTGAAACTGCCCGTCGATTTTTTAGTCAAGATCATCGTATAATCAGCTAGTCTTTTGGCATTTCGGTCTAAATTCATGTCAATATATGTTCGTGATATGACGCAATTGCATATTTGTAATATTCCAGCCCCCCCCCAAAATGGTACCCCTCTCGAAAGGCAAACGTTCAAAGTTCTTACCGTGCAGCATGGACGAAAATTTGTAGAAATGAAAATGGGTTACTAAGAAAGTACAATCCGTCAACATAGTCGATACACATTTTCTTGTTTTAGCGGAACGACACTCTTAAGGGGTGAACGCACCTTTAAAAACATTATTCTTTTTAAAGCTCGTGAACGGGGAAAAATAGAAATAAAGTTCGAAGGGAATAAATATTGTATGCTTCGACTACTAGACGTTCATGATGATCATGATAAGTACAGCAACAAATGGCGTGTTGTTGTCACGTCCTGAGGGGACGTGAGCATATACATATGAGTGGTATCCCTCTTTCTTGCCTACGCCTAGCGCAATAGCACGGGATGAGGGTTAAAAAGGGGACGTGCTGGTGGAAAGGGTAATTTTAAGGAATTTCGTGGATGATCCAATCATTGAAAATAATGGTTGTGCAACTTGTGTTCAATTGACTCGTAATTTATTAGAATCAGCCGTATGGGTTGATCCTATTATTTTAAAGATACAAATTGAAGACAAAAGGGTGAAAATGTGTTCGCTTACATTGATGCGTCTCGGCGTTGACCCAGTCGCTTGGGTGTTGGGTACGGTCGTAAAACTAAGGGCCCTTCGTCGGTGGCCCGAACGCTCGCAGATGGTGTGAGTGTGTGTGTGTGTGACGGATACAGCAAATGTTCGGTGACACAGATTCTAGTATTCGTGGATTTCGCGGTTCAAGAATCGAAAATACAATGAAATATTGCGCGTAATACAAATGTTAAAATTCTTAAGATTATCGCGTAACTGTTAGAGAACTTTCGAAGTACAAGATTTGTATAAACTCGAGTTGCAAGAGAACGTACGCTCTACAAGAAAGGAAATGAATATTCAACGCGATGGATATCGGTTAAGGAACTCTAGATATGAACTCGCTGGATTCTGACTGGAGACTCGGATTGAGACTCGATAAAAAGAAGTTTTTGTGATCGTGGTTGCCGGAAGACTGACTTCTACCACCATCCCCTGGACCTTCTTGCTCCAGATTCCGTTTTTGGTAGAGTATGGAAAAAGCGGGACTGTGGCTTTTTAATGTTCCTTTACCCAATCGAGGACGTGTTGTGGGAGTAATATTAATCGTCCATTAGCCAATCAGAGTGAGAGACATAGAAGTCTTTCCTCTGCCAGTTTTCCGTGGGAAAACACGCAGGGTTGAATTTGTTTATCTGAAGTCTGGGGGCGCGGTGCCAAGTCACCATGCGATAACGTAGCGACTAGCCGCGTCGCGGGCTTTGCACGTGCATTCGAATTTCGTTGCGCTCTCGATTTTATGGCCGGTTCGAGTGGAGTTTTCCGGAGCCCTTGGTCTGTCTTTGGTTCTCATACGGGTAAGAATCGAAACAACGTTAGGGTCTATCTTCAAGCCATCTAGCTCGCAGTCATGATTTTTTGTTTTACGACTTTTCGGAGAAATCGGCCCTAGAACCGTGTAGTTTCAAATTTTGACGACCAAGGTCTTTGGCTGGGTTATGCGATACATTCTTCGTGCATGGTCGCAGTGTGTTGGCCTGTCTTGGAATCTTGAACTCTCTGTTTCAATCATTTTTTGTATAAGAGGAAAGTTCAGCGAGGACATTGTTTATTGCAAAAATTCGTGAATTACTGGTGCATAATCACTCTTCAGTTTTCCACTAATATGGGCACAGGCACAGCTCGCAATCACGGACTGACTTCGCGCTTTGGGAAGCAACTGGATTACAATTGTGTATTTACGAAGAAAGCCTCCCCCGACACGTACTGCCTTTGAAGATTATAACATAATCGCAAAAATGTTCTCACACTTACTTATTTAGGAAACGTTTCAACTCTATGTTTTTTTATGGATTATACTTATTAGAATAATCATAGTCTTGATAAAAGTATTTGAAACAAAGAGATTTCTTACACCACGCACAAGTGATAGTAGCTGCTTCGCCGCATACATCGCATGTCGGTACATTTTGTGAAAAGCAAAATTCTATCGGATTTTTTAAGTTTGGTGATCTTTCTTTTTCGTAACCGCTTTTGTACCACGCATATTTGAAACGGTTTGTAAACCGTGGAGAAGAAAACTGGTTGTGTGTAAGAGATTGTAACTTAACAACATTGTCTCTTAATTGCAAATTGACGTTGTAATTGTATAATATTACTGCGTCAGAAAAGTGTTTGACAAAGTTTTTCCATACACGGAAGCCATAAACATCAAGGGGCTGTACCATTCCAGTTGTACCTGCAGGAATGACTAATTATCATATGAACGAATTGTCTACAGATCTAATGAAACTGGTGCAATATATCTATCCGCTGGAATGGTTAAACTATCTTAATGTTTAACTATGGTTAATATATAGTTTAACTATGGTTAAAACTATATATCTTTTCCTTGCATATCCATTTCTTTAAATGCAATTGGACATTGACCGCTTTAAGAATCCAGAAGTATTACCGATTTTGGACCCGTATTGGGAATACATACTTCTTGGAAGCAACGTTTGAAATGATTGGTTGTCATTTTTCCAGATTTCGAAGCCAATAGAAATATATTTTCGGCTCTGAGCATAGTTTGTTCCACTCGAGTACCAAATTTGCCAGTAGGTTCGGTTAGAGCGATCAACATAGGTGCCAAAAGATTGCCACTCGCAGAAATCAAAGGCTGTATAGTATAACTGTGTGTTGTCGATGTTTTCGATAGCACTACTGTCTCAATGGATTTCTGCCCTTCTTTCGCCAATGTCCGCCCTGTATGTATCTATAAATTGAATCCACTCTGAGCAGAATTAAAGGTGGTTTCAGCCCCAACGTTGACTATGTTAAATTTCACCATTTCTATAAATTCGATAGCTTTGTTTTGAAGTGTATCAGCGTTTAATAATTGTTGTTTTGTTACATATTTAGTAATTTTACGTGACACAATTCCACGCTGGTTTTTGAATGTCCTTAGCCAAGAAGCGCATACTTGGGAATTTACGGCTGGCATTTCTACAATTTCTCATGCACGTAAGGCCTTACGTGCATGAGATGGGCAAGACGCCCATCGTTGAAGATCTATATCATGGACCGGCAGCCTTTTGTCCAAAGCATCATTAAAATTGTTTAACGTGTAGTGAGCTATTTTTGTTAACTTTTCTTTGTAGGTGCCACCCTTATTTATACTATGGGCCCACCGGCGTAACTGCGGCTCTGATTTCACCTTTTGAATTTCGTTCGAACAGATGATAACGTTCTATTCCCATTTGCCCCGGATCTCCAGTAATCTACAGGTCTTGCCTTGTATTCGTAACTCAATTCTTCTATATCTTGGGTACATACATTTTCATCAATTTTTGGATCAAGGTATCGTTGTCCGTGCCCATCTCCTTCACTGTCAGCTTCGGTTGCGGCTGCTTTATGAATTTCATTTGGTCAAAGAAAATCCAAACCAGTTTCGACTTCCATTTTCATAAGTCGATCCATCGCTTCAATGATGATTTTTTCTAGATCCTTACTGAACTGTTTTACCTGTTCGGTGATTGGAGTGCGAGGAAAATTCATAGCACTTATCGCTAGGGGATAGAAGTTGACTAACATTCACCGGATTAACGTACATTTCTATTCGTATTTGGAGCTCAAAATGTATGGCTGGCTTCTCCGTCGTAACTGCAACAATAATGATCGTTGGTGAATTTATATGACTTGAAACCCAATTGATAAGTACACACGAAAAAAACAACGACGACACACGCTATTACCAGAACTGCTATTAATCTTTAATACGGCGATTTCAAGGTTATCATGAGAGCCGTTCTTTGCACCGTAGTCGCTCTTTGCGAAGATTTATTTCTTTCGTTCATTGGTTCTGCTGTTTGTGAAAAATTAAATTTAAAGATAAAGATTAAATTATACTGCGTTATAAGCTGATAAAAATGTTTGCATCATTCTGTTCATGAGTTGCAGCAGCAACCCAAAAACGCTGTATTCTCTGCAGATAATACCTTCGTTACGGTGAGCGGAGTGGAATTTCTTCGTAAATATACAATTGTAATCCAGTTGCTTCCCGTCTTGCCTCCGAGTCTTGCGTGTGCCCATATTAGTGGAAAACTAAACAGCGATTTTTCACCAGTAATTCACGAATTATTACAATAAACAACACGCCATTTGTTGCTGTACTCATAATTATCAACATGATCATCCAGTAGTCGAAGAATACAACATTTGTTTCCTTTGAACTTTATTTGTATTGCGGCCCGTTCACGAGCTATAGAAAGAACAACGTTTTCAAGGGTGCTTTGACCCCTTAAAAGTGTCGTTCCGCCAAAACGAGAACATTTCTATTGGCCTCGAAATCTGGAAAATTGACGACATCATTTCAAGTGTTGGTTCTAAGAAGTATATATTCTCAATACGGGTTCAAAATCGGTATTACTTCTGGATTCTTGGAGCGGTCAATGTCCAACTGCATTTAAAGAAATGGATATGCAAGGGAAAGATGTATAGTTTTAATCACAGTTAAACTATACATTAACCATAGTTAAACATTAAGATAGTTTTAACCATTCCAGCAGATACATATATTGCACCCGTTTCTTTAGTTCTGTAGACAATTAGTTCACATGATAATTAGTCATTCCTGCAGGTACAACTGGAATGGTACATCCCCTTGATGTGCATGGCTTCCGTGTATGGAAAAACTTCGTCAAATACTTTTCGGACGCAGTAATATTATACAATTACGACGTCAATTTGCATTTGAGAGACAATATTGTTAATTTGCAATCTCTTATACACAACCAGTTTTCTTCTCTACGGCTTACAAACCTTTTCCAATATACGTGGTACAAAAGCGGTTACGAAATGCCCAAAGGCTAGCTGATAATACGATGCTCTTGGCTAAAAAATCGACGGGCATTTTCAACTCCTTAATTGTGAGATATCGGAAAAAGAAAAAATCCGGATGCGCACTTTTCCATTCTCTACATGTATGCAAATTTGAATCTCATTCGATTAAAAGTTCTCGGAGAAACGGTTGAAAAAACGGCATTTTCGCAAAAAACAATATGAAATTTGTTGCTATCTGCATCGTTCTCATCTCCAATATACAGGGTGGATCAATAACTATTAGCACCTTGGATATCTTCGAAATTATAAGGTTCACAGAAATATTGGCTGAAATGAAATTGCACAGTACAAAAGAGGCCATTCGATAGCGATAATAGTTTTTTTGCCGGTGGAGGTACCCCGGACAATTGAAGGGCAACTCCATTTTTTCAATGGATCGGTATGTTTTGTTTTCTGTATCATGAAAGAGGAGCTTAAAACGAGTTCAACGACCTATAGCATAAGGTCATTGAAGGTCATAGAAAGTACAGAAAGGCAATAATATTTACAGTTTCGGTAGTAAATAAAATTACTACGTTTATAGTAAGTGTTCGATATGACGACCATCAATATCAATGCGTACCTTATTATGTACGTTTACACATTTCTTAGACAGGTACAGAAAGCACAGAAAGGCGATAATACTTACGGTGTCCCGTGTAGAAATGAGTCCCGCGTAGAGCTAGCCGTGGTCTATTTTTTCCCATTACTTGCTAGCGGCTGGCACTGAAACTAGCCCGCCGCTAGCTTTGTATGTAACACTTGGAAATCTAGCGCCTAGCCAGATGTTCTAGCTCGGTGCTAGATAGCTCTTAGATAGACGCTAGCTGGAAAGAAAGCTATTTTATAATTCGACGCTGGATAGGGTACGCTGGTTAGGGTTGAATGGAAAATCAAAAGAAATCTGATCACTTTGGAAAAATAACAAATTTTATTAAATATTATAAATATCGAGTATTAATACAAGTAAGAAATAAGATAAGTAGGTTAGAAATTATTATAATTAATAATATCACATTTGAAGTAATTTTTTTTTGTTAAATATTTATCGCTCTTTTAATGGTGTGCGATCGCGTTTGTATTTTTTTTGTTATTGTTGTACTGATTATTACTTCATTGTTTATTGTATTGTAGATTACTTTTTTATGGATTATACCGTTTTAATCGTTGAGCGCTTTTTTTACGGTGCGTGATCGCGCCATATTGTATCTCGAAGGCTTTCCCTTTTTTTGTTTCAATGAAAAGTTGTTTTAGTTTTCGAAAATGAAAAATTAATTTTACTCAATAATTATTGACTAAATATAATTATAATTTATGATATTATTCAAGTTAAATTACTCGGCACATCGAGAAAAGGTAACGCATAAAAAAAATCATCTTAATTTTTGTTAGCAATTTTTTTAAAACCAATATATGCATAATATGCCGATATAATTTTATCATTGCACATCAATGTTTGTATCTTTCTAAAACTAGTTGGATCAGTAATTTTTTTTTGCAAATGGATGTTAATTTTTGTCAAAAATTGCACTTACCCTTGCGTTCTTGATTTTGCAAAGGTTTTGCGATCGCATCGTTTATATCCGCTTTTGTAGCTCGGTATTTACGGACTCTATCTTGACTGGATTTTTTCTCCCGCTTTTCGTCCATAATTTTTAATAATTATTACTTCAGAAATAATTTTTCTCCGTCTGATAAAACTGTCACACGAAGAAAAAAGGTTATAATCCACCGTGCCATGCACTCAGACCGGCCACTCGATGTATCGAGAGTGTGGGGTTTAGGTAAGAATCCACATAAATGGTTTTATTACGAACGATATAATTTATTATTTTACGAACAACTTATCAAAATGGTATCTTTGGGTGAGGATGCGAAAGCATGCGGTCGAGACAGCGGACCCTCTCTCTCGTACTACTCGTCTTTTTCTTCGACCATTCGTATGTAGGTCGGGTAGTAGTTTTTGGGTCATGTTCGCATGTGAGCGACGGAAACTTCGGTTACTTGACGGTAGTTCCCACAGCACTCCCTCCTAAGTAGCGAGGTGCGGTATCACAGTTTATGACTCGAAGACTGGACCTTGACTAGGTGACGATCGTAACCCTTTTTCTCGCCCCTGGATACGTCCGCAGTGGCCTTGCTGACGTCGGTGCTTCTAGTTGAGGCGCGGCCGATGAGGATGCTTCGTTGGCCGACGACGCAGATGTTGCAGGCGTCTCGTGCGGTTGAGCAGACTCAGTTTCCGCATTGACTGTCGGAAGTTCCGTGGTGGCGAGGTAGGCTGGTTTGAGCCTCTCGATGTTCACGTTGACGTCTCGTCCGTGTAGAGAGAGGTGAAAGACTTTGTCGTTCAGTCTTTTGATCACTTTGTGTGGGCCGGAATACGGCGGGTCCAAACCCTTCTTGAAGGCCTCCTGACGCACGAAGACGTGACTGCACGAATATAGATCCTTGAAGCAGAACGTTCTCGTTTTGCAGTGGTGCGAGGCAGGAACCGGTTTAAGGTTTCGCATATGCATGCGGAACTCCTCGAGGAAGGCGTTGGGATCGGACGGCGGATCTTCATGCGTGAAGAACTCGCCTGGGATCCTCAACGTGGTACCGTACATGTACTCCGCTGCCGATGCCTTAAGGTCCTCCTTGTAGCAGGTACGGAGACCCAGAAGAACCGTTGGCAAGATCGTTGTCCATTGCGGAGTCTGATGGCATCTCAGGGCTCCTTTGAACGTTCGGTGCCACCTCTCTACCAGCCCGTTAGCAGCGGGGTGGAAAGCGGTGGTACGTACCCGGTTCGCGCCGATTAGATTCGTCATTGCCATGAAGAGAACGGATTCGAATTGCGAACCCTGGTCAGTTGTGATGGTCTTTGGGCAGCCGTATCTCGAGACCCATTCTTTGAAGAATGTGGCGGCCACAGTGCTTGCGGTCATGTCGCGCATCGGTATGGCCTCCGGCCATCGAGAGAAGCGGTCGACCATCGTCAAACAATACCGGTAGCCTTGCGACTCCGGTAATGGTCCGACGATGTCGACGTGGACGTGGTCGAAACGTTGATCGGGCTCGGAGAACGTACCTGGCTGTGCGTGGACATGCCGGCCTATCTTAGACCTCTGGCAGGGAATGCAGCTTCGCGCCAAACCGATGATCTCTTTGTTCATGGACGGCCAGACGTAGCGTTGGCTGATCAGCTTGCTGGTTGTTTTTCCACTCGGGTGCGACAAATCGTGGAAGGCGTCGAAGACTTTCCGTCTGAAAGGTTTTGGCACGTACGGGCGGATGTCGTTTTGCGACACGTCGCAGAAGATCTCCTGGCGTTGAGGTCCGAAGGTCAAACGTTGCAGCTTCAAGGACGTCTGGTTGTCCTTGAGAAGCTTTTGTAGCTCTTCGTCCTGCGCCTGCGCTACCGCGAGCGCTGGTAGATCCACAACACTGGCGAGTCTAAGCGGTGTTGCCGTGCTCAATGCCTCAACCCTCGAGAAGGTGTCGGCGACGACGTTCTCGCTTCCTTTCACCGCGATGATCTTCGTTGTGTACTGGCTGATGAAGTTGAGTTGCCTCAACTGTCGTGGCGAAGCCTTGTCCGAACGCTGTTGGAAGGCGTAAACGAGTGGCCTGTGATCCGTGCGGATGGTAAAGTCGTAGCCTTCAACCCACGGTCTGAAAAACTTAATAGCGCTGTAAATCGCTGTTAGTTCTCGATCGTAGGTACTGTAGTTCATCTCGGCCGAGGTCAGTTTCCTCGAGAAGAACCCTAACGGCTCCCAAACGTCGTCGTTGCGCTGTTCCAAAACGGCTCCTACAGCTTTTCCGGACGCGTCGGTCGTGAGACGCAGTTCGGCGTGTGGCGCGGGATGAGCCAATAAAGCGAAGTTCGCGATGTCCAGTTTGCATTGTTCGAAGGCGGCGAGAGCCTCGTCCGTCCACTCGACAGGTCGCTGATCTTTTTTCCGGCAGTCTCTTACCAGAGCGTTGAGCGACGCCTGCGTTTCGGCAGCGTTCCTGAGGTATCGTCGATAGAAATTGACCATACCCAGGAACTGACGTAGCTGCAGGATGGTCTCGGGCCGCTTGAACGATGAAATCGCGAGAATTTTATCGGGAAGCGGTCGCGAGCCCTTTGATGACACCAGATGTCCGAGGTACTCGACGGACTGTGCGCCGAAGGTACATTTGCTGGCATTAATTGTTAATCCGTACTCGCGAAGTCGTGTAAATACGGTTCGCAAGTGTTCTTGATGTTCGTCCGCGTCTTTGGAGGCGATGAGCAGATCATCAAGGTACGCGTACGTGAATTCCAGGCCTTCCAAGACCTTCCGGATGAATCGCTGGAACGTCTGGGCGGCGTTGCAGAGTCCAAACGGCATCGACGTGAATTCGAAGAGGCCGAAAGGAGTAATCACCGCAGTCTTTGGCACGTCCTCAGGTCTGACCGGGATCTGATGATACGCTCGAACCAAATCTATTTTAGAAAAAACTGTTTTTCCATGTAAGATGGTCGTGTAGTCCAGCATATGTGCGATCGGGTAGCGATCAGGGACCGTCTGCGCATTTAACCTCCGGTAGTCACCACAAGGTCGCCAGTCGCCTGATTTTTTTGGCACCATATGGAGTGGACTGGCCCAGCTGCTCTTGGACGGACGGCAGTATCCCTCCTTTACCATGAACTCGAATTCCTCCTTTGCCTTCTTGCAAAGTTCGGCACTCAAGCGGCGAGCGGGCTCGAAGACTGGTGAACCCGTGGTTTCCATGCAGTGTACGACGTCGTGTTTGACAGTCGTACTGCGGCGCCCGGTGTCCAATATGTCGGGGAACTCTTTCAATAGGGCCGCGTACGGCTCATCGGCGTTGACCGTGGATATTCCCGTTAAGGCTGCCATTTGCAGGGTTCCCTGCGTCTCGAGACCGGTCAGACGGTCGACCAGGCATCGACGCCTGACGTCCGGTACGAGATGGAACTCGTAAAGGAAATCGGCTCCTATTATGCCGTACGGAATGTCGGCAATTTGAAAAATCCATTGCGTAGCACGGCGCAGTCCCAGATTGACGGTGAGAGCTGTCGAACCGAAAGTATTAATAACCGTCTTGTTCGCAGCGTACAGCTTCAGGCCCGTCTTATGTTTCCGGTTCAATCTAGTGGCTGGAATCGCAGAGATGTCGGCTCCTGTGTCGATCAGGTACAGCGATCCTGTAGTTTTGTCTCTCATGAAGAGTCGGCGGGATTCTTGAGGACCACCACCAGCGACCGCCGCCAATGCCGATGGTGCAGTCAGTTTCCCTGGTTTTTAGGGAATGCGCAGGGAGACGTGCATTTTTTTGCTTTCTCTGCGAACCTGCGATGGTAAAAACAATACGAGTTATTGTTCTCGTCGGCTCGAGCGGACGAACGTGTCCGTTGACGGTTACGCGACGTGGAACGTCCTCGGGGACGTTGTCGTGGATGATCTTTCCATATTGCGTCCACCTTGGAGGCCAGGTCAGCCACAATGTCCTCGAGCCTGTTGTCCCGTGGCGTCGCGTTGACTGCCATGACGCGTGTGTCGACGCTTTGCGTGATGTCGTAGATCCTGTCGGCCAGCTGCGCTATAGCAGTGTTATCGAGAGTATCTGCGGACGCTAGTGCTACTTGTAGCTGTCTCGGCAAGTGGTCCATCCACAGAGTTCGGACCGAGCGTGCATCAAGTTGCCCTTGATTGAGGGATTCCATTTCCGCGAGTAAAAAGGATGGCTTTTTTTCGCCAAGCTGAAGGCCAGATACGAGCTTGCGAAATTTTTGTTCTTGCGAAATGGAAAACCGACTGAGCATTGCTTGTTTAAGCGCTTGATACTTGCCGTTGTCAGGCGGGTTGAGAACTACGTCTTTAACGAGCATCAGTGTGTCTTGGTCCAACTTCGCGGTGACAGCACTGTATTTTGAGGCGTCCGCGGTGATCCTGTGCAGTTGAAATGTGGCCTCGATGCTCGTGAACCACAGCTCGGGCTCTTTCGTCCAAAACGGCGGGATGCTGAGCCGTTCCATGCCGCTAACCACGGCTGTCGAGTTTCCCGGCGCGCTTTCGCTCGCGTTTGTCGACGACGCTTGCAGATTGTCGTTCACATTCATTGTCACTATTGTCACTTTATTGTCACTGTTTGAAAAACGCGTTAAGCCGGTTCGGCGTCACCACGCGGTCAAGATGGCGTCTGCACGTGGTCACAAAGGCGCACGACACGCGGCGATTTTGTCGCGATGCTAATCGTCCGAATCACGTCGGGCGTCACCAAATTATGTGGGGTTTAGGTAAGAATCCACATAAATGGTTTTATTACGAACGATATAATTTATTATTTTACGAACAACTTATCAAAATGGTATCTTTGGGTGAGGATGCGAAAGCATGCGGTCGAGACAGCGGACCCTCTCTCTCGTACTACTCGTCTTTTTCTTCGACCATTCGTATGTAGGTCGGGTAGTAGTTTTTGGGTCATGTTCGCATGTGAGCGACGGAAACTTCGGTTACTTGACGGTAGTTCCCACAAGAGAAAATCTGTTTTCTCCATCTAGCGGCTAAGTAAGTAACACTGCGAGAAAACATACGAGGAAAACTACTTTACCGTCATCTAGCGGCGAGGTACCCAAAACTAGCTAGCCAAAACTTGCCAGCCACACCCTGCGCCTCGCGATCTATGCTATCTAGGTCAATCTAGACAGCGGCTAGGGTCAAAGTAGTTTATGACGAGTGAATTTCTACACGGGGTACTTCACTGAAAATAAACACTGTTTCAAGGACACTTTAATAAGTTGGTAGGATAAGATAAACATAAGTATCGATAAATCGGTCAATCGAGTACAATGTATCCGTTTGAAGAGCAATTCGATATGCTTCTTATTTATGGCCACTGCCAACAAAATTCTGTAAGGGCTAAAACCTTGTATGGTGAACGATATCCACATCGGTCTCAGCCTTCACGTCAAACATTTAAAAACATTTAGAAATGGAAATCGATGTGCTCGCAAGTTTGTCGCGAGATCCTCACATTAGTTCGCGACAATTTGAAAATGAATCTGGCATTAGTAGGAGCAGCGTACTTCGCATTTTTCACCGTCACAAATTTCACCCGTACTTTGTTGGTCTTTACCAAGAAGTGCATGCGAACGACTTCATGAATCGCGTAGAGTTTTGTCGAATGGTTCAACGTCAGATCGGAAACAATGAGTCATTTCTTAATACCGTTTTATTTACTGATGAGGCAACATTCACAAATAATGGAAACGTTAAATTGCACAACATGCATTTATGGGCAACGGAAAATCCACATTGGCTGCCGCAGGTTGAACATCAGAGACAATGAACTGTGAATGTATTGTCCGAAATCATAGGTGCTACAATTATTGGTACTTTTTTTATCAATGGAAATTTGAATGGCATCATCTACAGTAATTTTATCAAAGATACATTTCGTCTTTTGCTCGAAGAGTTGCCTTTACTTACACGACAAACCATGTGGTATCAACATGACGGATGTCCGGCACATTTTTCTCTGATTGCACGAAGGCAACTCGCCAAAAAATGTTTAAATCGTTGGATTGGACGCGCTGGTCCAATATCGTGGCCAGCTCGTTCCCCAGACCTAACACCTTTAGATTTCTTTCTATGGGGAACATTGAAAGATAAAGTGTACAAAGAAGTACCAACTACACTTGACGACATGCAACAAAGAATTATTACAGCCTGTGCATCAATAAGTTCTGACGCTGTAAAACTTGCAAGTCAATCAATCGAAAAAAGAATCCAATGTTTCATTGATACTGATGGTCGTTATTTCGAACACTTACTATAAACGTAGTAATTTTATTTACTACCGAAACTGTTATCGCCTTTCTGTACTTTCTATAACCTTCAATGACCTTATGTTATAGGTTGTTGAACTCGTGTTAAGCTCCTCTTTCCTGGTACAGAAAAAAAACATACCAATCGATTAAATAAAATGGAGTTGACCTTCATGAGTCTGAAGTACCGCCACCTGCAACAAAACTATTATCGCTATCGGATGGCCCCTTTCGTACTGTGCAATTTCATTTCAGCAAATATTTCTGTGAACCTTATAGTTTCGAAGATATCCACGGTGCTAATAGTTATTGATCCACCCTGTATAGTACACGAAAGAATAAACCTTGTTGCAATTTGAAGTTTTTTCATATCTCGTACCGTTAAAACGTTTTCGACGAGAAACGAAAAACACCCCGAATTGGCGGGGGTGCGTTTCAATCCTTATAAATTGGGCTCCGCCGATATAAAAAAATACTTGTCTTATTAAATACTTATAAAAATACTTATCTTTACCCATTCTACAAGCATGCTAAATTTCATCGAAATCGGAGACATCGACCTCGCAACGTTTCCTTGTCAGACAGGCTAGCACAATTTCTACTCAGGCACTTTTCGCGACATGCCAATGTTCCGGCCGGGTAAACATTACGTGAAGATGTACTTGCTCACAATGTATCCCGGCCGGAAGATTGCAATTTCCGAACATAGTGGGTAAGTCGTATAAAATTATTATGCGATTTTCCCGGTTCGTTCCATGGGAGGGCCCGGTCAGGTAAATCAGACAAGGAAAGTCTGGTCAGGGCCCGATACAAAGAAGGGAATGCCCAGTCAGATTTCCGCACGGGTATAAGCATTTATTTCATCAATGATAAACGACGAGGATAAGAATGCTTGTTACAAGGTCAGTTGATTTGCCTTCATTCTTTTTCGTCAGTACCGTCTACCAAGAACTCAGATAATTAGATATCTATCTACTTTACCTTTTTTTAAAAACTAAATGTGTTAAATGTGTTAAAACTTATAACATTTTATAAAACTAGGCCAACTTACTCTTGGTTGGCGTATTTACAAATCAAGTGATTCTATTAACATGTTTTTTTGGAATATTTACAAATTTATACAGAAGTATACCATTTTTTTTCTTTTAATTAATTTTTTTCTTGTTTCTATTTTCTTAATTCCGCGATTGAAAAAGTTCTCGTCCCTATCGATAAAAAACTTGACCAGCTCATTTTCACATGCCTCTCTTGAGGCCAGTTTTATACGATCAAGAAAATTTTGCAAATGCTTGAAAAGGTGATAATTGCTTGGTGCCAGGTCTGGCCTATACGGCGGGTGCGATAAAACCTCTCATCCTAGTTCTCGGAGCTTCTGGCGCGTCGTTAAAGACGCGTGCGGCCTGCCGTTGTCTTGATGGAACACAACACCCCTCCTGTTGGCCAATTCTCGTTGGTTATGGTCGATCGCCTGCTTCGTCTGGTCAGTTGTTGGCAGTAGAGGGCCGAATTGAATGTTTAGCCCGATGAGAGCAGCTAATAGTGGATGATTCCTTTCCAATCTCACTAAACACACAGCAAAACCTTCTTGGCTGGTAATCTAGGCTTGGCGATCGTTTGGTCCGGCTGAGCGCTATTGGACCACGATTTTTTTCGGCTGTTCTCGTATGTGACCCATGTTTCATCGCCAGACACCATCCGCTTAAAAAATGGGTCGATTTTGTTACGTTTTAGCAAAGAATCGCAGGCCTCAATTCGGTCCAAAACGTTCTTTTGCGTCAATCGTGTGGCACCCATACATCAAGCTTCTTCTTGTGACCAGCCTTATACAAATGGGTCCAAACCGTTTTCTGGCAAATGTTCAGTTCCTGGGCAATGGAATGAGTGCTCACATGCCTGTCCTACTCGACGATTTCCATGGTTTTATCGACATTTTCGACGATTGGCCTACCAGAGTGTGCCTTATCTCTGACGTTCATATTACCAGAACAGCATCGTTGGAACCACCGCTTTAAGTTGCATTCGATACTGTATTGGGTCCATAAACAGCACCTTTTTTTTTATCGCCAGCTCCGCTTTTTCACATTGGTCGGAATGGTACTGAAGATTGTATTGAATTTTCTCTTTTTTTACTTCCATTTTGGAACGCTGTAGCACACAACTGGTTTCACCAAACACAAAACTGTCACAGAACTTTTTTTCAAGCGTAATGTCACCTTTAAGGCCGTAGGCAACTCTAGAGGCCGAAAAATAGGCTTTTCGGGCATTTTTTTCAGAAAAAATACAAAATAAATCGAAATGACAAAAAACGGTGTTTATCATACATATCAGTGACTGTATACAATAATTTTTTTGAAGCGATTAATTTCAAAATGGCGGCTGTGCAGCGTTTTTGCGATGACGTCTCAGTTTGATGTTGACCGGAAACATAACTCATTGTCACGTAATTTTCAGCCGATTCACTTGAAATGTTGAATATATCTTGAAAAATACATTGTCTATAGAAGAACGTAGGTTTTTTTTTATATTGCTTATCTGCGGCGGATGTCTACCGGACTAGGGTAAGGTTCCGAAAAGCCCACGCCCCTCTCCGATCGAGCTGAAATTTTGCACAAACCTTCCTTTCAATATTTCTAAGAAAACCCCCAAAGGAATTTTTAGCGTCTCGCAATAGTTGTCGCCATATTGAAGTTTAAAGTTTTTTTTAACGCGCGTCGACTAAATCTACATGTACTACGTCTCTGTTCACACCTATACAGGGTGAAGCACTAACTGTTGCCACCTTGAATATCTCTGTAATTATCGACATCACAAAGAAATGTTGGAACATAAGTTGTACCGTACGAAAGGGGTCATCAAATGCGACCATTTTTTTTTAACTCAGTGGCGGCGCTGTCGCACAGTAGAGGTGACCTCCGCCTTTTTAAATGGGACAGGACGTTTTTTTTCAACTATCTTGTAGAGCATCGAAAACTGCATAAAAAAATTTAGGGGTCAAAGTCGTTCAAGGTCATTTAAGATCAAAAAGTGACATGAACTTTATTTTTATATAAATTACCTTTATTCGCCGTAGATGTTCAAAGTGATTGTCATTGGAATCAATGCAGTATTGCAATCTCCTCATCACGGATTGTCCTGGTGGAGACTGATGTGGTAAGGATGATATGTATGACGATGTAGAACACGTAGAATACTTCTTTGGCTTACGCCAGATTCCCTCGCAATTTGACGAGAACTCGCATAAGGGTCTCGATGAACGGCGGCAAGAATACGAATTTCTGTTTCTTCGTTAGTAATTCGCTTTCGTCGGTTACTTTCCCGACGGGTTAAGGATCCAGTTGTCCTCAGTTTAGTGTAGAAAATTTGAAATGTACGGCGTGTAGGATGAGAATGTTCAGGAAATCTTTCAACGTATAAGTCTCTAGCTCTCACTGCATTTTTTTGACATTCTCCGTAAATTAGAAGGATATCAGTTTGCTCTTCAAAAGAATACATCACTTACATTCGCTTGATTTATTAATACTAGTCTCACCATTCTTACTATCGTTATCTTGGGTTTGTTTGGGCGAAACATTACAATGTTCCGTGTACATTGTAGGTTTGGTACCGTTGTTTACATACAAGACAATGGCAAGACTTCGGCGTTAAGTGCCGAAGTGATAAGAAATTCGTGATGATGAGATTGCAATACTGTATTGATTCCAATGGCAATCACTTTGAACATCTACTGTGAATAAAGGTAATTTCACATAAAAATAAAGTTCATGTCACTTTTTTATCTTAAATGACCTTGAACGACTTTGACCCCTAAATGTTTTTTATGCAGTTTTCGATGCTCTACAAGATAGTTGAAAAAAAATGTACCGTCCCATTTAAAAAAGTGGAGGTGACCTTTACTGTGCGACAGCGCCTCCACCGAGATAAAAAAATGGTCGCATTTGATGACCCCTTTTGTACGGTACAACTTGTGTTTCGAACATTTTTTGGTGACGTCGATAATTACAGAGATATTCAAGGTGGCAACAGTTAGTGCCTCACCCTGTATATGTGATCGCGCACTCTGTTTTGTCAAAACAAAAATACCCAAAGAAACTCAAACAACCCAAAAAAACCAAACCCAAAAACTATGGCGCGTCACCAAAAATCCATTTAGGGGTTGTCTTAAAATATTAAAACGAAGGTTTGTGCAAAATTTCGGAACCTTACTCTCGGATTATCCAAACCCGGAACACGGATGGGAGAAAGCAAATCGATCAAGCCTTGGACAGGTAACCATGTGATGGGGCGTTACGGGTGACCTGATGTGGGCCGATTAATGCTGCATTCTCACATCGGTATCTGGGAACTACGGATCCAGTAGACATGCGGCGCAGATGAGGCATGCTTTTCAAAGTATACGTTTGGTCTAAGCCGGATAGGCACGGGATCTGTGCATGCCACACATCAGCCTGAGTAGAGCAAATTGTTCAGGGCCGAGTCAGACAAACTGCAACGGCGCCCTAATATGGGCCTCGCAAGATTGCCTGATTCAGGCCTGATCAGTTTGCCTTATCCCTTTTTCCGAATTCACTACTCCAGTGGATATTCGGCTCCGATCAGGCGGGCACTTCAACGGTATTCCGGACCGAATCGTGAAACCTGCCTGAACAGTGATCCGGTTGCCGGAACAACATTTCTAGGCCGGCAGTTCCTGGACCTATTTCAGGTCGGGCCCAGACCAGACTTGCGTTGTCGGATTTACCTGACCGGGCCTCTTCATGGAATAGACCGGGAAGATCGTAAAATCGGTTTTTACGGCTTACCCACTATGTTTGGAAATGGCATTCTGCTGGCCGAGAAACATTGCCACCGAGTAGCCTGTTTTTTTACCACGCTTTTATTAACTCGCTTTCTTGTCTGTCTGATTGTTTGTTTGCTCCGTAAAAATTTTGCCGTCGATGTTTTTTTTTTGCTTTTAAACATCGACTGCTGATGAACATATCTCTCGCCTTGGTAGTGACCACGGTCTTATATACAGGTCCTGAAACGACGGTCGTATTTATTAAGCGGCGAGTGAGTCGCTTAACGTCCAAGCTTTTCGCTCTTATCGCTGCCACCATATGTTGTTGTAATTGGGGGGACAAGATGAGACCATCCTAAACCGATCATAAATTGTTTCATCGTATTGGCATTTGTGCGTATAACAGTTGAAAATCGTTCGCGCGTATGAAAAAAAGTCGCATACGTCTAAATAACTGTTATTGGCAGTTTAATCCCGTGACGATGCCGAAATTCCTTGCGGTACCTCAATGTAAAACGAGGTACAAAAATAGATCAAAAGTGGCAAGCAGCAATTCCCGGAGTGGAGTTAAAACCATCGCAGTACGTTTGTGGAAAACATTTTGAAGAAAACAATTTCTCCTAGCTCTATACAGATTTATAACCCATCACAGATTCATAACCGCATACGGATTGTCCTGAAAATTTGTGATTGTGAATTTTTAATAGCTATGCAAATATTTGTAAGATTCAGAACGAAAAACGTGGGGCGCATGCATAGATAATATGTCATAGTAAGGAGTGTAGGGAGCAGCTGTCATTCAGAAAACTCACATAACAGTTCACATAATTTGCAGTGTAATAAAATTGTTAGTGACTTAGAAAACGCCATGGAAAATATTTTTCAAAAAAATTGGACTTGGTAGAGTCTGACATAATCAATAAAGAAAATTTTCCCATTGCAATTGCATTGACAATTTCCCCATTGCAAGAAAACGCCATGGAAAATATTTTTCAAAAAAATTGGACTTGGTAGCGTCTGACATAATCAATAAAGGAAATTTCCCCATTGCAATGAGGACATTTTCTTTATTGATTATGTCCGACTCTACCAAGTCCAATTTTTTTGAAAAATATTTTCCATGGCGTTTTCTTGCAATGGGGAAATTTTCAATGCAATTGCAATGGGGAAATTTTCTTTATTGATTATGTCAGACTCTACCAAGTCCAATTTTTTTGAAAAATATTTTCCATGGCGTTTTCTTACTATATAGTAAATATCTTTCCGTGTCACTATTGTGATGCCAGAAGGCCCTGGAAGCATAAATATAATCAATTGATAAAAATATCTGAAAAACTAATTTGGTTTTGCGAAATGCGATAGTCAATCAAAGCAACTTAAAAAAAATGCAGGCACTTTATGGCACTTTATATTTTTGTATCTTATTTCTTCTTTAGCTAACCAATATATTCTTTTTTGTTAAACAGCCGGGAAAGGTCCGGAAGCCTTTCCGGACCTTTCCCGGCTCCGGAATAGTACTTGCCGGTACATAAGTAGTTGGGGAACAAAAGGGCGACATTTTAAATTCGAAGGTTGCACGGGGCGAGGTAGACTCAGTTGTCGTTCAGTTTATTCGTAAACAAAACAAGACGTGCAAAGTGTTGTTTTTCATCATGGAAACTTCAGAACCAGGTAAGTTCTTTTAATTATCGTTCTTTTTGTCTTATTAAATAATATAGTTATTATAGGAGACATCATTTTGTAAACCACATAAAAACATTGAAGTTAAATCTCCAGTATTACAACGATTTGTTATTTTAACTAAATAACAAATCTTTGTAATACTGAAGATTTAACTTCAATGTTTTTATGTGGTTTACAAAATGATGTCTACTATAATAACTATATTATTTAATAAGACAAAAAGAACGATAATTAAAAGAACTTACCTGGTTCTGAAGTTTCCATGATGAAAAACAACACTTTGCACGTCTTGTTTTGTTTACGAATAAACTGAACGACAACTGAGTCTACCTCGCCCCGTGCAACCTTCGAATTTAAAATGTCGCCCTTTTGTTCCCCAACTACTTATGTACCGGCAAGTACTATTCTCTTCCCCAAACACAATAGTTGGCAATGAGCCTTTTTGGCCAGGTTTGAAATTAAAATCGATCTGTGTGCGACGATATGAATGCTTACTATAAATACCGGGATTACAATAAATAATGATTCGTGCATGCCAAATAACCCAATTATTTAATGAGGCAAAAATATAAAGCAGGTCATTCGTAGTTTTTGAACGTCTTTTCGCCTTGTCAGGAAATATCAATGCTGCGGCTGGGAAGACCTGAATGTATTAGGTGTACAACTTAGTTCGGTCCGTTTGCAAAAGATGGATCAAGGTGCTAAAAATGGTTGACGGCAATAACTGATTATTGCTGTATCGTGAAGTATCAACATCTCTTAACCAAATATCGTTTACAGCCGTTTGAGTTTTGCGCATCAAGTCTAATTTTTACTGCGGTGAAAATGTCGAATTTCGTCCCAAATAAACACCATTTGCGGGAAGTATTGATTTTCTGGTTCAATTGGAAGAAAAGTGCAGCGAAGCAGATCTTTTCTGCATCGAATCATTACCGGAGACGAAAAATGGATTCATTATGACAACCCGAGACGGAAAAAATCGTATGTACAGCCCGGTCAACCCGGAACATCAACGCCGAAGCCGAATATCCATGGTGCCAAGGTTAGGCTCTGTATTTGGTGGGATCAGAAGGGTGCGATCCACTATGAGATACTAAAACCTGGTCAAACCATCACGGCAGACTTCTATAGGCAACAATTGATCCCTTTAAAGCGAGCTATAGCCGAAAAACGTCCAGAATGAGCGACCAGACACGAGTCCATAATCTTTCAACATGGCAACGCTCGGCCTCACGTTGCTATTGTGGTTAAAAACTATTTGGAAAATAGCGGGTGGGAAATTCTGGATCGCCCGCCTTATAGCCCAGACCTTGCCCCTTCCGACTACCATTTGTTTCGATCGATGCAGAACGCTTTGCCTGGAATACGCTTCACGTCACAACAGGGTATCAAAAATTGGCTCGATTCATTCATGGCTTCAAAAGATGAACGCTTCTTCCGCGACGGAATTCATAAATTACCAGAAAGATGGGGAAAAGCAGTGGCTAGCGATGGACAATATTTTGATTAATGTATTAATTCATTTTATTATTCCAATGAGTGCGTATTTTAAGCAAAAAACGGACAGAATTAAGTTGTACACCCAATATTTCGCCAACAATCCGCCAGATGGATTCAAACGAAGCACTTTGCGCAAGCAACATATCATCGTAGGAGCATACAAGTTCGACCTGTTGTTGTACCACATACAGAAGTACTGTGCTTACAGCGCGTACTTACACTTATGATTTTGTAATACTTGTAAAATAACCCTTTGCAGTCGAGATCTTTTTCGTCCGGACAGTAAGTGGTGAACGAGAGTCACCTCTCGAGTACAAAGGAATAATAAGTATGAGTAACACCAAATACTATCTATTTTACACGAGTAAATCGCCAAAAGCGCTTTTACTACTTGATTGTTGCCCTGTTCAGTTCCTAATCACTTCCCGAAAAAGGGAACGACAGATCGGGGCCTGGCCTAAGATCTGTTACATGGCAAATCTGATCGACGCTGGAAGGCCTAACCATGACCTGATTTTTCGTAGGGCAGGCAGTACCTTTTCCCGACTCAAATTTCTACATGGGATATGACCGAAATATTACCCGAATACTACAAAACATAGACCGTCTGACTGTTTTCTTCGTTTCGGCGGCAAATGTTCTGCAATTCTTATTACCCAAAACGCGCCGTTCACATGGAAGTTTCATTCCACCCATCAGTGGTACTGCGTGAGGCGCGATATGCAAAACGTGATCGCGGTTCGATTTAGGCGCAGGTACGATTTTGACAACTCTACGATACATCCATAGAGATGGATTTTGAATGAAACAGGATGGGCGGTGGGAATCGTCAAATACATGCGAAATGGGTACCAGGTGGCGGAGCAGGCACCCGTGGGTATAAGAGCCTCAGTAGTAGCGCCCCGTATGAGGCAGACGCCGTTTTACATGGCCGGGAGGGGAGAAAGACCGCGTTGGAAGGTTAGCGTCCTTTTTTTCGTTCTCCCTCCAATCTGTTCTCCCGAGCGGATCACGCTAGAGGAGGTCTCGTCGCCGTATACTCGCAAATCCTAGAGGTATATAAAGTGCGAGCTTCTCTGTGCCTTAGCACTTTTTTTACGAATTTTTTTTATCCTGCCCACTCCTATACTCTCGCGGCGGCTCCCAACTATGTTTTCTCTTTTTCTCATAGTTATATATATATTGGCCGTGCGCGCGAATGCTCGATTCTTTTTCTCGCTCATGTCTCCTCCCTCTCGCGCGAGTGGCAACCCTCCCACCTCGGCTCCCTCCCGGCGCTTTCCCTCCGGCCAAAACCCTCTCGCGCGCTAGAGCCGTAGAAAGAGTTTTGCCAAAAGTGGGGAGGATCGATTTTTACTGGGGCAACTGCTTCCTCCTTCCTCCCTGCCCCGGAGCTTCGCCGCTTCTTCCTCTTTCTCCGAGCGCTGTGCACCCTCCTGCATCGTCCCACCCTACTTTCGCCCCCGTACACCACGCCATCAACCACCTTCTTTTCCTCTTTCGATATAGGAGTCTACGTACACACATATGCACTCACACGTGTGTCTGTTTGTGTGTGAGAGCCAATGCGTGGGAGGAGGACGCGACGGGAGTATACGTGCCCATTTTTGCTCACTTCTCAACTGTTCTACGATATTACTATATAAGGTAAGCTCTTTCTTTCTTCCGGTCGTTCTTTCTTTCGCGTTTTATGTACCACGATTCCCAACTATCGTCCTCGCTCTGGCTCCTCCTCCTCCCCCGCTCCCTACTTCTTCCCTTTTGCCCTGTTTGGGTACCTTCACTGGTGCTAGCAGCAGCCATGCCGTGCCATGCCGTCCCGCTCTCGTAATGCACCCCCGTCGCGCTCTCGCCTCTCCACGGTGCTCTTTCTCTTTTCCAATGCCCCCCCCCCACCTCTCTCTTTCGCTCTCTCTCTCTTCGCGTCCTCCCTCTTTTTTCCCGTATATTCCAGCACTCGTAAAAAGAGACGCCATCCACAAAAAACTCCGGCTCCCGATCCTTCTCGTTTTTCCTTCCCTCCCCGCTGTGCCACAGGCGCCGCCGACTCTTTTTCTAGGCTTGAGCACTACCCCTTAACCTCTCGCGCACTTTTGCCATTCGCTTGCCGACAACACATCCACCCACCCACCTTCCCGCCACACACAAACATGCGCGCACGCATGCACACACACACACACACACACACACACACAAACACGCGCGCGCGCGGAGCCTCCGTGTGTCTATGCGCGCGAACCTACAACATTCCCTCCCGCCCCTCATATCCCGGTTCGCGCGACCGCTCTTGGGAATTCCACGATTTTTCTTCGTAATCCCGGGCTCGTTTGGTTTCGCGGCATTATATACGTGGGCGCGGGAAATTTGCCTGCGCGAGGAGAGCTTCCAAGGCTTTTTCTCGCTGAGGAGCCTATCGAAAGCTTTTACGCCCTGGACTCTCTCGTAATCTGGGAAGAATTTTCAGGTGCGGGCAGCACTTTTTTAAAGCCAACGTTCAACAATACAAGTGCGCTCTCCAGTTTATTTTATTCTTCCCGTCGTTTTGTATTTATTCTTTTGGGGTTATTTCTCCAAGTGTGCAGCCCGAATGTTTGACTGAAGCTGCCGCGTAGGCGGGGTTCTCACGCATCATGACGACGTTAGCCTCAACGCTCGCTCGCGCGATCGATTCCTTGATTATTTTTTGGTCGATGACGGCGTATCTCGTTCTTGAGTATAGACGAGCTCGAACAGTCACGGATACTCTTTTTCGTCGATCCTAATATTACCTTTTACGAGGTATGTACATTTCCAGCGCGACGATTGTAAGATGGCCCCATGTTTCTTTTAAGGCTTTTGCGCGGAGATTCGGTGGCCGAGAAAAATATGATTGTCAACGGTTCTTGCACGTGATCTACGAAAAAAAATTGTGTGTTTTCGTGATGAGCAGAATTGGCCAGAAAAACGTCGGCATTCTAGTAAAAAATTAATATCGCATTTTGCGGATAGCAGAATGAAGATAATTCTTTTCGAACACAAAACACACCGGCAAAACCTTTTTGCGTTTCTCGTCAAGAAAAACATTATTAAAGATGCATTTCAGAGTGGATGAATGAAACTTAATTCCATGTAAAAGAAGCTTTTTTTAAGAGTGTTGCGTATGCGGAATTTAATTATATTCACTTTGTTGAACTCAAAATGGCGTTTTGATTTTTCTCCAGAATGCTCCATTTTTTCTGGTAAATACTACTCGTCACAAAATTACGTTATATGTTTTTCGGAGGAGATTTAAAAAACCATTAAAATAATATTTTTCTTGGTCGCAAAAAGCCTGCGCTTAAAAAAATCTCTCTCTTAAAAAACACAAGGCCACTTTGTAATTGTTACTTTGTATATATGGACTACACACGTGTTCGTAATATATAGGGTGATATCTTGTGATATCTTCTCGTATTGGGTAATTCCTACGCCTGTGCCGCCGGCTCGCTCGGTGTGTCGAAAAGTGAAGTAACTATGAATAAATTAGTATTCACAGGTGAATGGTGAAAAGCTTTGCCGACTGAGTTTGACGGGGAAATATATACGTAGTAGGGACAGAAGACAAGGGTGTCGGGATAAATGCGGGGGGGGGGGGGGGGGGGTTCAACGGTCGGTAGTTACTGAAGGAAAAGGGAGACGAAAGATGTGTGTATGTGAGAGAGCGAGGCAGAGGGGGATGAAAAGTGGAGTCAGAGGTCACGAGCACAGATCAAGTCAGGCGGGACGGTATATGAGAGAGAAGGAAGGAGAGAAGGAGGAGGGTTGCGGAAAACACGAGAAACGTAGCTTGCAGCCTCATCCCAGTAGTAGTCGGGCAATGTGTACGGCTCTGGCGTGACTAAAATACAGTGGCGGGGGCAGAGGAGTGCATTTTGCTCCTCAACGAACAATGCGCGGAAAAGTGCAACGAAGCAAAGAAACACAACAAAAAGAAGAGAATATAGTAGACGAAGAAGAAGCCGAACTAAAAAAAGCAATACGACAACCAAGGTGGAGAGAGAATATATAGAGCGAGTCGAAAAGAAGAAAAAGATAGACTGCGCCGTTATGGAATTCAGGGCCGCTTGAGCCGTTTTGCTTGTTTTGCTTCTTATTCTTCTTCGGTCTCGTTGCCGTTCCCGACCACGACGATGTGGAGGTAAAAGAGTACAAGGATAAGAAGAATCGCAGACGCAAGGCCAGCGAGGATGAGGGGGGCAGGGTTAGGGGGTTAAGAAAAGAGAAAAACCGAAGAAATGAATGGACCAACGGTAGTTTTGCTCGTCCCACTAGTGCCCTACTCTTCTTCCCTTAGATCCTCACTGTTCTCTTTGCAGTCCTCTTCTGAATACTTATTGCTTTATTTCACGTCTTCGTCTCCGTCGTTTTCTTCTCTTGCACCTTATCCGACGCATCCCTCGTTTACTTTTCCTCCCTATGCATAAACGATCTTGTATTTTTGTTTTTCCTCTCGAGTCGCCTGAACCCAAACAAATACCCGAGAAACTCAACATATGACAACCATATGGCAAATTCGCATGTTATGCTTTTCCTTTTGAAACATTATTGTTCTGTCACCACCGCGTTACGAGAAAACATCCTAAATTCCCGGAATGACAGTTCCAGCTTAGTCCCCCTCGCACGATCACGAAAAATACGAATGCTTTCTTTTTCGTTATTTGATTTATAATTATCGAAAAACTGGAGGTTCTTGCGATAAAGTCAACGTTAAGTGTATCGGAAGTGAGCCAAGGCAATTTGAATTTTTTTTTTCATTTTTTACCATTTAGCTATTTTTTATGGACGAAACGTGCCAGCGTGTTGATGAAGAGGAAGAGAGATATTACTATGTTCTTCTATTGCTACATATGAGTATAGATACATGACTATCCACACTCATTTATACCGCACGTATACATAGATTCACAATTATATCGACTTATATAAACACAAATAATTGCTAGATATTGTGTCCTAGTTGATCACTGGTATACATCAGTATACATGGACAAATAGATATAATGTCTTAGTTAATACATGGGGCACCTATGAAGAATGCAATTAGATCGTAATGCAGCGTATCTAAAGTGGGAGACATTTTACGCGGTTAAAATCGCATACAATATTGAATGCAATAAAGAAATCGCATTGAAAGTTAGAAAAAAATAAGACTCACCCGAATGGAATGATACAAAGTAATAAAAGGTACTACACATACAAAGTCTTGGAGTAAGTCTTGGAGTAATAGTAGGAGTAGTTGAAATAATACAAAATCATAAACTTTAATGAATTAAACCATGCTCTTATCAGTGCATCGCAAGCAGTGGTATTTCAAAGCTTTAAGGCAGTAGTCTGGTCTAGAAATCCATCGTTTAGAAGACCATTTCTACGAAAGGGAGGAAGGAGTAATCTATGGACCCGGGTTGGCAAATTAACCAGTAAGCATCGATACTTCAATTTAAACCTTATCTAACGGTATCAAAACTTTGAACGCGTTTATCTCAGAACTATGTTTTTCAAATCGGCGCCCACGATATCTCGATAACTAATTGACCGATCGAGCTCAAATTTTGCACATACCTTCGGTAGCCTCTTTCTGAGGACTGGTAGCAGAATTGAGTCGAACAATAATTTTGCCCACATTTTATAATTCGTCGAATACCCGAAAATGTATGAAATATCGTTAATCAAAGTTGAACAGGCCGCCATTTTGTAACAAAATTTTTTTAAGTATTTATTCTGCCACCAGTGCTCAGAATACTCATACAGATTGAGAATATATATATATATTTTTTCAGATGCCTACAACATCACCCAGCGTGGGCGCCGATTGAGGCGGTTTTTGGCGGACCGTGTTGTAGAAAAATAAAAACTACATGAAAATATCTTAAATAATTTTTTTAAATGTAGATACATTCTCAAAGGAACAATAAATACATATGTAACATTTCATCACGACAACTTCAACGGTTTTAAAGTTATTCCGACTAAAAAATGACGTCAAAAATCTCTCTCTAGACAACACTACTGCCATAATACACTGAAAGGAAGGTCTGATAGCCTGAGCTTTAATACACTGAGCGGAAAGTCTGATAGAGGAAAATAGCCTGACATAGTATTTATAAAGAACGCCCATGGTAGAATAGGGGATAGTAAAATTTCTTATAGATTATTGACACTGTAATCATAATATGGTTAACACAGCTATAAGCGGAAAGTATATCTAAACATTCGATTTCGGTGGCGTACTTGACTATCTATAAGGTTGAAGTTTGCATCGTTAGAATGCAATGAAAATTAATATTTCTTGATTCCCTTATTTTATTTTGACATATTTGGCCCATAAAAGTCCCGCAATAACTTTTAAGGCGTATGCATAACCTTGAAGTTAAAAAACAGATCATTCATCAGGTATTGGGATGATAAGGTCGATCTTTCGCACACAGATAGTACATAGCCTCGACATTACACCGTTTTTTTTATTGCAAAACATATACAAACAACGTAATCATTGTTATTTAAGGATGTTGAGTCCCTATGAAACATGTTAATCTTAATTGTTCAATAAATAGCTTATTAATCGTCATGAAATTTTTACACGACCTCCTGAATACTTCATGTAGAAAACATACCAAATTTTCAGAATTTTATAATCATTACTTCAACCTCCTTAAGGGTTGAAATAAAAAATGATAAGAAAATTCGGAAAATTTGGTATGTTTTTGTATGAAGTATTTAAGAGGTCGTGTTAAAATTTCACGACGATTAGGAAGCTCGTTATTAAAAAATTAACATTTTGTTAAGAACAATTTTTAAAAGAAGTAAAAAAAAATTGATCAATAAAGTTTGTTTTGTTTCCGTTGCTTTCAGTATATTGTAGATATTATAAAATTGAGAGGTCAAAAAAAAACTTATTGAAAAGTTACATCAGTTTCCATAAAACAACATTTAATTTGTGAATGTTAATTGTTCAATAACGAGCTTCCTAATTGTAGTGAATTTTTTACACGACCTCTGAAATACTTCATACAAAACATACCAAATTTTCAGAATTTTATCATCATTTGACATTTCGGACTCAACATCCTTAATCTCAGGGCTGTAGCCTCTACACGGCTCGGTCGCGTAAATGATTCCGGCAAGTGAATTCATCTAAAGTAAAAAATGAAAAAAATATACTTTTAGTATAATGGCAAAGCTACAGACTCACCGGATACTTTTTCGAAGTTTTAGAAATTGCATGAATTGCACTGTTTTTAAAGAAATGGTCGATTTTCAACCAAAAATAACGACGTTAAGCATTTATTAATAACAAACGGAGGAACATATGAAAAAATCATCCGGTCAGTCGATTGAATATGTTATAAAATATGTCCAATCCAAATTTGAAGTAAATAGGACGATTAGATTTTGAGATATGATGTACGCCAAATTGCAAAGTATACTTTCGAGATAAACGCAAGCGAAGAAAACGTACTAAATCCACCTTGTCCGTAAACAATTTTCGTTTAAATGTTTAGGTCTGCTCAATTTCTTCGGTGGTTCTTGTTGGTTTCGGGTACGGGCAATACGAATAGGACATTAATTTTTTTCTAGAATCGTTTTTTTTCTCGTTATAAACAATTTAATTGTTATAATAACGATTGGGACGGAAAAGTCGATTTTGTAGAAAAAAGTTTGAAATAAAAGATGTTTTTGTTGAATTGACAATAAAAAATGTCTCTTTCATTTTTCTTGCTAGCTCTATTAGTAATGGAGATATGAACAAGGAACATTTTTATGGAAAAGACGGAACGACGAGTGAAAGGGACAAAATGAGTGAGAAGTCATATGCGATTAATTTTCGTCACTTATATCTCCATTACTAATAGAGCTAGTAAAAAACATAAACGTCTTTCATTTAATATTTCTATCTAGAACATGCACTCTTACGTTCCAATAGTTATGCGAAACATTTTATCGTAAAGAAGTGCCTTGGTGTATGGATTACTTGCTTGAGATAAAATCACAATTTTTTTCGTACCTTCAATCTGCGATTTCTACACCGTGTAAGAATCAAACAGCCGGGTTCGACAAAGTCATATCAATGCCCTTAGAAACCATGCAATGCGCCGCTCAGCGCTAGAGTCGTAACGCAACGGGACGTTCTGACCTGCTCTACTAAAATCGCCACAACTCGGCCAATTATTGGAATCGTATGTCTATATGGTACAGAATTATTCTGAAGCGCCAAACATCAATTCAAGTGGCGACTTATATTATCGAAAAAAGCTGTGCAAGATTTCACCTGAATCGACGGAAAAATCTTTTCGGAAGTTTAACCGGAAATACTTATGTCTGTTATGTCATATCTATGATGAAGATGCCGCGAGCACTCCATAGTGTAGTGGCAGCGTGCGTAGTATAGGCAGAAGGTAGGCAGGTAGGATGTAAGTTCGATTCCATATCGAGGGAAATATTTTCTTCGAAATCAATCATTATAAAAAGTCAAGGTCACGAATTACAATAACAAATCTTTGAGGTAGAACTCTCAGTTGAGTATTTTATTTTCGACTTATGAAATATTCTATGCACTTAGTAGACGGATATTGCTGCCTTGAACCAACAAGCATGCAGGGTATAAGAAACAAGTGCATAATATATCAAATACGCATATAGGAGGTCGTATCTTATAATGTGGTATGAATCACTATAAGCATCATCGCAAATCACATCAACATTTTAATTCAATGTATATATATATATATTTCAGTCCTGTTTAGTGTTAGGATCTTGGGGGATCAGATTTTCCATAGTGTCAGGGAATACCGATTTTATGAAAACCTACTATATTATATAGCCTTGAACAGTCAACGTATGCTTGTAAGATTAGTGGTTGCGGTCAACTATGTGCATCATTTATGCAGCTGCTGGAATATCAATAAGTCGTACTATACTTTCGGCAGTAACTATGCGTATAAAATATTATTGTCCCCTCAGGGAGATAGAAAATATAGTTAAAATGTGGTTGAAAACACCATACATGTCTCTCAGTGTACATCGGAAACTTACCATAAAGAATTCTAGTAAATGGAACGAATCACTATAATAATGATTAAAGAAAGCATAATGAATTAGAGAATTTTTGGGAAAGTAAACAAGTAGACAAAGTCATACATCGAGTTTTCACACGTTTTAAAAATATTATATACACGTGAAAAGTTGGCTCGTCCATCTATTATACGTGAATACTTTGTCTAACGAGTTCATCGCGAGGAGTTTCATCATTGAATCCCACAGTGGAGCACTTTTGTAGTACGCTCGAAAAGCCCATAAGCACATCGAGGGAGTAATTCCGCTTGTTGTTTCATATTTTTTTCTTCTTTCCGTCGTCTTTTTTTTTCTTCGTCTTTCGTGAGTTTTTTTCTACTGCCTATGGATAGGGTGTTGCTCCGGTGATAAGTGATTAAGCGATTAGTGAATGACGGTACAGATATACACACATACACACACATATATATATGCAGGTTCAGAAATGCTTTGCGAGACGTGACGTTGCAAAAGCGATTATTACACTAGTCTCGGCTCACTGGGCTCCATAGTTTTTTTTTCACCGCACTCGTATTACTTGCATCCATCTCTCCCTCTCTCTCTCCATCTTTCTCTCTCTCTCTCTCTCTCTCTCTCTCTCTCTCTCTCTCTCTCTCTCTCTCTCTCTCTCTCTGTCTCTCTCCCTCTCTCTCGCTCTTCCCCCTCTATCGCCTCGTGGTCTCTTTAGTCTTATTAATTATAGAATAATGAGCCAAGTATGACGCTATTGAATCACCTTTTTTAATTTCTTTTTCTCCCGCTGCTTCACTATGTACGTCCCGTGCAGTTGCAACAAAAGAGAATCTGTCGCATAATCAATCGACTGGTAATATCAATTATTCAGGCCCCGGTGAAGCTAATTCTCACCAAGCTTTGCGTTCTGGTCGTTTGGAAAAAAAATATTTCGTAAAAGGTTTGTCGGGGGTTAATAGGCTATGAAAGAGTGACCGATCATAGCTAGAAGAAGAGCTCGGAGGGGGCTGCAAATGCACTGCCATTATTTAGGATGGAATAACCTTTGAACTGTTCGAATCTTACTTCCGATTTTTTTACATATGTTTATTGATCCTTTAAGAATTTGTACAAATTGAAGAAAAAAATGTGTAGTTATATATAGTACAGTCGTGTTGTATATTGGAATCGGAAAAAATTAGAAAAGGCCAATTTTTTGACAGGTGATTGTGTTGATGCCGCGGGTGCTAAATCCAAGTTTTCCTAAAAATGCAGGTGTAGAGTGTTTTAGGGGATGAAGGGGGATGAAGGTGGATTAATGCGAAACTAAAACCGCCACGGGGCCGGCTCCAGGAGACAAAATGCTCAGAAAAATCGAGGGTTTTGTCCACAGCGCCGAAGTCGTGGAAGTTCATTTTAGGAGTGAAACAGTGGGGTAAAATTTTAAACAAAAACTTTTATTTTTATAACTCTTTAGAAAAAATCCATACAATATTTGTTCGATTCGAATACTCGATACTCGTTCGATTCGAATACTCGATCGTAGCCCTTGAAAAGAGGCTACGATCGAGTATTTCATCATCCCACTCCGATAATATCTTCAACGCCAAAAAAATTATTGAAGTATGAACAAAAATTGTTTATTGAATAATTCAAAATAATCAATTTTTCGGGGATTGCTTAAATGTGCGAAATGTAGAGAATATTTTTTTCTATTTTTTCGTTTGTATGGACCACCCTTGAATGTTGCTTTTCCCAACCCCTCGCAGGGCTGGAAAAACGAATAATAAATTCTGGGCAAACTATTGACCGAACATCAAGAGATACGAGTTTGGCACTGTGGACAAAAATGTAGCTGAGGATTAAAGCTGCAAATCGTTCCACAGCGGCGAATTCGTGAGGTCAATAGTTTTCCCAGAATTTCATTTCTAAATTTCAACCCCCAGGACGGGTTGGAAAATCAAAATTTAAGCGTGGTACATAGAAACGAAAATATAGAGAAAATTACTCTCTACATTTCGTACATTTAAACCATACCCTAAAAATTGGTTGTTTTCGAGTTATTCAATAAACAATTTTTTTTGGTATTTCAACAACTTTTTTTTGGTATATCAACAATTTTTTTCTGAGGCGAAGATATTATCCGAGAGTGATGATCATATACTCGATCGACGCGTCTTTTCAAGGGCTACAACGTTTCCATTTCAACAAAAAGTGTACGAATTTTCCCTAAAGAGTTATTGAATTACCTGACTAGAAATTGAGATACAAGACAGACTGAGATCGGACCCGGCGTTCCGTATTTGGCAAAACGGTACTGATCCGGTAACCGGATTATGTATCTGTGAGGTGCGAAACGCTTTTTCTCTTTTGGCCCTGATTACATTTCCATCTACGGTGCACACATAGCCTGGATCCAGCATTATGCCGTATTCAGTAATAAGGTTCGTTTCCGGCTGCCGGGTCATGGTCCTATGGTGGTAAGAAACGCTTTTTGTCCCCCGGCCTGGGCTAGATTTGTATTCATGAGCTAGATCGGTCCCGGCTCGGCATTTCGTTGTCTACCGTCGTATGCCTGAGATAAAAATAAAAAGATAATAGACTGATTAATACATTTTTAAAAATTGGTTACTCGTTTTGTGGCCTTTTTTGCTTCACTAGGTTCCTGGAACAGATGAAAATTCAATTAAATCGTATCCTGCCAAATGAAAGTTTTCGTCCAAGTACGTGGTATCGAACCTGCGACCTATCATTCTGAAGCGAAGCACGTTAACAATTTGGCTATTCTAACAATTGACTTCCGTTTTGATAGTTTCGGTTAATATATATCAAATACAGATTACACGTACACGCAACATATCTTGCTCGGGGTTTGGCTGATCCGGTAGACGTCCTACGTAGATACGGCATGCACGTCGAAGTGTATGCCTGATCTTCGCCGGGTGTCTACCGGATTAGCCAAGCCCAGGGCGCGGTTGTGGAAGGCAAATCGATCATGTTTTGGTCCGGTAACCTTATCAGAGCCATGTGAGAGTTGCGTTACGGGCCGCTTTATATGAACTTGATCAATGCTGCCTTCTCACATCGTTATTTGGGGTTACCGATCGGGCAGACATACAGCGTAGATCAGGCGGGCACATTTACGGTTTCCCGGACTGTATCTCGAAGTTTGCCCGATCAGTGATCCGGCTGCCGGAACAACATTTCTAGTCGGGTAAAACTGATTTTTCAAAATTTGACCCCACCTTTTCATCCACACAGCGAACTTTTTTTAAACATTTTGTCTCACGGCGCCGGCCTCGTAGGGGTTGTAGTTTCTCATCAATCCTACCGCATCCCCCTTCATTCCTTAAAAAATCCGGTACTCCGATTTTTAAGCAAACTTGGCTTTAGCACCCGTGGCACCTACAGAATCACCTGTCAAAAGCTGGCCTTCTCTTATTTTTTTTCTAATTACGGGGCTTTTCAGCGACAGCACGACTGTACTGGTACCTACTTTTATACGTTTGATTACAACGGTGCGGGGAAAACATCCCTAATTGGCAATCATTGTTGTTGACATTGTATAAATCCGAAAAAAACCGAACATAATTTTAATCTCTATGAGTATTGTGAAGTTTGGTAGCAGATGCAACAAAAAAATGTTACAATCCGCTTGCATGCTTCTCTTTAAAGATCTATTTTTCTTTTACCATTCTTCTTTTAAGAATCTTTCACGATTCTTTTACCAACGTTGAAAAACAGTCTACTGGAGGTGTATGCCAAATCTGAGCTCCATCGTAGCTCCTTATAATTTCTGTGACTCGAATAATTTTATGAGTATTCTTAAACGGTTTTCACAGACATACTCAGGACGGTCTGTACGATAAAAAAATAAAATAAAAAAAGAACGATTATTCAAATAATTATACATGAATACTGCGTTAACGGGTTTGCTAAGCTTGGGGCTCGTTGGTATTGGTACTTATTGGTACTTTGCACGAATAAAATAACCTGTTAAGAAATACAAGTAGCAGCTAGGGGGAAGGTAGTGAGGGGAGGAAGGAAGAAACGTCGGCGGTAGGTGAGGGAGGAAGTAGGGAAGAGGTTGCCGTAAAGTGGAAAGGCCAGTTGACAGAGGAATATGCGGCTATTTTCAATAAATGTTGGGAGAGTAGGCACGAGGCGACCGCAGGAAGAGAGAGATGGGAGAGACTAAAAGGCTTGATTAAGAATACGGCTGTTAAAATAGGCATGATTAGGGGGATGGGGTAAGGAGTACAGGACGTGAGAAGACTGGATAAGGAGGTAAGAGAGCAAAGAAAAACAGTGTGGAAAGGCCTTAAGAAATACATAGAAAGTAGAAGCGCGAGGGATAAGAAAATACTAATAGAAGCTAGAAAATAACTAAAGGAAGTGAGAAAGCAGAAGCAGGAGGAGTTTTGGGAAGGAAAAATGGGAAAAGTGGGGACATGTAGGAACTTAGGAGAGATCTGGGAACCAATAAAACCATTTAGACCAAGGAGATTAGAATTGGGAGGTCGAATCAGAAAAAAACAATGGGTGGCAAACTTTCAGGATCTAATGGGAGGAGGGGCGGGGGGAGGGCTGCAGAAATAGAAAGTATGATAGAGGAGAATGGAAGGGAGGGGAGGGCGAGACGTGGCTGCAAAAGACCAACAGAGAAATCGAATAGGAGGAGTTGATTAAAACATTGAACAAAATGAAAAATGGAAAGGCAGCAGGAGAGGATGGGCTGAAGGTTCAATTCCTTAAAAAATTTCCGGAAGCAGGGTTCAGAGAATTGAGAGAAATTTTAAACGAATCGTGGAAAGAAGGGGAGATTGGCTGGGGTTGGGAGATCGGTAGAATAGTTCCCATACACAAAGCGGGGGATGTAGAGTGTGCGGGTAACTGTAGGGGATTCACTCCTGAATACAGTATATAAGCTACTAGCAGATATAATCACGGGAAGACTTAGGTACTGGATGAAAGGGAGAGGAGTGCTTGAAGAGAGCCAAGCGGGATTCAGAGCGGGGCGGGGAACACGCGACCTCATCTTCGACTTAAACTCATTAATCATCAATAAACGGAAACGAAAGAAAGGGAAGCTGTTCGCAGCATTTGTAGACTTTAAGGTTGCTTTTGACACAATTGATAGGGATAGTTTGATGAATAAAAATGAGGGATCGTTCGGATACGAGGCAGGCTTAAGGACATGATCAGAATATATGACAAAATGGTTAAGGAAGTGGTGACAGGGGAGGGAATTTCGGATAGATTCGAAACGAAGAAGGGGGTTAGACAAGGATGCCCGCTCAGCCCAACACTTTTCAGTCTTTACATTGAGGACATGGACAAAGTTTGGGAAAAAAGAAACGAGGGAGGCACAGTGATTGGAGGAATGAAGATCTTTGCCTTGAAATTCGCATACGATATTGTTTTGGTAGCGGACGAGGAGGAAGGGTTACGGAGCATGTTATTGGCTCTGGAGTAATACGTGGGAGAACAAAATTACGGTGAATATAAGTAAAACAAAAATAATGTCGTTCCAGAAGGAAGGAAGAAATAAGGAGGGGAAAAATGGGGATACAGGGGGAAGAAATTAGAAATGGTCAAGGAATACAAGTACCTGGGAGTGTGGTTCTCCACGGGCAACACATTGGAGAAGCACCTAAAATTATTCGCCTGGAAGATGAAGAAAGTCACCAATGCAACCTGGGGTATCTTTAAGCGGGCAAGGATAGGATGCCTCGAAAGGAGGCTACAGCCGATGGGGGCAATGGTGAAAAGGGGGATGATGTACGCGGCAGAAGTATGGGGTTGGAGGAAAAGGAAAATCTTGGATAGATGGCAGGGTAGGTTCGTAAAAATGGCCATGGGTATTAGTCCAAACACGCCCAACTACATATGGAGAAGGGAAGCAGGTTGCCGAGGCTTAGAAAGCGAGGCATGGGAAAGAGCGGCGAAATACATAACAGAAGTCATAAAGATGGGGGAAGAAAGGTGGCCGAAGGTGTGCCTGAAGGAGGAGGTGAGAGGGATTATGAATAAAAATCCGTCTAAGTGGTGAGAAGAAATGGCTAAAGCCATGAGAGGAGTGGGAGAAAGAGGAGTGTGGTAGCTAATTCGGAACAGGGAGGTGAGAGGCATAGAAAAGAATAATAAATAGAGGAATAAAAATCAAAGTACGGCAGGAGATGCAAGGCGACTGGTGTAAGATTGATAAATCAAATGGAAATGGAAGGATACTGAAAGCAAAGGAGATACGAGACGAAACTAAAGAAGTCTGGGCGAGAATAAGGTGCGGGAACATAGGTAAAAAAGGGAACAAGCGGTACGAAGATACGAAATGTCGATTTTGTGGGGAAGGGGAAGAGAGTTTGGAGTACATATGCAGCTGTGGAAGAAAAAAGGCAAAACTCAAAACAGAAACTGTGGAAGGCCTAGAGGATGTGACGGAATTTAAGAGGGGGGACGATCTCATACGAAAAATAGGAGACTTGACAAGGAATGGCCCAGTCAAAGAATTCTGCGCCTAGATCAGAGAATTCGAAAAATAACGAAGGATGCGCATAAAAAAGTAGGAGATAGAGGCAAAAAAATGAAGGAAAAGGGAAACTAATAAATAAAATTGCTGATTTGTCTTGAGGTAAGATAAGGAAAAGGATAGGACAAATTAGAATGTACGTTTAGATTAAAGCGAATATTGTAAAAGGGGAATCACATATAGGGAAGGGACTCACAGTGTAAACACCCATGAGGGTATTCCATGGAATAAACTACTAACTACTTCTACTACTACAAGTAACAACTATATCACATTTGGGGGTAAACCACGTTTCTCGTGTCAAAGTTTGCGTTGACAATGTGTATAAAAAATGTTCGAAAAACAAAACAAAAATATGACAAGAGACTATAGAGAATCTGTTTCCAATCATAAATAAATATTTAAAATTGTTTAAGTCATCGTGCTGTCCGTCTCAGCATGATGACTTTTTCTTGAAGAATTGAAAATTGTTGATTACTTATAATAAACAATTAAAAATGTATTCCTTGAAAATGTTGGAGGTAAATAACCTGTTAAACAGCGAGCTGAATTACAATATGTGGCCTGCGAATTATACGTTTGAATGTTAGAATTCTAATCTACAAGCTGACAGAATCTACTTTAAGAGATCAGCACAAGTTGGGACCCAGAAAACCGTTGGATTTTCAATATAATTTTCTGATAAAACTATTGGGATAACGAGGTCGGAATTTTATACATGATTGATGTTTAATCTTGCGAAGTTTGTCTTTTATTTTTATTAACAAAATATTCATAAACAATGAACTTCTTATTAAAGGGTGCCTCAAAAAGACACAGACTTACGTATGAACGGATATTTTTTTTTAAACGTGGCACCCAAATCGTGAGCTGTAGAGAAAGTTTCGATTTTCGACCAAAGAAAATCGGTCATTGGTTATGAACAAATAGAAACGTTTGACAAATCATAATTCAATAGAATATGTATTAAACAGGTCCGAATTTGAAGTGAATCGGACAAATAGATTGTGAGGTACGTCTTATACCGTTGAATAAAACATCGTTTCGAGGAAAACACAAAAGAAATGTAAATTAAAAAAAAATTAAACCGCGTTTTTAAAACGGACTAAATAATTTCTCCTAGCCCCATACAGATTTATAACCCAATACGAGTTCCCAACTGCATGCAGATTGTCCTGAAAATTTGTGATTGTGAATTTTTAATAGTTATGAAAATACTTGTAAGATTTAAAACGAGAAACGTAGGGCGCATGTGATAAATAGTTGATGCGTGAATAGTTCACCGAAGTCACTAACAATTGTATTACACTGCAAATGATATGAACTGTTGTGTGTTTTCTCAATGCAGCTACTCCCTAGACTCCTTACCATTATCTATGCGTGCGCCCCACGTTTTTCGTTTTAAATCTTACAAGAATTTTCATAGCTATTAAAAAATTCACAATCACAACATTTCAGGACAATCTGTATGCGGTTAAGAATCTGTAATAGGTTATAAATTGTATAGGAGACATTATTTTATACTTTTTGGTCCGTTTTAAAATGGTGGTTAAAATTTTTTAATTTAAATAATTTCATTTTCGGCCTTTTAGTCTTGTGTGCGTGAAATGTTGCTTCTCCTTCTCTAGGCGTCTCTTGCGAAGGGAGGTTGTCACCTTGACCATTGTAGAAATCGTCACTAATGCACTATTCACTTTTAACATTACTATTATTATTATTTAAAAATTATGTTTTCTTACCTTATTTTTCACAATTTTTCTTCTCTTTCCCTCGCTCTGTAAGAGACTTCCTGTCTGTTTATTTGTCTGTCATCCAGATCTGAGCTATATTCAAGTTTCAAGTCTCTGGCTTATCCGGAAGTTAGTTTAAAATCTATTACAAAATTTGTACCGAACACACAAACACAACAAGCAAAGCGAGTTAAAAAAAAACGTTGTAAAAAACGATAAATCGCAGAGGGGCGGTTTTCCGTACGGAGTGGGCGATCTGACCCTTCATAAAAGTCGTCCTAGCTCGGTCAATTTTTTCAATTTCTGCCAAATCTTTGTTGCAAATGAAAGTTACGATCATAGGCGATAAAACAATGCCACAAAATAGTATTTTTGCAATTTCGAGCTCCTGCTGATTCTTACAATAAAATTACCTGGTGGAAGAGTTTTGTAAAAAAAACTTTTTAAAAGTTGTGCGAATGAAAATCGATTTCATTGATACCTAGAAAATGATTGCGGCGTTTCCTGAGAGTTCCTTTCATACCTAAATGATCCATAGAAAAATTTGGAAAATTCTGTACCATTTATCACGATGCTCTTTTTCATCAGATCTGAAAATGTACGAACGTCTCATGCCATCGCATGCAAAACTACTTTAAATTACAAGTATAGTAATTTTTAAACAGACCCGTCGATCGTTACTGCATTTTGTCTACAGGCTTGGAACAAATCAAGTAACCATGCATTCAATTTTCGTCGTCATGCTAGAATATCGATAAGACATAAATCCTCAAAGCATAAGATTCTAACTATAAGATAAAAACGGATGAGGGTAATGGCCCAGCACTTGGTGAAAAACGCGTCCACGAACTTGTAACCGCGAGAGAGAAGCAGCAGGAGATGCTTCACGTGCGTGTCGTCGTAATAATAGTCCCGAGGTCGACGCATCTTCGCTCGCGTCTCTCTCTCTCTCTCTCTCTCTCTCTCTCTCTCTCTCTCTCTCACCTCCTCCCCCCGATTTTATGTCTATATCGTTAAATGACGAAAATAGTAACGCCGTTAGCAAGTACGATCATTGTTGGCGAATGAGCCACACGAGCGCATTAAAAGGAAGAATCGTGTAAACCTTCCACTCAATTCGATGATCATTAGTCATTTATTCTATTTTCAGTACTTCTCAGTAGCAAATGGATTGAGCTTGTAAATGATTTATTTGCGACTCCCTCGTATATTAATAATAATGAACAATACACAATATATATACACACAGGATGACCCATTTTAATAGTAAATAAAACGCGGAAATAGAGTCGGATAAGAACGTATTTCACACAACGGAAGATGTGATAACCACAAGCTGATGCTTCCTTATCGACGCGACGGATATAATTCATAGCTTATAGGTGCGCGCAACATACTTGTTCATTGCCACTTTACGAATAACAGGAATGTGTAGGTACTTGTTCTAGCAACACAACGCCGACTGTGGAAAGCTCTAGATGGTCCAGTCGTTTTGGAATGAAGTTCCGAGATCTTGTTATGATGTTAACGTTTGCATCGTTTGAACACAACGAAAGTTCAGTAGACCGAACTCCTTTCGGAAAAGTTGGGTTACGTAATTGACCCCAACGTTTTGTCGGATCCTTATCAGAAATGTGCTGCTCACATTTGCAGGATATGATTTAAAATAAAACGGTTTCTTCGTTGCATCCCGAGTTGAAATTTTCGAGCTGCTTTCAACCCGCGGACTGAAGGCCTCCTTCTCCGAACAGAGGTCCGCGGTAGCGGATTATCGGATATCCAAATAAAGGTACGATGTACGGAATATTATTATGTTAAAGCCTCCGTTGAACCCCCTACATGGCACATACTGGACTTTACGCTCAAAGGAGGCTAGTGTAGCACGCAACTGAACCTATGAAACCTCGGGTGGGCCTGATCGAGCGCTCTTGCAGTACCTACTGGTCCTCCTTTCAGCCTACTGTAGGACCACCGTATACCCTCTGGACCCTCCATTCAACCTGCTGTAGGTGCTCTGAATACCCCTCCATTCAACCGCCGAGTCAAAATATTCGACCCGCAAAATGAAGGCTTTCTTTCGCGAGCAGCATCTATGTGCACTATATGCATAAAATATTTAATGAGTCCAAAATAACACGAATCCCTTAATTGAGAGTTTTACAACAACGATTTTTCATCGTAATTCGTCATCCCCTAGCCTATTGATATGATTTTTCTCGTAGAAAATATTTCACCTACCTATGTCAGATTCAAACCTAGTACCTTCCTATTCATAGCTACGCACGCTGCCCGTATGCTACCGAGTGCTTATAACATTTTAGTCGCGGATATGGCATAGAAGACCAAATGAATACCTATAATTGTTTGTTGTATCGCATGAACTATATCAATTAGTTAATATCATTATGATAATTTGGGAGCTTTATCGAATAACATACTATAGATTTTTCAAACATACCCTCTATATATGTATATAATTCCTCTCTCTCCACCCTCTCTGCCCCCATGCGGTTTTGACACGAGTGTTGCAACAAAGGCAGATCATTATTTCAATCAAATAAAAAAATTATTGGCTGTACGAAACTTGTATTTACTTTCAATTTAAAAAAATTATTGGATCCATATAGTGAATTCAACAAAATTGTTTTTTGAACAGAGGTAACGAAATCACCAATGTATGGGGATCGAATCAAATATTTAATTATTGGACGTTATTGAATTTTGATTTGAATGAATCAATTATTTGAATATATTGAAATAAATAATTATAATAATGGAATGCAATAGGAAGAATTTCGTTCCACAAAGAATCTAGTTAAATTAAAGAAAATCAAATAGACGCGGTTAGTTAAAATAAATAGAGTTTTTCGATTAGTGTAAGCGCAATGTAAACGCTTGGACCCTCCATCTATAGATGGAGGGTTCGGAGGGTTTATCTGTGTCGTCCATAAACGTTAGGGTGTTATTATTAATACCCTAACGTTTTATATAGATATCAACATTCCTATATGTTATTCAGATATACACTCCCAGCCAAAAGTTTTCGGACACTTTACATAATTGCAAAACGGGTGAGCACTGGATAATTGCCAAATAATCTTAGAGTAATATACAATAAAGTATGAAATAAATCATCTAGTATTTTACGAAGATACTATAGAGCTCTATGTAATGAATTATTCTAACATAATTTTGCAATTATGCAAAGTGATTGAAAGTTTTGCAATTGTCTGAAGTGTCCGAATTTTTTTTACCAGTAATTTATATTTGTATATACTAATGCAGCCGCATATTTCAAGTATAATATATGTATATATAGTATTATATAATATACACCGCCGCTCAAAAGTTTGGATACACCGGTCGATATTTCTTGCCGTACTAAAAGTTACATAGCTTCGTCACAAAAAAATATAACCAAATTTACCGAACGGCGCTTTGGAGGAAACAAGTTCAGCTTTATTTCGCTTTTTTTTAAATATTTTTTTAATACTTTTTTTTGTCCCGGTGCTCATTTTTGTACGTGACTGTTTTTCAGCTTTTTTTTCGACCATCGAGAATTGAGAATTATGGGACATTTTTTGTCATGTATATCCATGATAAACTTGAACAAGGTAGCTGGAGCTTCATTTTCATTTTTTGAAAAGTTTCATAGAATCCTTTTTCGCAAAGTTATTTCATTTTTGGCTGAAAAAAGACATGCTGGAAAATGCAATGTAACTCAAGAACTATAGGGCTTAAGAGGAAATATCAAGTATGTAAAAAAGTAGCGTAAGTTTATACTGGATAGCCCGGAAGTTTTGAAGAATTTTCCTGTAAGATTTTTTTCTCACCGGAAAACTTGTGACGTCCATAAATTCGATGAATTGGAGTAAGACTGCATATGCAAGCATTCTTTTATGAATCGCCTACAAAATAATAATAAATCGATATTGAGAATATTAGATTGTTTTTGCATATTATTATTGCACTAATAACCTTATAAGGTGCCGATGTATTTTTATTAAATGTGTAGTATTTATTCATCATCTGATAATGCATATTTACCTGTACCATTCTTCGGGAAATCAGGGAAAACGTATTTTTTTCGTCATTGAACAGGTTATCGAACAGGCCACAATAGACTGATGATGGAGGAGGTATCGAATTTGGGCTAAAAGTAGGTTAGGTGGGGTCGAGGCAACGAATTTGAGATCAAAAGCAGGTTGAGGAGGCCTGTGTTCTGCACGGGTCACTGAAACTGGGGTCGAAGAAAGGTTTGGGGGTCTAACAGGCTACATTGGACCAAGAGGAGGTTTCTTCATGGCACTGAAATCGACGAATAGGGTTTGGTAGGTCCAACGGAGGCTGGCGGCTCGTGCATTACAAAAGAAATGGGTCGTGGAAGGGTTCAAAGGAGGCTAAAAATGTTGACTCGGGATTCCAACGATGTAAACTTCAACGCCGGCCGGCTTCGATGCTTGACATCTCCTTTTAATTTGCGTTTAAGCTTTGCGTCGAGACTCTGCTGCGTCTCTTGAAAATAATAACGATTCTAATATTGAAATCCCGGAAGATTGATGATTAAGTAATTCATGCTTTTAGTATTTTATGTAAATTAAATAATGTTTTTCAAAACAGCGCTGTAAACACTTTCTTTATTCAAATAATAATAACAATGATAGCGTTCGATTTGCAGAGAAGTATGAAAAAGTGCTTAGATCCTTATTTTATACAATTTCGGATTGATTCAACGAAAAATCGCGATGGCAAAGTAACGAGGGGGTAAAACGTTAAAGACCTTGTATTCGAGGGTCGCGAAGCTTCGTTTTTGGCGCTTGCCACAGCACTTGAATGTGTGGCGGCCTCGTCTCATTCCTCTCCCTCCCTCTCTCTCCCCCTCTCTTTTCGCCGCTCTCTAGTTCTCTTTTCTTTACACGCGATCCAAGAGTTCTTACCTGGCGTCACGAGACGTCTCGTTGACGACGCAAATAATTGTCGACGTCTTCTCGAACCTCCCTTGGGCCGAGCTTAACAACCATATTCCTTCGCTTCTCTTATCCCTTCGCATTGTGCGTATTATAGGTGCAACGCCTATATACTTCGGTGTGCCTTCTTGTTGCGATGCAGTGCATGAGTTCACGATTCACGAGTCGTGTGGCCCGAATATTCGCATAGACGAGCCTTCGAGCCAGAAAGCACAACGTCGCTAACTCTTTCTGCGGTCGCTTGCTTTTTTCGATCCTCGACTCTTTATTACGTTTTTTCTATGATTTATTGCCGTACCTCTCTATTTTAGCATCCTTGATATATTTATTCAGTAATCGTTTAACGAGTAAGGCCACTGTAACGGCCCAAAAAAAAGGTTTTTTCACTAATTTTTTGCTCCCGAAATTGAAGGTATTTGAAAAAAAACTTTTAATGGTGTTATCGGGCATACATTAAACTTTATTATAAAATTTTTTTACAGTAAAAAAAAAATAAAATGGCGGTTCCACAGCTATCTTCCCGGGACATGTTTTGCTTCCAGGGCTCCGCGGCACGCAGCACCACTGGTGCACTTTTTAATCTAGAACAAAAAAAAAACCATTAATCTAGAGGGCTATAGCTAGAGAATGTCGATCGGATTTTAAAAAGTATCAATTTTTGTGGATTTGGCGTGCGTTTGAAAAAAAAATTGATTTTTGACGAAAAAAACGGCAAGTTTTTTGTTGATAAAAAATCAATAAATAAAGTTCTTGAAAATTCCGATCGACATTCTCAAGATAATGTAAATGTTCACATCTGGTTAAAATTTCAAGTAAAAAAAATGAAAATTGTTCGAGTTATGCTGCGTGCCATTTTGAAAAACCATGTTTCGAGAGAAAAGCGTTTAAAGTTTTGCGAATAGTTTTTTATTGGAAAAAATTAAAAAAAGAAGTTAAAAAAAATTTTTACCGTTAGTCTGCAATCCCAGCACCATACATTTGTCCTTCGATAGCCAAATTTTCGTCTTCTTCGTCTTTCCTGGTTGATTTTTGGAGCGCGCGCGCACTTTTGGCCGCGTCGCTCAGAGATGTCTCCGCGTGCGTGATGCGTTTGGCGTCGGCTTCGATGCAGAAATTATATAACTGTACACCAATTTCCACCTCCAACATCTTGAATATTTGCAAGACGTTGGTAAGGCCGCCATTGAATATGCAAACAGCGATATCCGTCGCAATATCTAGTACAGTTTTTCCGCTTGAGGATGATTTGGGGGCCAAACTCCAAACGGTAGCGTTGAAACTTTCGTTGTTGTTTTGAGTATAGGCCCCCAAGCAACGCTCCAGCAACTCGTCCCGGCTCAATTCCATGTAGATGGGTTTGATGGCTTGATAAACCTCCTCACTCATTGGCTGATTGTGATGATACGCATCCAAGGCATTTTCTGCTTTCGCTTTCTTCCAACTGCACCAATTCTCCGAACATTTTTCGTGCTGAGGCTTTTCATCCGTTGACATTTTGTGAAAAAGGGTTGCCCAGATCTCATTTTTCATATTTTTGATGGAATCGGAATTTCGACGGATTGCTAAGCCGTAATAAATGCTTAGTTCGTCAATCAATTTGGCAGTGAGTTTTCCTCTTCCCCCGAGACCTTTTGTTCCTTTTTTTAAGTTTCTCAATCGAGTGCCCATTCTTTTTTGCACGTGATCTATGCACTCTTTTTTTTTAACATCAACATTTTCTTAAGGCTTCGAATCCACGATGCCTTTGAAAGTTTTGGAATCGCCATCTCCGATATAATTGCAGTCGTTTCGGAGCAAGTTTTGACACGCTTGGCGGCGACCTTCATTTCCTAAGGACAACAAATTTTTTTTCGCACAGGACCATTTTTTTCTTATTCTAGAGGGTTTAAACTATTTTTTAAGCCAATAAAAAAAAATCGATTTTTCAAAAAATTTACAGTGGCCTTACCCCTTAAGAATTGTCAATTAGTCACCATTCTGGCATGATCTTCTGTCTAACGATTTTTAAAATCGTTGAATAACAATAACCATTGTTTATACGATTGTGCCATTGTCAGTAACAATAGTCTTAGTACTTTTATTTCCGAGTTTTGCTCCATTGTTATCTTTTCCTGTGTTTTCTTGTTCATGATGAACTTGAGGCGTCTGTGACTTTGCGTTCGAAGAGTTTTTTTGCCTGTCCTCCCGACGCTCTAACATCGCCCAATATCCACTTTTATCCATTACGGTTATCGACGCGATAAAAGAAAATCGATCGCGCACATATTAAGACCAATATTAACGAAAATCCCTGACCTCTAGAAATCGTGAGCTCTGTGTATTATTCATAAATGATTTTATTTGTAAATCCATGGTTTCGGAACCAATAGTAATGAGACTTGCGTTCGTGTTTGTGTTAGCCATCTTATATGATTTACAATTGAACTTTGAATACTTTTTCGTTTTATAAGATGTTTTCGGAAGAAGTTCATCACTCTTCAAGGAGTTTCGGGACAATCGACGACATGTTACCCCTTGATTCAAATTTATACAGTAAATTTTTTGTTATATACTACATGCACCCTCCAATTTTTTAATCAATCGTCTACACCGTTTCTATAAAGTGTACAATTGAAAAAAAACACTTTTTAACATAGAGAATGCCTACGCCCATCGTTGAATGGCACCTTTACACACGAAATAATGTGAATAAATGTTTGAAATGTTATGAAAAACAGTCAAACCACTCGATACATTATGACACTGATGACGAAATTGTCATAAGGGGGCGAACACAAATTACGTAATGCGACGTTTTTCAATTTTCGCCCCCCCCCCCCCCCCCCCCCACGTACGGTGACCGTAATGCCAGCCACCCCTGAACCTCTATTCCATTACGTAACGGGTGCTCTGCCGTTAATAATTGCGTTTTTTAAAGGTAATAACTAATTATGAAAGGATCGGGTTTATACTCTACTACGACGAACGCTTCCGTTTATTGTAGCTTCCATGTACTGGGTACTTCCCCTTATTACATTCCCCACCATTTCTCCACTTCACATTCCCAATCGATCCCCACCTTGTGGCCACAGCCGACTTCCCCCTCTGTATCGCATTCAACATGACATTTTCTGCCATGGGTATAGGGAAACTGCGGAAAACCTATACCAATACAGCCGGTGTCGAGTTCGCTTCCTAGTTTCGGAGCTGGTGGTACTTCGTCGAGAAATAACACTTACAGGCTACAGCCATACACACACGTACCGGTTCGTGTGCCCGCCATCTGTGTAGAACTGGAGCTAAGTCACGCCCGTATTTATTTTTCTCCGAAACTACGAGACGGCGATTCGAACCCTCGACCTCCCGATGTGCTCATTTCAGAAGCAAGCACACTAACCACTAGACCAGCACACCGGTTCATGAAGGATATATTCATCTAGTTTTATACCGATTTTTATGATTTTTTTTTTCATCAACCGAGATATATGCCTTGATTTGACGCCGAAAAAAGCTCTTCATTGACCCATCGATATCCTTATGAAAGGTTCTCTGTAAATAAAAAGTAAACAAGTTATCGATATCCCTACAAATGTAGTTATCGTTATGCGTAGTCACTTTTTTATTTTAGTTTTTTTTTTTTACAAGATGCCGACAAGTTGGATACATTCTTTTTATTTTCGAGTCCCTTTTTTGTATTCAAGCAGTCATTAAAAATAGTAATAATCAAAATTTAAAAAATCGGCTACATACAACCTTAGTCACTGCAATAACAAAAATATCAAAAAAATTGAAAATCGGTTGATACGTGTTCGGGTACACGCTGGGACAAGGTAAAAACGTAGTTTCTAGAAAAACGTGTTCAATTTTTTCGTTCTGCTTTTCTTGATATAAAGTTATGTTTTTTTTAGAATATTTATACTTACATTAAAGTACAAAGTCGCGGGCGATATGATGGTTCTTCATCATCATTATATTTCACAAAATAATAAGAGCATGCACTTCACCTATTGTGAACGATGCTATACCCGTAGGACTGACGACACTAAACGGTCACGCTACGAATCTCACGAAAGTAATTGTAACTCTATTAATTTTCGGACTTGTGAATAAAAATGTTGTCAGCATATTTTTCAATATATTGAGACGTACAGGTTCGTCTCATGAACAAATAAATAAATAAGGCCACACATTCAAAAAGGCAACCGACTTCGTGAAAGAAGTAGGAGAGGGGGAATAACAGACCGACACAAAAACAAGGTCAATGAGCAGGACGTACAGAAAAATAAAATTATAAACGGGGAAAAGGACAATGGAAAGAAAACAAAGAAAACCACAAAAACAGAATAAAAGTAAAATTAATTTAACAATAACACAGGGTAAAGGAAGGGGAAAGTAAAGGCGGCACAACAAAGCGAAAAGGGAAACACTGAAACGTAAGCAAAGAAAACTACAAAAACAGAGTAGAACTAAAATTTATTTAGAAAGAAAAAGTTAACAATAAAGGGAATTATGGGTGTTGGGAGCGAGCGAGTGGCGCTGCTATCCGGCGTCTGCGAGAGGCTTAAGTCCTCTCCCCGCTTGGCGGGGGAGCGAGGGTCAGTCTCAGCTCGACTGGCAGCCATTGACATGTGCCCGGCATTCTTTGTATCTGGAATAAAGGCGCATTTTACATCCACCCGTTGCATTAAATAGATCGAACCCAACAACTGGCGCAGTCGGAAGTTTCGTACCTCTAGGTCACAATTTCGCGGAAATAGTTACGTGCGCGGCCATGGAGGAAGTGAAAGAAATCATCTTGCAACAACAGCAGACAATAGACACGCTTCTCAGAGCGCTTCAGGCACAGATGCCTCGCGCTGCGGAGGGAGTGGCTGATCAATCGTTGTACCTAACGAAGGATGACACGTAACGTTACGACCAGCTTCGCAAACGCATAACGCAATACACGGTAAGCGACGCGGAGGGGACAATAAATCCGTTCAAAGACTGGCATGAAAGCTACCGCGCCATCTTAGGCACCGACGATGCTACTCTCCCCGAGGCATTGCAAACACGGCTATTGTTTTAATCGTTGGAACCAAAAGCTCAAAAACAAATCCGAGAGCGACTCTCACCAGACGTCCCTCTGGCGAAAACGGTTGCGGAGCTCGTCGCATCACTTACAGAATTGTTCAAAGACTCTCGGTCGGTAATACGCCGACGCATCGAGTATCTGTGTTACCGGTATAACGACTCGATGATGCAGACCGAACACGCGTGCCGCATAAACGATAATTGTACGCGATTCGACTTCGATAATTGTTCCGCGAACGAGTTTCGGGTGATTGTTTACGTGTCAAGTTTCTGTTTCTCCGCTAAACACGTGCATATCAAGCGATTATTGCTCAAAACGCTCGACGTAGAGCCGGAAATGAAACTGTTCGCGCTTGTGGACAAAGTAGTGGCGAGTGAACGCGTGGACACCGAAGTCAAAGCATTCGAAAATCCGTCAGCTGTAACATCGTTGAACGTTCACGCGATGCGAAAGAATTTTTTTCAAAAAAAGAAAACAGACACGGTGGTAAACGACGGCGCGACGTATACGGTTTTAAAGTGCCGTGGGTGTGGGGCAAACCATCGACGTTTAGAGTGTTCGTTCCTAGAAGCGGTGTGTCACAAATGTTCGAAGAAAGGTCATATCGCGAAAGTCTGCCAATCCGGTGCCAAAGAAGGACTAAATAATAATCACATTACCGTGCAAACGATAACCACGCCGCACCGGAAGCGCCGGGTATTTCTCGAAACGGCACTACGTGATATTAACGTTCGCATGCAGCTGGACTGTGGATCAGACATTACGGTTATCGGAGCGAATGAGTGGAAGGCGATGGATAAGCCACCGCTAATTCCTTCGCCCATGGTCAACCACGCGGGAGGCTCAAGTATGCCGCTCCTCGGTCGATTTCAAAGTGACATTTCAGCGTTCAACAAAACTGGCACAATCGACATTCACGTCACCTAAACACCGAGTCTGAACCTTTTCGGGTTAGATGCAGTCGACGCACTGGACTTATGGGAAAAACTGTTGGCGGGTTTTCGTAGTCGATCGGAGACACGTGAGACCGAAATCGAGAATTCCACGGTGCAGGAAAGGTTGCTGTCAATTACTACCTTCACAATATCTAAAGGCACAGACTCAGCAGGATCGCAATTCCCAGAAAGCAAAACGAAAAAGGAATCAGCACGAAAATTCATCATCGTTTCCCTGCCGTATTCGCCGAGGGCTTGGGGAAATGTCGGAATTTCGAAGTCTCCCTCCGACTCAAAGAGGGCAGTACAAGCGTGCACATGCCCTGCCGATCAGTACCGTTCGCGATGGTAGAAGCGGTGAACGACGCGATAAGCCGGCTCCAAAGCTTGGGCGTACTGCAACCGGTGGAATTTTCTGACTGGACGACACCGATTGTAATAGTCAAGAAACCATCAGGGAAAGTCCGAATATGTGCTGACTACTCGACGGGTCTAAATCGGGCTTTAGAAGATGACAAATACCCACTACCCAATGTCGAAAGGGTTTTCGCTATGCTCCATTGTTACGCGTTACCGTTTGGCACCAAGACAGCTCCAGCAATTTTTTAGAGATGTATGGATCAAACGCTGGCGGGTTTACAGGGCACATTCGCATATCTGGATGCCGTACTCGTGATGGGTTCGACACGAGAAGAACACGATAAGCATCTTCAGACACTCGAACGCTTGGAAGATCGTGGTTTCAAACTTAACATCGACAAATGCATATTCGCCGTAGTGGATCTAACGTTTCTTGGACTATTGGTCAATGTTGACGGAATTCAGGCAGACCCAGAGCGAACTCGAGCGATCGCCGAAATGCCAGCCCTACAAAATGAGAACGAAGCTCGTAGTCTGCTGGGGATGGTCAACCATTATGGTAAGTTCGTCACACATCTACACGAGCTGAAAGTGCCGATCGAAAAAATCACGCGAAAAGGGCAACCCTAGCAGTGAACGGAGCAACAAGAGGAAGCTTTTGTTCGCATCAAAGAAGTGATGCTAAGTCCATTACTCTTGGAACATTACGATCCTAGCAAAACGCTTGTCGCCGCGGCCGATGCGAGTGCGTCGGGAATCGGAGGCGTCCTCCTACAACGCGATGCTAACGTAAGAGAGAGGGCTGTATACCACATGTCACAGAGTCTGACCGATGCACAACGTAACTACTCTCACTGGAAAAGGAAGCATTGGCTCTCGTAATAGCCGTGGAACGTTTACATAAATTCGTGTGGGGACGTGAGTTCATTCTGCAAACGGACCACAAATCGCTCCTGGCCCTTCTCCGGACTGACAACTGTGCCGGATTGAAAGCAACAACGGCAGCCAGGCTCAAGCGCTGGGCATTGTGTCTACTCGGCTATAAATTCACCATCGAGTACGTGAAAACATCCCGATTGATAGCTGAATTTCGCAAGGATAACGCCGATGAGTTACAGGTCGCCACGGCATGGAGGATCGAAGAAGAAATGCATCAGCTCCCGGACAGCATCGCTGGAAACTTCGGGCCCAAAACATGAGAGCAGTTAAAAAAATTGACAGCGGAAGATGAAACTATGCAGATCATCATGGAGAAGATTCGCTCCGGTTGGAAAAAGGATGACATCAAAGACGCTAAGCTGGCACCGTACGTGAAACGACAAGAAGAGCTATCTATCATCGAGGGCACTATTCTGATGAACGAGTGGGTCGTAATACCGAAATCAATGCGACAAGAGGTCCGTCAAGTCTTACACAGAGGACACCCTGGCACTCGACGCATGAAGGAACTAGCACGACAGTACGTGTACTGGCCCCAACTGACGGACGAGGTGGAACAATACGTGCGGGCATGCAACCCATGTGCTTTCGCTCGAAAATTACCCGTGAAGGAACCGTTGCAGCCTTGGCCTCCGGCATCGCAACCCCTCGAGCGCGTCCGTATTGACTACGCAGGGCCTATCAACAATCAGTACTTGCTCATCTTCGTGGACGCTTTCTCGAAGTTTATAGAAGTAGAGATCACGCGCACTCCCTCGGCCGAGCGAACAGTAGTGTTGTGTCCCGAATTCGTGTCAAGATACGGGGCTCCAGAGATGATGGTCAGCGATAATGGCACCCAATTCACGAGCAGTTTGTTCCAAGGATTCTATCAAGAAGTGGGTATCTTACACCTATTCAGCCCTGTGGGACATCCGCAATCCAACGGTCAAGCCGAGTAAATGGTCGACACAGTAAAAAGAGCCATAAAAAAAGAACCAAACGACTGGAAGAAACATCTGCAAGAATTCTTGTTCAGTTATTGCTATACTCCGTGCTCCGCCGCACCTGAAGGAAAGCCACCAGCAGATATCTTCTTCGGAAGGGCAATGAAGTCACCTTTGTCGGAAGCGATAGCAAAAGCTACTGACATGAAGCAACAATTCGATCGACACCATGGAGCGCAACGACGAAATCTCGTAGTCGGTGACAACGTCATCGTATAATTGCGGGAGGGACAGCGCGAGCGTGGACGACTAGAGGGAGTAGTGGCTGCAAATAAATTTAAAGTTCGCCTAAGCGATGGTCGTCTGGTCGAACGACATAGAAATCACATGTGGAGGGGCGGTACTGGACCTGACGTTGAACATTGCCTCAGAGATTGGAGCCTGATTGGAACAAAGAAACCAACAGCCATACATATACGCCCATCGACACCAGAAACATCGTCATACAACTCCGCTGTATCAAGTTCGACAACTCCGTCAGAACAGGTTCAAGAATCCTAAACCTCTACAGCAAGAGCTGCATGACCTGCCTCAAGATCATCATCAACCAGGAGTGCTGAACACACTTCCCGACCGGCTCGAAGATCAAGAACGTCTGGAAGTGCCCATGCCTTCGGCGTCGCCCCGACGCTCCACGCGCCAACGTGCTCCACCCAGGCGTCTGACCCTGGACTCTAATAAAATAACATATGTCATATCTTAAACCATCTTGGGCAACGAGGACGTTTTATTGTCTACAACATCGAATCATCCTGGGGAGGATGATGTTGGGAGCGAGCGAGTGGCGCTGCTAGCCGGCATCTGCGAGAGGCTTGGGACCTCTCCCCGCTTGGCGGGGGAGCGAGGGTCAGTCTCGGCTCGACTGGCAGCCATTGACATGTACCCGGCATTCTTTGTATCTGGAATAAAGTCGCATTTTACATCCACCCGTTGCACATAGGGGTATTTCACTAATCTATCCGGCCAATAATATTTGTACGGTTTTTTGGGTTTAGAATGACGGACATAAAACAAACAAAATATACACAGACAAAAACATTTATTTCGTTAAAAAATCGCAAAAAATCTTAATTACAAATTATTTATTTTTACCAATCAATTTATTTCATCCTCGCTTTTTGATTGAAATTCATCTGCTGGGTTTGGTGTAGCAGACAGAAGCATGTTTAATGTTTCAGGCAGAAACGAAGACATCTTTCTTTTTTGTATAAACCTTGAGGCACTAAGGAAAGGATCTGAGCTTAAGAGAAGCCTGTTTAAAATATCTCTATTACAGGATTCTCTAGAGAATTTTCTTGAGTAATCCTGCCTGTACCTCCTAAAATATTTGTTGCATGCCTCTGCTGCTTCCTCAGACAATTGTCCTATAAGTAACAATGCATTTTTTATTATATCTGATTCGTGTCTTATGTATAAACGGCAGTTTCTTCTACGTATTTTTCATATTTTTCTACATCTATAATGTATCCGCTCGAGATCGATTCCAAAATGAGTTTTAACCTATATATTAATTCGTGATCTATACCTGTAATGTCTGCGGCTAGTTTCGAATCCTCAAAGAATCTCCTGTTCGTGTTACCATCATTTGTATCTCCAAAGTTTGTTTTCGGCATGCCAACTAATAAGCTAGTTTCATTGCGAAACCTGGTCTGTATTTCAATTTTTCTTTCTTTCTCCATTTGTTTTTCCTCATCTGTTTTTCTCTCCCGATACTTTTTTACGGGTAATTTCCCTTTTGTCCTCCAATTCGTTAAACTCTTTGGAAGTTTTTCCACAAATGTAGCAACGACTTGTCGATGTTGTTCCAGTAGCTGCATTTCAGACCTTTCCATCAACCATTGTCATTACAAATTGGGAATGAACCAAAAACTTTTTTCCGTCATGTAATGACGTGATATGTTTGTAATGACCATTGTCATTACAAATTGGGAATGAACCAAACACTTTTTTCCGTCAATATTAACCTCAGTCGCAGTTAAATTATTAATGGATTTTTTCACGTAATTGATCTCTTCATTGGTTATGTCAGTTGTCTCTTTGACGAAGCGAAATCGTATTGGACGACAAAATCGGGGAGATGAAGGTGTTGGATTTTCCCATAACACCTTTTCATTGTCCTCGCCGCAAACTAGTCGTACAGATACAAAGCAGCTTTGAAAAAGATTTGCATCCGAGTCAGCCTTATTATCAGGTTTTTGTATGTATTGTGCTTGCTGGGTTCCGTCGCAGCCCCATTTACATATAAACTTCAAAGTGTTCTACTCTTGCTCTTTTATTGTTGATAAGACCTCTTCCAAGAATTTCGATAAGCGCCGCACGGTAATATCGATTAATGGTTGCAGTTGGGTTTCGGCGCAGGTACTCGTTACCGTGCACGTGTCTGGGGGAGGATAACACTCTTTTTTGTTTCTTGAATTAAGCTATAGCACGGAAAGAACTTCTTGTTCGTTTTTCTTATAATTTCATACTTTCCTCGTGTTAAGTCTGCATCTATAAACATTTGTAATGCTTTCATGGGGGTTAGACGTGAATATTTTCCACATTTAGGGGTATCGTAAGCTTTTTTGTATTTCGTTGCACGGGTCAGAGAGTTCGTAATATCTTTGAGTATGTTCGAAGCATCACGTTTTCCCAATTTATTCAATTCAATGTGAGCTGGGTGAAGTATAACACCGTTTTCTATATTAGAGCGGAGCTCTTCCGTTTTTCTTCTTTTGCTCCTTTCGCTGGATTTACCAAACGATTCACGAGGGCGACCTGGACGATTTGGTGTTATGCTTGGAATTTCGAATGTACCTTCCAGCCAAAGATGGTTGTTTTTTAAAAAAACCTCTTCTTTTTTGTGACCTTTAATCCATCTTTTCTTCATTTCCGATTTAAAATGTGCAAAATGGATTTTCAATTTATTTAACTGGTCTTCAGTAAGGTCATCACGAGTGAAAAGGTGCTCTCTCAAAAAACATCGTTTTTCTTCCAAATTGCATAAATTTTCATTTTTCATAATATCAAACAAGGATTGACGAGTCACTATCCTCCACAGGTGTTCCACTATACCTGGAACAAGTAGATATTGTTTTTTAGACATAAATACTTCTTTCACAAATTTAGCTTTTTTGACCGTCAAATTCAAAGTACTGCGCTTTTGCACATCCGCTCTATTCCGCGGCTAATTTATTTACTATTCGTTACTCAAGGATCTACAGTTTTCATATAAATTACAAAAGTTGCCAGACCTAGACGGATACTAAAACAAACATATTTCTAAACATAAATTTCTTAGAAAAAATATCCTTATTTCAAACATTATTTCTCGATCACTAAAAGTATATTAAACGGAAACAAATTTGATCAAATGTATTACATTTGTATTGTCGCATACCTGTAGTCTCCGAATCCATTGCTATTTTGTACCAGGTAAACACAGAAAACTTCAGTTTAACTCACAAAGTTAATGCTTTCGCAAAATCGCCTAGAACAGACACGTACACAGGGTTCAATGATCAAGTTCCAACTAAATTTATTGGGTAACGCGCAACGGGAGAAGGGTGCGGTGGCGGCCTATTGTTCGTTGGAGTGTCCTCTGCCTCAGGAGGGCAATGGAGAAGTTTTTTTTAACTTTATTATTTTGACTTTTGGCCGCGTAGATAATTAAAATATCCGTATGTGTGTTGCATTAAATAGACCGAACCCAACAATGGGTAACAAGTAAGGGAAGGGAAACGAAAAAGCGGTAAAATGTGGATATCAAGGAGCAGGAATTTTTGAGGGAAGGCACTTCTTCTTTCATCCCTCGTGGATCGACAAGTACTGTTTGGCACAGAACATCCCTAGTAGACAGGAAACGCCGAGAACACGGAACGTTGAGAAACAAGAGAAACAAGGATTCGCTCCTAAAAAGAATCTGATCTCTTTTTTTTTGTAAGATTAACTAGTACTGCTAGGCCAAGTACATCCCTAGTGGATAAGAAACGCCGAGAACACGGAACGTTAAGAAACAAAAGAGAAGAAGAATTGGAATATAATTTTTTAGTCTTAAGTGAGGAAATCTTGAAAAATCAAAAGAAAATTAAAAGAGAGATACGGAAAGTCAATAAATAAAGCGCAGAAATCAGTCATTGCAAAGTAAATAAAAAAACTATATTAGGAGAACCTAGAGAGCGAAAAGGCAGCATAATTGTCGAGCGTTACCAATATAGGTACATGGAATTTGGGATAATACGAGAAATATTATATTACGAGACAAGAAAGCGCGAAACGATATTTAAATATTATAAGCGATATTCACACAAAAACACACACACACACACACACACACACACACACACACACACACACACACACGCACGCACGCACGCACGCACGCACGCACGCACGCACGCACGCACGCACGCACGCACGCACGCACGCACGCACGCACGCACGCACGCACGCGCGCGCGCACGCACGCACGCGCGCACGCACGCACGCACGCACGCACGCACGCACGCACGCACGCACGCACGCACGCACGCACGCACGCAGGCACGCACGCACGCACGCACGCACGCACGCACGCACGCACGCACGCACGCACACACACACACACACACACACACACACACACACACACACACACACACACACAAAAACACACCGTTACGGTCGGCGAAAATGTATCAGGAATTCATAAAGGCCAAGGAGGTATCTCGAAATCACGAGCGTGAAGAAATCCACTAGAAAAAAAGGCCAACCGAGCGCCCGATACGAATCGTGAGGATAGAGCGTCGCAGACCGGTACATGGCGACCTCTCACCCCGAAATCGAGAATATTGTCAATCGATTCTGGATGCGAGATAATTAATCGAGCGTCGATCTCCAGCGCCACGAGCGAGAGCACGCTGCGACTCAACGCGCCCTAAGCGTAGGGAATAGAGAGAGGGAAGCGCCGCGTGGACCTAGATTGAGCATCGCGATCAACAGCGCCACGAGCGAAAGTGCGTCGCGGCTCAAGGCGCCCTAAGCGTAGAGAATTGAGAGAGAGAGGGAAGCGCCTCGTGGACATAGATCGAGCGTCGCGATCTACAACGCCACGAGCGAGAGCGCGTCGCGACTTTTTATTTTCTTTTAAAATAATTTTTATTTTCATTAAAAAAATGGCACGAATTAATTCCAAGTCCTAATAAAACTTTATATTACATTATATTTCAATGGCGCATAATGTTTTTAATGCATTAACATTTTTTTTCTCTATAATTTTACATTGATTCAATTCCATTTTCAACTTTCGATCGAGCTCTCAAGCGATTCTTATTTGATGTGGATAAAATGTAAACATGCAAATACAATGTGCGAATAGGTCACCGATATACTAGGCAACACAAAAGTAAACCCATTAATATACATCGAGACTTAGGTAAGAAAATTTTCGAAAATATTCATTTCATATTTCACAATGGAGTGTACTGGTTGTACAGTAAGTATTGTTGGCACGTGCAATTTATTTTAAAATTGCACCGATAGTATAGAATTTGTGTAGAAACACGGAACACTTTCACGCGAAATAAAATATTCGCAGTGTGGAGAGAATGTCGCGTTAAATGAAACAACCTTGCAGTGGCGATGCCAACGGGTTAAAAAGTGAAGAAGAACAAAAAAATAACAAGGAAAAAGTGTAATTTCACACAATCAATAGAAACAAATACTTGACTACACAATTCACATTTATCTCCTGACAAGTTTTGCTTGTTTGTGTCCCTGTATATAATTCTGAATCCGCGCATCAATTATTTCTGATGGAAGAATTGAAAATGAATTCGGAAACAGTATATAACTAGAGCAGTTACATCCGAGAGGCGTTAGAACACTGGCTGTGATTCAGTTCTTCCGACCAACTGGGTGGTCCTGGGAAAATCGTTGAGATCGCCGAAGCAAAATTCGGGAAACGCAAATATAATCGCGGAAGAATTATTAAAGGACGGTGGATTTTCCGTGTATTTGAACGTGCATTGTAAGAAAAGATATGAAATTTACAATACATTGAAGATACAAAAGAATTGAATTTTACGAACTTAGAAGATTAAATTAAATTTGAAACACTTGTATCGTAAATTTGAAATAGGAACATGAAATTCTAACGTGGATATAGAATTTAATAGATGAAACATGGCATTTCAAAGACAAGTTTGTAAATTTGTGGAAAATGTATTGCATTAACCCGTGTCTTCAATTGAAAATTACCATAGATGTATGATAAATCAACTATAAAAAACAGAGCATTGAAAATACAAAACAAGTTTGAAATTTATTTACAGCTGCCTGAAAAATATATCACAACAGATCACAACAGATTTATGTAAAAGTGCGAAACTGAAACTGAAAAAAGAATTCATAAACGCTGATGAAAATCACATGAAACAACGTGAAAATTATATTAAATTTACACTACATTTAAGGGACAAAAGAATTGAATTTTACGAACTCAGTAAATGAAATGGAATTTAAGACACTTGTACCGTACATTTAAAACAGGAACATGAAATTCTAACGTGGATATAGAATTTAATAGATGCAACATGGAATTTCCAAGAAAAGTTTGCAAATTTATGGAAAATGTATGGCATTAACCCGTGCCTTAAATTAAAGGTTACAACAGTTGTATATTAATTCAAATATAAAAAACAGAGTATTGTAAATACAAAACGCGCTCAACCCACCTCGGCCGCTCGCGACGACCGATGGTCGCGCGTAGTTCGCGTAGCGCCCGAGGGACGGCGCCTTGTTCCGCACTTTCCCATAGCTACTCGCAGCTTCGGTCGGGCATATAACCGGACCACCGGCTACGATCGTCCTGGAAAAAACAGACGCGTTTGCAACTCGTGCACGCGTCGGAGAGTGTTACAAATTCGTTACCTCTCCATATGCACGCCAGAGTCGCAGTTCTTGAACTCGCCTTTTCGGAAGGAAATTATTTTTCCCTTTTTACGCCGCCAGGTGTTGAAGGAAGAAATTTCACAAAAACCACCTTTTTTATCTCTAGCTGCCGTCGAGGAGGATAAATACGAGTCACATTTTCAGTGGGCTTGATTATCAATTTCTGAAATAAACTTAATACTTAGGATCAGTAATTTTAATACACACCCGTATGTTGATATTAGCAAATGGTTCTTGAATTTAATATACATGGATGTGAACATTTTTTTACACGTGCATTATTTTTCAAACGCACTAGTATATTAATATTACGGGGCTACACTTCTATTTTTAAAATAACCTGCTTTGGATTTTCCAAATATTTTCTGAAATTTCATAAACGGCGTCCGCATAAAAACATCATACACTTGTGTATTAATTTTTATACAGAAGCTTTTTACAGTGTGAATCCAAACAAGTATTCATGGAAAAGATCGATGATCGAACATCGGCGACATTATTAGAAATTATAAAACGTCGTATTAAACCGGGAACGACAATCATGTCTGATTGTTGGAAGGCCTACAATTGTCTCATCGAAGAAGGTGGATTGCAAAATTATCATACTTTTTTATGCTTTTATATTTGCTACTGCTGTATTTGATTTATGCACAGGATTTCAACATCTAACGGTGAATCATTCATATTTCGTCGATCCAGATTCGGGAGCATATGCACCAAATATTGAAAGAATATGGCGCGATGCTCGTGATAATATCCCAAAATTCGGACGACGTGATTACCACATGGCTGGTTATATTGCCAATTTTCTATTTCGTCGAGTTTTGACCGCGCACAGTGAACGCGTACATGCTATCTTCGATGCTATTCAGCAATTTTATAATGAAGAATTGTCAAAATAGTTTGTATGCCTATTGTATTTTGAAAGAACAGAATATTTCTTTTAGAAATCTTGGAAAATAGTTCGAAATATCGACGAATAAAAATCTTTAAAAAAATATTTACTATATTGACATTGTTTTTGTTGATGCGCTACCATAAGTATATAAAATGTGATGCTTTTTAACTGTAAGAAACCACGTAAACAAAAATCCGCTCGATGCTGACAGGAGTGACACTTCCGAATATTTACCGTTTTTTCGATTGTAAATTTGGATAAGCTTCCGAACGCCCCCGCCCCATCTGATCAAGCTGAAATTTTGCACAGACCTTGCTTCCAATATTTCAAGACAACCCCTAGCGGGAGTTTTGGCGACTTTTAATAGTTTTCGAGATATTGAATGTTTGAGTTTTTTTTCAGAGTAAGGTTCCGACCCTCCCCACCGATCGAGCTGACATTTTGCACAAACCTTCGTTTTAATATTTCGTATTTAATAGCGTGATCCGGCGCGGGGGGAGGGTTTCGGAACCTTACCCGTAAATTTGATAGAAACCGCGTAGACGATCGATTACAAATTTTGAGGGTGTATTGAGTATATGGCAAAGAATTTATTATAAACTTTGAATCGAATGGTAACATGTCGTCAATTGTCCCGAAGCTCCTTAATTATATTACCTTCAAGTGCTTTTGCATTTGTTAAAGTACTTGGAAATTGAAGTTTCACTTTTCATCATTTGTTGGACAACGTTTCTGGTACACGAAACTGCAAAATGTTCCAAGTCAATTGTCTTGGAATTTAAGATTTTTAATGTTCAGTTATGTGTTCAAGAAGCGTCTATACCCATTCGAGTAATGTCTTTGCGGCTTCAAAGAGTGATGGGAGAAAATTGCTAACATTCAAGTTTTGCGTTGCCGTTGAATGTTGATATACATAGAGGGTGACAATTATAAAGTGGCCATGGGGGTTTCCAAGGGTGAGGCGCGGAGACTTTGCAACCGAGAATAATATGATATTTAATGGTTTTTCAAGCCCTCTCCGAAAAAGGTTTTTTTTTAATACAGAATAGTATTCACTAGAAAAAAATTGAGCATTCTGAAAAAACCAGTCTGTGTATCTGCTTCACATGCGCCGAAAGTGAATATTTATTATTTGCACTCCGCTGACGTAACGAATTATTTCTGTAGATGAATCATGCGAGAGAGGAAAGGAGGCCTGGAAGAGTGAGTGAATCAATTAATAGGGTTAGCAAGGAAGCAGGAATTAACACGCATGTACGTATTTGTAAGTGGACAATTGCCATACATTTTTTCTGTCTTTTTATTCTAGGCTGTATTGACCACTCTCATTTATATTATTACAATTCTTCTGTTTGAGATGGAACTGAAAGGACAGAAATTCAAATTAGAATGAGATGAGAGACACACAACCGTATAGTATATTTTAACTTCTAATGTTTTGATTTAAAAAAATTGTTATTTTTTTCTTGTTATATGTTATTTTTCGTAATTTTTTTAATGTAATGTAATTATTTCCTTATTTAAAATTTTTTATCTTTTCATGATCACTCGATGGAGGCGTTTTGAGGCCAAGACTATGGAGGCATTCCGAGGCCTTCAAAGACTCTACACAGGCATTCCAAAGCCTTTGAAGACTCTGAGGAGGCATTCTGAGGCCTTCGAAGACTCTACGGAGGCATTCTAAGGCCTTTGAAGGTTCTATGGAGGCATTTCGAGGCCCCCAAAAACTCTGGAGGCATTCCAAGGCCTTCGAAAACTTTACGGAGGCATTCCGAGGCCTTCGAAAACTCTACCGAGGCATTTCAAGGCCTTTGAAGACTCTATGGAGGCATTTCAAGCCTTCGAAGACTCTACGGAGGCATTCCAAGGCCTTCCAAGGCTCTACAGAGGCATTCTGGGGTCTTCGATGACTTTACGGAGGCATGCCACGGTTTTTGGGAGCCCAGCTGCTGACTAGTCTTCTTTCGAAATTAGTGATCTAAATTTGTATTGTAAATTGTAATTTTTATTTTTATTATAAATTAACCTTCTTCTTTGACTTTTTATATTGAAATTTCTAACACGTGTCTCGTGCGAGGTTATGTACGAGCTATCTGGCTTGTATTGAAAGCGCCTTGAAAATATAATTTATTTTGGTTGTTTGTAATGTTTAAATGAATTTAGTATTTCAAACACATTCCTTCATCGACTGGGAAATTTGTTGACGGCCCATCCATTTCGCGGTCCATGTTTGGGCTAATGCCCACATTCAATTTTGAATAATTGTAACTGATTTGATATTATAAATTTGTCCGCACACTAACATACATTTAATTTTTTTAAACACCAAACAACAAAACTAGGAACAATTAACAAAAAAAATCAACACTGCATATATAAACAAACATTTTCACGAAACATGATTAATTGGTACAAAACTCGCTACGAGGCACAAACACGCAGTATATACGCACACAGCTGTGGACTCACACGACACAAAGAGAACGGCGCGCATGCGCGCTACTATTCTATCCGTACTAATCCACGTATTAGGATCTGTCATATGGGCGGAGCCTAAAAAAAATGGCGGCGTTAAGAGGATCGTCAAACGTAAACAGTCGTGTAGTTGAGTGCAAATTTCTGTTTTTTTCATTTTATGTTTTAACTCTCAATGCTCTCATCCAAGCCTCTAATTAATTGGTCGGTTTTTTGTACATCTCCGAAATAATTTTTCACATACGCTTAGTGTTTCTCTGCAATGGGAAATTTGTGGAAACAGACTTCAAATTTCTTACTCGAAGTGCTTTCGCAATCTTTCACAGCACATTTAATGTTCTTCCGGTAGTTTTTACGCGGAGGAAATTTCTCGTATTCCATTTACACTGATTTGATGTTTTTAATTGAATTCAAATACTTCTATCGCACGGCTACGTCCAATTGCTAGTGAAGGCATTTCCCCGAATGTACTTTTATTTTCCGCCACCAGATGTCATATCGCCATTCGACAGGTCCCAATACCCGAGTATACTGCAGATGATGAACACGCTATCCTATTCCCTCTCTGCTCGACTTACCTCTCTCACTCGCACACACACACGGTTCACGCACCAGTCTCTTCTCTCTCTCTCTCTCTCTCTCTCTCTCTCTCCCTCTCTCTTCTTTGGTTCCTCGATTCTCTTGTCCGGTGTTCCAACGCGACCGTGACAACGCCTATCCGTTGTCGCACAAGAGGTATTCACTTGAAAAATTGACATTCCATTTTGAATTCAGCAAAATGGAGATAATTAGATTCCGAATATGTCACACTCTTGAAAAACTTTCTTTAATTGTATAAAAGTATATTTAACCACTTTAAAATGCATCTTTGATACATTTTTTCTCTTGATGGCGGCAAGCACAAAAATGGTTTTTAGGGAGTTTTTCATATTCGAAATTTGGTTATCTTCACTGTGCTGTAGGGCGGAGCGGGGTCACTTGATCATGATCTTGTTCTGAGCAGTATAGCTCCGAATTAATTAAGAGATAAGTAATGATATCTCTTAAAATAAATAGGTTGTTTATTTGGCTTCGTAACCCCATCGAAAAACTGTAGTAAAAACGGTGCCTACTAAGCCAAACTTACATGAATATCTCAAAAGTCAAATGGCCCTGACCCCAGCAGGCGGAATCAACTGAGCCACTTCACGGAGCTAGTTGAGCCAGTGGGATAATAAAGGTTATTTTCACAAAAGAAACATTAAAAAAAAGAAAAAATCGTAGTTCTATCCAATTTGTTATCTTGTGCCGCTTTTAAGAAACTTCTGCCGTTGATGACTTTTCCTGCGGCACGTTTATTAGGTCTTTGGAAACTGTAGGCATCCAGAAAAAAAGAAACAGATTTTTGTAGAAAGATTCATAGGTACTTGCGGCGGGGTTAAACACCTGATTGTTAATGCAAATCTAATGAGCCATGCTCAAGAGACCCCACTTGTTGGCTCACATGACCCCTTATGCATTGTTTTACTAATTGGACCAAGGTTCCCTAAGACTATTAATAGTAGATTATTTTCAAACCGGTGTGCTGGTCTAGTAGTTAGCGTGTTTGCCTCTGAAATTAGTAGATCGGGAGGTCGCGGGTTCGAATCACCGTCTCGTAGTTTCCGAGAAAAATAAATACGGGCGTGACATAGCTCCAGTTCTACACGGATATCGCGCACACGGACCGATACGTGTGTGTGTGTGTGTGTGTTTCGCGTGGGTATGAATGTAGCCTGCGATTTATTTCTCGACGAAACGCGACTGGCTCCGAGTCGGAGAACCGAACTCGGGACCGGCTGTATTGGTATAGGTTTTACGCAGTTTCCCTATACCCATGGCAGAAAATGTCATGGTGAATGCGATACAGAGGGGGAAGTCGGCTGCGGCTGCAAAGAGTGGAGTGTTTGGAGATGTGAGTGGAGAAAATGGGAAACGTAATAAGGAGAAAGTACCCCGTGCATGGAAGCTACAATAAGCGACGTGTTCGCCGTAGCAGAGACAATAAAAAAATAGTAGATTATGTTTTATTCTCTCATTGTATGAATACTCTATTATGAAATCAAAATACACTCACTTGATTGCCGTAACACCACAAGCATGGGCTGGAGACCAAAAGATACGACGAACTGCTTTTTTTGCTTTTGGCGCGAAAATAGTATCGACGTACGTGACGCTCAACCGAACACCGGCCAGCGACGACGCAACAGCGGCCGCGCCACGTACCCGTCCTGCTTCTTCTGACATCCCGCACTTGTATCTAGCATGTACCGTCTGTGTGCTAATGTGGGTGGCGCAGGAGACCCCGCGGCTCACAAGACCCCGCTCTACCCTACTCAAAATAGAATTTTAGTTTTCCCCATTAATTGTCAATTTTTGCCGCCAAATAGTACTCAAAAAATCACAAGTACATCACAAAAAGATGCTATATTTTTTTTCGAAGAGGATTCGAAAAACCATCCAATTTTTTTTTTCAGTCGGGAAATCTCCGCGCGAGATCTTCGAAAAACACATGGCCGCCTTACAACTCCCTTCTGCATATATATTTATTCGAAAACTACAAGGCCGTCGTCCTCGGTGTACATCGAAAGGTTGTCAGTCAATGGTCCGTTCCTTTTCACGTTTAATACACTGAAATCTCCGTAAACGGAACCTATACAGATACAATCGCCCCCCCCCCCCCCACTATGTGCCGAATATCGATCGGTGTAGCGCATGGTGGGAGAAGCGCCAGGCCCAGTCAGAATGTACAGAACTTCGACCGACTTCTATTCTCGGAGGCCAGCACGTTGCCAAATTTTTTGTAGGTTCTTTAGGTTACCAGGAATGTACCCTAAAATTTCCCTCATGATTAATGGTGTTTTGCGACCACCAGAGATTGTTTAAAAAACTCGGTTTTTTAATGCCTTTTTTGGAATCAGTTTTATCGAAAAATACTTCCTACAAACGTTGTGCGGAATGATGTAACCTATAAGATAAGTCCTATACAAAAATCATAGAGGATTGTTTGTTTAACGGCAAATCATCGGCGAACCATAAATTTTCTGTTTTTATTATTGCATGTGCTTTGTTTAATAATAAACTTACAAGGAAACCGTTTTCGGTGTTCCCCTCCGATTTCGTTCATTTTTGAATATGTCATCCTTTATCGAAATATAAGAGACACGTATTTTTTTATCGGCGGAATAACAGTTCTAGGAGTAAAACTCATGCTCAGAGTTGGACACCCTCCGAGTGACGTTTGCAGTTTCGCATAGTTCCAATCAAGATATACGAATAAAACCAATGGCAAAATAATGCTTATGGCGAATAATAAAAAATGTGCCTTTTCGAGTTCCGAGGGGGTGAATAGAGGTAAATTTATAGGGGTTGAAAGTCGCAAAATTCGTATAACTCGAAAACTTTATTTTCATCTCGATGAAACGAATTATATACGAAAGAGCTTGAAAAAGTAGGTGATACGGGTTCTTGCGTTTTTCGAAAAAAGTCCTTTTGGGGGTATACCTCTGCATAGTACCGTTTCCGGTGTTCCAGTCCGATTTCGTTCATTTTTCATGTTATTCTTCATCGAAATCTATGAGAAAAGTATTTTTTTATCGGCGGAAATAAGTTATCCTAAATAGGGGTAAATTTATAGGGGTTGAAAATCGAAAAAATTCGCATATGTCGACAACTTTTTTTTCATCCCGATGAACAATTGCAGTCGAGAGAGCTTAAAAAGTGGATGACATAGCCTTCTACGTTTAAAAAAACCCCTTTAGGGTGACCAACCCTGTACAATAACATTTCCGGCGTTCCCCTCCGATGTCGTTCGTTTTTGAATATGTTATTCTCCACAGAGATCAGAGAGATATGTATTTTTTTCATCGGTGGCAAAACAGTTTTAAGGGGTTGAGCTCACCCTCGGAGTGACTTATGTATTTTCTTTACGATTCGATTCAAGATATTCGAATGAAATAAATTCGAGGACAATGCTTATGGCGAATAATGAAAAATGCGCTTCCGTCAATTTCGACGGGATGAATTGGTAGAAATTTATAGGGGTTGAAAGTCGAAAAATTTATAAAAAGCGATTCTTATTTAATTGCAACAAAGCCATCTAAATTTAACAGATTTATATAAAGTAGGGATACCTCTTCTTGCACTTTCTGGAAAAACATCGTTCGAGGGAAAAACATCGAACTACCCTCATATGATACCATGTCTGGTGTCTCCATCCGATATTGTTCCGTCTGATCGATGGTGTTTTTCATCCGAATGTACGTGACGCAAATCGTTCAATCTTCCGGCGCATGATGTAAAATAAACGTATCCCTATGTCGACAGCACACACTTTTAGTAACTTATGCGGATTAAAAGGTTAACGATTTCATACCATAAACGCGATTTATTATATTATAATAAATTTATTTGCATCCAAAAATACGACAGAGCTGACAGAAATATACCGTTTTACGTTTCTTCCAAAATCTTTTTGTACCGGTGAATAACTCCTAGGTGTACGTGCGCAACCGATTTTACATTCGAATCGTATTATGTTTAAGTATTACGAAGCTATTTTCATCTGACAACCTACGATCTTGATGGTTGGAAGAACATTTTATTATATTTCTTTAAAAAGCCACCCCTATTTTCAGATCCCTTTTTGGCAGAATTTCTAATACGCGCGCACATTTTTGCAGCTTTCTATTTTCAATATATTTTGGTGGTGCTAAAACTGATTAACAAATCGAAGATATTCATAGTCATTTATTCTAACGCTGATTCATTTGCCACTGCATTCTTAATTACCCGTGCAGAAATGTGACCAGGCATTTCCTACTTTGCGTTGGGCTCTGACCAGACTTGCCTTGTCTAGTTCACCTGACTAGGCGCTTCCATGGAACAAACCGGGGAGATCGCAAAATCGTTTTTACGGCTTATCCTCTATGTTTGGAAATTATAATTTTCTGGTCAGGATACATTGTAAGCAACTACATCTTCACGTAATGTCTACCCGGCCAAAACATTGACAAGTTCTGAAAAGTGGAGTCTGTCGTTAAGAACTAAAGAAAATCTACTTTGCTTTTCACCTCATCACAGATATTTATAATTGATTGAGATGAAACTTCTTCATCTGTTGTAATTCTATTCATCATTAAAAGCGTTCACTTCATCAATGGTAACCGACCAGAATGACAATGCTTATCAAAAATACCGGAATTACGATAACTAATGATTTAAGCACTCAGAATAGCCAAATTATTTTATGAAGCAAAAAAGTAAAGCAGGTACTTATACGATTAAACGAACTTACCTTAAGTGAAGTTTGATCGTATTGTATGTAGCGCCTCTTCCGATAGATCACACTGTAGTTCCCCCTTCCATACCCGAATCTCCACACATTTTCAAAGCCATTGCAGAAACTTTTTTGTTTCCTATGCATGGCCACCCGGTCCTGAGAACTTGTTATTTCAAATTATTGCCGTATTTATGGGTAATACCTCCCTGAGGTATTGGGAGACAGGCAAATACAAATATAAGAATATTTAATTTTACCAGGGAGGGAAGTGATCTATCGGAAAAGGCGCTACATACAATACAATTACGATCGAACTTCACTTAAGGTAAGTTCGTTTAATCGTATAATTGTATTTCGCGTCTCTTCCGATAGATCACACTGTAGATGTTTAAAGTGCAATATACGGCAAATGTAAGATATTCAAATTTATTTTAACCGTAACAGTTGTAACTTGCATATAATAACTGGCTATCAACCACCACAAAATTGAATATAAGTTCAAATTTGTTTTTCTAACATTTTTAATTATTCTATGATCGCCTTCGCGTACTCCGAAGTATCTGTAGATACGGGGAGATCATAAAAACGCGCGAATGTTTGAGAGTCCTTTGACCATCCGGCCGACTTTCTTATGATATCTAAATCTATACCTTTTCGCTTCGCGGCTGATGAGGATGCGTGGCGCGTATCGTATGCCGAAAAGATATTAGTATCGGTCCCACTGTTTGATAAAACTCTTTTGATCCATCGGGAAAGTGTTTGAGTAGACACTTTTTGGAATGGTTTTTTCAGTGCGAGGAACAGTGAATCTTCACTTCCTCGTATCGAACTAGTTCGTTCTTTGTATGATCTAAGAGTTGTAATGACGCAAATATTTCTTTGAGCTTCGTGTTTTGAAAAATTCAGAAGAGGTTGAGTTCAACCGCGGCCCGACGTCTTTATAGAAATCTTGATTTGGATAGTATCACCTCTTTCGACTATATTGTTGAGCTTAATTAGTGACAGTGTCTGCATACGCTGGCTTGTCACAAGGGCAAGTAAAGTAACAAGCTTTCCCGTCAATATCTCCAAGGATAGCGCGTTATTTTCGCTAAGCTTTTCTAAGTAGTCCAATACTATCTTAGGATGCCATGTAAATTCGACGGTCGACATTGAACAACTCCTTTGAAGAAACGCTTAATCCTTGAATCTTGATCTACAAGGGGACCTGCGATTAACGAGATCGCTGATCTCAAACGAGTTCAAGGATCCGTGCGATGCGCCTTGGTAGAACTCCATAGCGAGGGCAGTAAGAATATTCTCGATCGAAGATTGTAGAAATTAACATTGTGTTCCGTGCAAAAATTCCACCATTTTCGTAACGCGCAATCATATTGTTTTATCGAACGAATGCGAAGAGAAGCCGTCATCAAATCCAATGCTACTTCTGGAACATGGTTCAGCTGGAACGCCCTCGTGATAACAACCCCACCTCCATGGTAAGGTCCTTCCACAGTGGATGCGGTTGGTTGCTAGGAGACAACAATACATTTTTGTCGGGCGAAAAAACAATAGGTCCTTTATATATCAATGCTTGGAAGAACGGATACCTGGGCCGCGTAGGCCACTGAGGTACTGCCATGATAACTTTTGCCTTATCTTCTCTAATTTTTTGTAGGACCCTCTGGATGACCGAAAATGGGGGAAATGCATAGGCCAGAGAAAACATTCCCCATTCAATTGTGAATGCATCTATGGCTGAACTGTCTGGATTGCGAAACCAAGACACGAAGCGCTGACGCGTTGAGTTAATGCGCGAAGCAAATAAGTCAATTTGAGGCTTTCCTAAAGGTCTCAAAATATCCTGAAAAGCCCAATCTGCCAGAGAATATTCCGTTTCTTTGTAAAGTCTCCGCAACTCAAAATCAGCGTCTGCATTTTCTTTTGTACCGATGAACGAAGCCGCGATTCAAATATTTCGCGCCTCATACCAATCCCATATTGATCTCGCTGCGTTATTCAGGTTATTGAAGCGTGTACCACCCATTCGGTTAATGTACGCAATTTCCGTGGTATTATCCAAGCGTAAAAAAATATCGTTGTTTCTATGCTCATTAGCAAAGCATTTCAAACCGAAAAAGGCCGCTTTCGGTTTGAAATCGATTTCGGTGAACCACCAAATAAATTCCGGCTATAACTCGCGGCCCAGCGTCATGTCCGCATCGAAACAACCCCCAGACTCTAAAAGAGCTAAGTAACGTGCCCTTTCGAACGATTTTCGTATGAGCAAACTCATCAGGAATCGCCGGACAACTTGCCACTAGAGAACCCAGAAAACGAGCGAAATCGCGAATTTTACAGCGTTTTGTGTGATGAAATTTGCGAATCAGGTTGTTTATCTTGATTTTCTTATCTTCCGGGAGTTCTAGTCGCATTATTCTCGAGTCTAACCAAAAGCCGAGGTATTTATACCTCTTTGACGGGGTAGTTTGGGATGATAATAAAGCCCAACGTCTCGATGAATTTTCTGGGTATCAAGAGATTATTTTTGCATTCTATGAAGGATTTTCCAATCATAAGAACATCGTCTAGATAGATAACTGAGAGCAGGCCTCTACTGCGCAATTTCCCCATAATTGGTTTTAGAATTTTTGTAAACATGAACGGAGCTGTCGCCAATCCAAGAGATAAGCAGGAAAATTCGTAAAGAGTCCCATCGAATCTAAATCTTAAAAATGTTCTGTGCTTTTTTGCTATAGAGATCGCGTAGTATACATCTTTGAAGTCGATTGTTGCGAGGAAATGGTCCTCATTGATGAGACCCACTGCAGTTCTATGATCTTTAAGCTTAAAATGCGAGGTAGGAACGAATTTGATCAACTACTGTAGGTTCAAAACTAATCGAAAAACTCCTCTGGATTTTGGAACCGCGAAGACATCTGAGAGAAACTGACCTTGGCCATTCTGACACGATTCGATCGCTCCCTTCTCTAACAGAGCTTTTACCAGATCTTTAATTACGGCAGCTTCTTTACTAGCATTTAATTTATCTTTACGGAGAAATTGTTGTTTCGGTATCGATGAAAAAGGGATCTCATATCCGGCTATCCAAGCTAGTATACGTTTATCTGTGGTCTGTCGTTTCCACTCCTCAACGAATAAATGCAATACTCCGGCTATTGTACTTACAGGCAAATCTAACGCCTGCGTGTTGGAGGATGGCCCGACTTTAATCTCGGTGTATCTCGGCGTCGGGGGCTTCTCTGCCTCGGAAAAGTGCTGCGATTCTTCACAGATGGAGTCGTCTTTTTCCCGCCTGAACCCGTCAATCTCTGTCGATAGCCGCCTGAGAAGCGACGAGGCGGGAACTTCAAGTTTTTTGAGTTTTTAGCTGATGAGTCCATCCGGAGCGCACATAAGTATCGACTGGTACTTTCGAGTGTTTTTGCCGCCTTTACTTGTTCGTCCAGATGTTTTCCGAACAAAAAATCGTCGTCCATTGACGAATTTAGGACGTCCTTGAATGCTGGACCATGTTTGCCAAAATGAGGCTTCTCCTTACTTTATTGTGCGGGAGGCTTCTCCTTACTTTATTGTGCGGGAGCAGGTGGGTTAACCACCCGAGAACCTTAAACGTAGGCGGTATCCCAAGCCAAACGCGAACGAAAAATGCCATACGCACGGGAACGAGAGAACACCCGATGTATATCTCAAGCACGAGAACGAGGGCGCGACGTCACGGGCGCGAGAGAGACCACGATACGTCACACCATCGCGAGGGCCGTGGTACGACGACTTTGACCCCTGAAAGTTTTTTATGCAGTTTTCGATGCTCTACAAGGTAGTTGAAAAAAAAATGCACCGTCCCATTTAAAAAAGTGGAGTTGATCTTGACGTAGCTGCAGCGCCTCCACCGATAACAAAATAGGGTGATCCAGTATGACGGCCTTCTCGAACACTGAAACTTTTGTCTGAAACATTTTTGGATATGTTCAATAGTTTAATTGCTATTGCTCTGTAACACTGTATGTGCCTCACCCTGTATACCAGGTGTAGATGTGTGAAACCGGAATTTCCCTATATATGGTGTTAGCCATCAGTTTAGGGACCGTAAGACCGCTTCTGCAGCGCCATCATCTCTCTCTAACAGCTGACGAAGATTTTCATCACACAACAACCCAAATTCTCTACACCGGTATATTTTTCTATAACCTTGAACATGTCGAGGTTTGTGCCTACGAACTACGATTTGCGGACAGTATTGGTTTTCTGTTATCATTTGAAGAAAACTGCTGCAGAATCGCATCGAATGATTGTCGAAGCTTAGGGTGAATATGCTCTTGGTAAAACACAGTGTTTCGAGTGGTTCAAAAAATTCAAGAGTCGTGATTTTGGCGAGAGAAACGAAGAGCGTGGGAAACCACCGAAACCCGTGAAAGAAATTAGGAGGGCAGCCATAAAAAAATTCGGGGCTCATGAGGGTTTGAATATGGATTCCCTATTACGGCTTTCTACAACACAATCGGATTAGGCCCCGACAGGAAAATAACAGGGTTGTGTAATTTATTAAAAAAATGTCGTAGCGAGGAAAATGATAAAGGGCCCAGACGGGGTTCATCAGGGCAGTGGTTGTTACAGGGCATACAATATAAACTGTAAAACTGAACGTGTTTTTTATTTTCTAATTTCGAGGTGAATCATAAATAATCCTTTATTAGAAAAGAATTGTGTTCATTATTGCAAAACACCTCGCTTGATATGTATCCACTAATAAAGCTGATAATTATAGGGCAGTCATAGGGTAGCTTCATGGCTTCGATCGGGTCCTGTTGAGGCAACCAGTCGGGCCCTGAGTCATAAGCCTCTTTAGGCCCTCGTCGACAAAGTGTGACCGGATCCATAGGACCCGATCGGGGGTCCAAAGGACCCCTGCTCGCAGGGTTCCTCACATGGCACCCGACTTGGTCGGGTGCCATGTGAGGACCCTTGCAGAGTAAGGGAAAAATAGTCGGGGCCTAGTCAAAGCCCTGGCTGAATTCTTTCACGGGAAGAGTTCGCAGACAACGAATTGCAAGCCTCATTGGATGAAGTTGATACTCAAAGTCAACAAAAACTCGCGGATCAAATGGATGTCACGCAGAAAGCCGTCTCCATTCGTTTTTATCATTTTCAAACAACAGACGTGTAATTTTTACAAAAAAATCCGGTTTCATACTTCTACACCTGATATTCACGAGGGGGCAGAAATAACAGTACCAAGGTAACGACGTACTACTCTGGCGGAGCACGCCGTACCAGTACCGTACCAGTAACGCATACATTTAGACTGTGTATCAGTATAGTACTGGTACTGTTCAAGTACGGCGCAGGGTGCAACCTCGGTACGCCGCATCGTACCAATAGTGCGCTTGGTTACTTGGTAGACCTTTATATGTGTACCTCGGCGAAAACGACGAACTGATTACCCGAAACAAGCGACGTTCCTCCGGCGTGCTACTGACGAGATTGTACGTCGTGGGAGTGACGTCGACGTCCTTGAGGTCGCCGACGCGCCAGTCCATCCTCATGCCCTTACGCTCGTCCTGCGACCCGCGATACTGCACGATGTTCGCTCCCGGAGACCAGCGCGCGAGCTCGTTTCTCCAATTTTCTGCAAATGGTTGGAACAGTTTTTAATATTTTCTCGCAAAGAAAATAGATCGGGGACCAAAGGGGACCAGGATGGAATCGAATTCAATAAAATATGATTTTTGGTCTTTTTTTCATACCCGAACTTGCGCCTTTAAATTGTTATAACTTTTTTATTTGTGGTTGTAATAGCACGAAATAACTTTTGTTGTATTCTGCAATGTATGTTTATTATAAAAAAATCATGATCTGATACAATTGGTTTCAAGAAAGTGACCCTTGAGCATCCATTCTTAAAAATGTGTAAATGTATAACAAATTTCAACTCCTAAATTCATAACAAAAAAAACTTACTCTCTTTATTTTGACCACATAATGAAGAATTTCTATGACGTATATAGCATACCGTTGGAAAGCGTATAAACTTGAGAACTTTTCAAAATCAAGCCAAGTTCAAAATAGCTTTTAGTTGTTTGTTTATGAATTTAGAAGTTTACATTTTTCATATATTTACGCAGTTTTAAGACTGTGGAAGCTCATGAGTCATTTTCTTGAAACCAATTGTATCCAATAAATATTTATTTATAATAACCATTCATTGCAGAATACAGCAAAGGTGCTATTAAAACCACAAATAAAAAAGTTATGCCGATTCAAAGGCAAAGTTTCGGGTAACTAAAAACAAAACAAAAATCATATTTTAATTACCGTGACACTTAGGACAGAGTTTGAGGGTAAAAAACGTAGCAAATGGATTACCCCTCCCCCCCCAAACCCCCAAAAAATTGTGTCGGTCCATGTGCCAAACACCCTGTATATATAAAACTTACAAGGGGCGGAAATCACAGTAGATGGATACCCATGTGTCAGGCACATAACGAGGTCACCGGTTCGCCAGCCCATCCTCATGTCCTTACGCTCGTCGTGTGAACCGTAATTACTATAGTGCCAAATTAAATACCGTCAATGAAACTGAATTGATCAAAGAGCATAGCCAAGAATGGCTACTGAAACTCCCCCCAGCGAGTTGTTGAATGACACTCATTGTCAGCCTATAGTATTCTTACTAAAAGAAAAAATTATGCTGAACATTTTTGGTCTTTAGCCAGGTGTTTTCTGAGCAATCAATAAGAATGTGTTTTCCAGTTTTTATTTTTTTTCAACTTGGATGTTTAGATGGACCCTTGTTGATTTTTTAAAAATTATTTATCGACAAAACACATCAATCAAAAAGCTTTTCAAATATTTCAGAGCCAAATCTGAATTTTCAGAACGAAAAGAAAATAAAAATGACAATTTCAATGTCTTCCTCTCGAGGTACAATTATGAAACTCTCGCAAAATACTGGTTTTTTGGCCACCTTCACTCTCAATTTTTTCAATTTTATTAATTTGGTGCAACATTGGGAAAAAATCGGTTTTTTTTACTATTTTCACTTTTTTACATGTATTTTATAGTTCAAAAGACATTGTTGTCATTTAATTGTATCAAGTAATAATATTCTTTTCGATGAAAAAAAAAGAATCACCTGTCAATTATTACAATATTACAATTGTAATAATTTATTTTCATGAAATAAAAAACAATTTAAAAAATATCAGAAGAAAAGTAGAAAATCAATAATTTCCTTACTATACATTGACAATATTCCTATTGACAAATTAGCTATTATTGACAATAGCCCAATAACGATAATTGAAAATACACTTAATTAGTCATCATCGCTGTCTTCTTCAATGACATCACATTAAAAAGACGACTCAGAATTTCGGTTGGTCTAACAAGTTGGTTCAAGTATCTAGCATGTGATAAATAATAAATTATTGCCGCAATATGAGAACGACAACTTACAGTTCTTCTTCTATTTGCGCAATCACATGAATATCGAGAGATTTTTTTTACACCATTTCTATTCAGTTGATATTGAATGAAGCGCCGATAAGTTTTGGAATTAATATGGCGAGACTTAAGTTGAATTTTAAGAACGTTCTCATATTTTTTTTCATATCGATTTTTTATATTATTATCACCATCCACCGTTTCGGCTAAATACGATATTGCTTCTGAAAGTTGATATAAACCAGTGAACAATATTTTAAGATCTTTCTCAGTCATTTCGAGAAAGTCTAGCAGATCGTTGAATTTAATTTCTTGGAAAGGAACTTTTCGCCGAGCCCATGGATTGGTTTCTATTTCAGTAGCCAAAGTGTTATCTAGATTTTTGCGAGCCTTCATGACTGATAGACATTCTTTGGTAAGAATTTGGTCACAATCTAAACGCAATTCCAAACTCATTCTGTAAGAAACAAAGAATTCGGCAGAATGATTGCACTTTTGGTAACAACTTATTATCAAGCTTGTGATCTAATATTTTGTACTTTTGACAAAACATCCCATGTATAGCTTCCACGGGCCAACGCACTTTCGTTGCACATCGAGATTCATTCGACTCGATAGTTGTTCACTGTCTGCGTTTTCCTTTGAGATATGGCACGAGTACCCCAAATCCAAGATCTTCCAATTCATTTTTCACATTACGGAAACCTCGAGATTAAACTTTTCGCCTGTTTTAAGCAGTTTAACCAAACCACTTGGATCTTTCATGATAGTTTTCATTATTGTAGCATATTACGTATGCATTCATCGTGCAAATAATAATGGAACTTTTTTCTGACCAGAATATGATTTACGTTGATATTTATCATTAGTACTTTGTTGGTGGCGAACGTATGTTCCGTTGCATATTATCACGAGCTCGTCGTTTAACTCATACAACGTCTTCGCCATCTCTGAAGAATGATATAAAATGGTTTTCCTTGAAGTAGCATTTATACCAAAATGTCCAGGCAAATATATTTTCTAAATGATTTCATTATTGAATCTGAATATTCTGACACTGCCTGATAACGCTCTAATCCAAGAATAGCAGATATAACTTTGTTGGAATTTCCAGTACGTAATTTCTATAAGAAAACAACGATTGCTTGTGTCACATTCTGAGTTTCCGAATTACGCACAGACTTCATCATGTCAAGGAGCTTGATAAGGTTTTCCCAATTGAGTCCCGCAAAAATATTAAGCTCTTTTTCAGAGATCGAAAAATCAGCTATTTCATCAAGAATTACTGAATCGCTAGAGATGGACAATTCACTCATAATATCGTATCGGACTTCTCAGCCCTGATGATAAAGACTGTAACGTTCGCTAAACGTCGGGACAACGTTGATTCTCAACACGGTCTCCATCCGGTAGCCACATACTCTTCGAATTCACTCATAAGTTTTTGTAGGTCTGGAACTTAAAATGTCCTAGTCTGGGAGTAAATACTCAAGCTATGGACGACTATGTCATAAAATCTGTCTTTGATAATATGTTTTTTGCAACATCGGTTCCCTTCGGGGATGAACATCCTTCTTTCGATGAAAGTCTGAACGCGAGCTTTAAATGGTACATTGATAATACATTTTGTAGCTCTACAAACACAGCAGTATGTGTGAGAAGATATCACTCTTGGAAATATCATTTCCACGAATTCGATTTCTTTATCAGAACGTTCAGCAACAACAATACTTCAATCACTAGTAGAAGATTGTGAGGATGTTACTGTTGAATATATAGATAAATAGAAAAATGATTTTGATAATCGTTTCGTTGGTTTTTCTGATTTTTCTTCGTCTATGTTTGGAGAAGGTAAATGTATTTTATTGACAATGAGCGGACACTTATTGCATAACATATCATTAACCTCAACTTCTCGGTCAATTTTTTGTGCTACTGTTCCCGCTTCATTTTCTGTAGTTATAATTTTTTGAATCCTGTCATTTTACGGAGAAATACGTTGCAATAAACGCACTTGGAGTTATCAGACATTCTGAAATTAAAACGATACAGATGAATGTATTGGATAAACAATCATCACGAGTTTGTACTTTGTAAATTAAAAAGGATGTATAAACACTCATGTGATATTAACGTTGAAGTGGATCAACTGAAAGATAAAATAAATGCTTATAAATTAAAATATAATTCATATATATTCAGAACTTTTTGTCAACCAGAAAATTCCCGTATCAAATTAGAAAACTAACTGAAAAATTATAAGTAACGGTTAGAATATTCCACCGTATTAATATGTGACTCAAAAGATGGATGCTTCGCCATATTCAGTAGTTACTGAATAGAGAAAGGAAAAAATGCGTTGATATATTTTTATTGGCTACAATAACTGTTTTCCGCCTTTCCCGCAAGATGGCAGATCGTTAGGTACCAGTAGGCGCGGGAAAAACGAATATTAATTCGATATTGTACATTTCTTACAATAATAAACAGATAGTCATTATGAATAGTAGGGGTTTGTTTTTTCCTAAGGTACACGCCGTTCGCGTTTGTTACCTATTTTTTCCCCACTGCAACTGTTTCTTTCCTCCACTACTTTTTCCACTCTCCTTTTTCTTCACTTTTTTCTCTCTGCCCCCCCTCTGCCCCCTTCTGCGCTGTATCATATTCATCATGACATTTCTGACATGGGTATAGGGAAACTCATTATAAATAGTATTGCTTGATATAATTTAAAGTCAATAATGTCATACGAACTATAAAATACTTGCAAAAAAGTGAAAATAGTGAAAAAAAGGTTTTTATTTTTTTTCACAATGTTGCACCATATCCATAAAATTTAAAAAAATTGAGCGTGAAGGTACCTAGTACCAGTATCTTGCGAGAGTTTCATAATTGTACCCCGAAAGGAAGACATTGAAATGGCCGTTTTTAATTTCTTTTTCTTTGTGAAAATTCAAGTTTAGATCGGATATATTTGAAAAGCTATATGATTAATGTGTTTTGTCGATAAGTAACTTGAAAAAAATCAACTAGGGCCCAGCATAAACATCCAATTTGAAAAAAAAAATACGAAATCACTTTTTTTTTAACTACTTAGAAAATAATTGGGTTAGAGAGCCGAATTTTGCAGTAGTTTTTTTTCTTTCGGTAAGAATACTATAGGCTGAGTGTTATTCACCAACTGTTTGGGGCAGTTTCAGTAACCTTACTTGGCTATGCTCTTTATTAAACATATAAAAAGCTCACCGCCACAAGCTTTTATTCATAGCCACATATAAGTGGCTTGGTAAAAAAATCTACTTTTTAGTACATTAAATGAAAGCATGATTAAAAAAAAAAATTACATATAAAGAACCCCGCACAAATCAAAGGGAAATTGGCCCTCAGTCAAATCGTCTGAAATTTTAGTATGTTGTAGAGGAAGTCGAGCTGATCAAAAGTCATCATGGGCACGAAGCTCGAATTACAGTTCTTTTTGAGATTAGGCGGTTTTGAAAATCTCAACTCTGAAAAAATGGCTTTTTTATTTAAATATGATTTTATTAAAAGTTTCTGCGCTTTTCACACTACGTTCATTCCAGATCGCTCTTCCGGTCCTCCTTTCTCTCCGCAACACTCCTGAAAACCCTCTCTACGTCAACATTTAAACCCTTTACGTCAAGGTGTTTAATTATTGTTACTTTTTTTCTTTCGAATCGGGGTGCTTGATTATCGTGAGTCCCCTTGCCTCTCACATCGGGGTGCTAGATTGGGAGAGACTGGGGAGTGAAGAGAGCCTACAGACAGACGCGGAATGCAAGTACTATGAGCACGGGGACTTACGACGGGAAAATCACTCCCTCCTCCTAGAAATCTCGGAGGGTTTTGAGAAGAGGAATGTTGCGGAGAGAAGGGAGGACCTGAAGAGCGATTAGGAATGAACGTAGTGTGAAAAGCGCAGAAACTTTTAATAAAATCATATTTAAATAAAAAAGCCATTTTTTCAGAGTTGAGATTTTCAAAACCGCCTAATCTCAAAAAGAACTGTAATTCGAGCTTCGTGCCCATGATGACTTTTGATCAGCTCGACTTCCTCTACAACATACTAAAATTTCAGACGATTTGACTGAGGGCCAATTTCCCTTTGATTTGTGCGGGGTTCTTTGTGAACTTAAGACGAAGGATTTTCTGTTTCCTAACTCGTGGTGGAACTGGGCACGACTTTGAGATGCGCTCCAGCGTCCCCGTTTGTAGTCGCCATCGCATTGCCCAGGATACGGTTGACCTTCTGTAAGTACATTAACGAGTGCCACTACAGGCAGACCATCCGAGCGGGCCGAAATGCCCGCGGAATGATGGTTGTTCATCGGAGCACCGGTGGCCATGGTATTGGCCATGTTCACTGACAAGGAAAAGTTGCGAGGTCGATGCCTCTGATTTCGATGAAATTTGGCATGCTTGTAGAATGCGTAAAAATAGACGACACATATTTTTTAATATCGGCGGAACCCGATTTTTAAGGGTTGAAAAGCACCCTCGAAGATTAGGGTGTTTTTCGTTTTTCGTCGATAACGTTTTAACGGTACGAGATACGAAAAAAGTTCAAATAGCAAGAATGTTTATATTTTCGTGTACTATACACTGGAGATGAGAACGATGCAGATAGCAAGAAATTTCATATTGTTTATTGCAAAAATGCAATTTTTTCAACCGTATCTCCGAGAATTTTTAATCGATTAGGATGTAAATTCGCATACATGTAGAGAATGGAAAAGTGCGGATACGGATTTTTTCTTTTTCCGATATCTTACAATTACGGGGTTGAAACTGCCCGTCCATTTTTTTGCCGAGAGCATCTTATAATCAGCTAGTCTTTTGGCATTTCGGTCTAAATTCACGTCAATATACGTTCGTGGTATGACGCAATTGCATATTTGTAACATTCCAGCCCCTCCCCCCCAACGGTCCCCCTCTCGAAAGGCAAACGTTCAAAGTTCTTACCGTGCGGCAAGGACGAACGTGTCTAGAAATAAAAATGGGTTACAAAGAAAGTACAATCAGTCAAAATAGTCGATACACATTTTCTCGTTGTCGAAATAAGAGTAAAGGTCGAAGGGAAAAAATGTTGTATTTTTCGACTACTAGACGTTCATGATGATAATGACGAGTACAGCAACAAATGGCGTGTTGTTTACTGCAATAATTCGTGAATTACTTGTGAAAAATCACTCTTCAGTTTCCCACTCATATGGGCAGAAGCAAGGCTCGCAATCACGGACTGACTTCGTGCTTCGGAAAGCAACTGGATTACAATTGTATATTTACGAAGAAATTCCACTCCGCTCACCGTATCGAAGGCATTATCTGCAGAGGTTACAGCGTTTTTGGGTTGCCGCAACTCATGAACAGAATGATGCAAACATTTTTATCAGCTTATAACGCAGCATAATTTAATCTTTATCTTTAACTTTACTTTCACAAACAGCGGAACGAATGAACGAAAGAAATAAATCTTCGCAAAGAGCGACTACGGTGCAAAGAGCGGCTCTCATGATAACCTTGAAATCGCTTTATTAAAGATTTATAGCAGTTCTGGTAATAGCGTGTGTCGTCGTTGTTTTTTTCATGTGTATTTATCAATTGGGTTTCGAGTCATATAAGCTCCCCAACCATCATTATTGCTGCAGTTACGACGGAGAAGCCAGCCATACATTTTGAGTTCGAAATACAAATAAAAATGTACGTTAATCCGGTGAATGTTATTCAACTTCTATCCATAGCGATAAGTGCTATGAATTTGCCTCGCACTCCAATCACCAAACAGGAAAAACAGTTCAGTAAGGATCTAGAAAACATGATCATTGAAGCGATGGATCAACCTATGAAAATGGAAGTCGAAACTGGTTTGGATTTTCTGTCACCAAATAAAATTCATGAAGCAGCCATAATAGAAGATCACAGTGAAGGAGATTGGCACGGGCAACGATACCTAGATCCAAAAATTGATGAAAATGTATGTACCCAAGATATAGAAGAATTGAGTTACGAATACAAGACAAGAGCTGTAGATTACTGGAGATCCGGGGCAAATGGGAATAGAAAGTTATCATCTGTTCAAACGAAATTCAAAAAGGTGAAATCCGAGTTGCAGTTGCGCCGGTGGGCCCATAGTATAAATAAGGGTGGCACCTACAAAGAAAAGTTAACAAATATAGCTCACTACACGTTAAACAATTTTAATGATGCTTTGGACAGAAGGCCTGTCCATGATATAGATCTTCGACGATGGGCCTTACGTGCACGAGAAATTGTAGAAATACCAGCCGTAAATTTCCAAGCATCCGCTTCTTGGCTAAGAACATTCAAAAACCAACATGGAATTGTGTCACGGAAGATTACTAAATATGTAACAAAACAACAATTATTCAACGCTGATACACTTCAAAACAAAGCTATCGAATTTATAGAAATGGTGAAGATCAACATAGCCAACGTTGGGGCTGAAAACACTTTTAATTCTGATCAGAGTGGATTCAATTTAGAGCTACATACAGGCCGCACATTGGCGAAAGCAGGGCAGAAATCCGTTGAGACAGTCGTGCAATCGAAAATATGAACAACACACAGTTATACTATACAGCCTTTGGTTTCTGCGAGTGGCAAGTTTTTGGCACCTATGTTGATCGTCTTAAACGAACCTACCGACAAATTTGGTCCTCGAGTGGAACAAACTATGCTCAGAGCCGAAAATATATTTCTATTGGCTTCGAAATCTGGAAAATTGACGACTAATCATTTCAAGCGATGGTTCCCAGAAGTACATATTCCCAATATGGGTCCAAAATCGGTAATACTTCTGGATTCTTGGAGCGGTTAATGTCCAACTGCATTTAAAGAAATGGATATGCAAGGGAAAGATATTAAAGTTTTAACCATTCCAGCAGGTAAATATATTGCACCAGTTTCATTAGTTCTGTAGACAATCAGTCCTTTAGATAATTAGTAATTCTTGCAGGTACGACGAATGATACAGCCCCTTGATGTTTATGGCTTCCGTGTATAGAAAACTTCGTCAAACACTTTTCAGACGCAGTAATATTATACAATTACGATGTCAATCTGCATTTGAGAGAAAATATTGTTAAATTACAATCTCTTACACACAACCAGTTTTCTTCTCCACGGTTTACAAATCTTTTCAAATATGCGTGGTACAAAAGTGGGTACGTAGAAGAAAGACCAAACTTCGAAAATCCGGTAGAATTTTGCTTTTCACAAAATGTACCGACATGCGATATATGCGGCGAAGCAGCTATTATCACTTGTGCGTGGTGTAAGAAATCTCTTTGTTTCAAACACTTTTATCATGACTATCATTATTGTAATAAGTATAATCCATAAAAAAACATTTCCTAAATGAGTAAGCGTGAGAACACTTTTCCCATTGTGATGTAATCTTCAAAGGCAGTACGTGGCGGGGGAGAATTTCTTCGTAAATATACAATTGTAATCCAGTTGCTTCCCGAAGCACGAAGTCAGTTCGTGATTGCGATCTTTGCCTCTGCCCATATTAGTGGAAAACTGAAGCGTGATTTTTCACAAGTAATTCACGAATTATTGCAATAAACAACACGCCATTTATTGCTGTACTCATCATTATCATCATGAACGTCCAGTAGTCGAAAAATACATTTTTTCCTATCGAACTTTACTTTTATTTCGGCCCGTTCACGAGCTATAGAAAGAACGAAGTTGTTAAGGGTGCCTTGACGCCTTAAGAGTGTCGTTCCGCTAAAACGAGAAAATGTGTATCGACTCTTTTGACTGATTGTACTTTCTTTGTAACCCATTTTTATTTCTACAAATTTTCGTCCATGTCGCACGGTAAGAACTTTGAACGTTTGCCTTTGGAGAGGGAGCCGTTGGGGGGGATGGGCTGGAATGTTACAAACATGCAATTGCGTCATAACACGAACGTATATTAACGTGAATTTAGACCGAAATGCCAAAAGGCTAGCTGATAATACGATTTTTTTAGAGTTTAAAAAATTTTTTTATTTAATTTATTTAATTTTAATAATTTTTAAAAGTTTTAAACACGAGTTTAAAAGAGTTCAAACTCGTAAAAAAAAACTCTGGGCAAAAAAATCGACGGGCCGTTTCAATCCCTCAATTGTGAGATATCGGAAAAAGAAAAAATCCGTATTCGCACTTTTGATTTGATACGGTTGAAAAAATTGCATTTTTGCAATAAACAATATGAAATTTGTTGCTATCTGCATCGTTCTCATCTCCAATGTATAGTACACGAAAAAATGAACCTTGTTGCAATTTGAAGTTTTTCCATATCGCGTATCGTTAAAACGTTATCAACGAAAAACGAAAAACACCCCAATTTTTGGGGGTGCTTTTCAACCCTTAAAAATCGTGTTCTGCCGATACAAAAAAATACGTGTCGCCTATTTTTACCCATTCTACAAGCATGCCAATTTTTATAGAAATCGGAGACATCGACCTCGCAACGTTTCCTTGTGAGAGTTTCAGACAGTTGTTCATCAGCCCCTCGACCACGTGCCGCATCGAAAGCAAAAGCTGAGCCGAGTTGCTTCAGTTTCTTTTCCCTTTCTTTGGTTGGCATTCCGAGTCGGCATCTTTCGGCCTGTGGGAGTTTCTGACGTCGCTTTCACTGTCCTTGAGACGACTGACGATCTTACGTCGCGTTATTATCATCGTCTGCGAAAAGAAGACGACACGAGACGATCGTACTTTTGTCCCTTATTTTTGTCGATGAAAATTGCGTACGAATATTAAAACTAATTACCCGGGCGGTAGGAATTGCGGAAGATGAAAAATATACTCACACATGGGTAATTTCTTATCGACTTTTTTTGGAAACGGAATTTACGAGGATTGTTAAGGAGTCTTGATCTACCTGTGTCTGTTTTAATTCTACACTTATCGAACACAGCTTAGCGTCAAGCGGATTCGAAGTCCTTCGGCCCGAAGCATCGCGTACCATTACTGCTTTGACCGTTTTTTCCCTCTTTTCTCCATATACTCTACGGTCCCCGATAAGTATAATAAAGAAAAATGTTCTTCCATTCTTCTTCACTTATGTCCACTTTCACTGGTTTTACATTTTCACTGCTTTTTCGACTTTCACGCTCCGATCCTACTTGGAGGTTAGAGTCGGCAGAAATCATACATTTCAAGAACTAGGCTGTTGACGTTTTTATCGTGCCATCGTTTGTTTAGAGCAGCGTTGCCCCGGTAACGACGCGAGAAATCGCAGAGCGAGTAGTCGACAAACGGTGCACTTCGTACTGTAACGCTGCATTTCCCGGGTAATGCTTTCCCCAAAAGGACGTATGTAGTAATGTTTACGATGCGACCGAATAACTTTATTCCTCAGAGAAAATTGACGAGTCTAGAACAATTCTGAAGTGTTGAAGAATTTTCGTGGCAAAAAAGTCGCTCGTATATTTGGCCGAATATTACGAGATCTCAAGGTTGTGGAGACGGATCGAAAAATGACCCAAATAAAATCGATAGGAAAAAATAACATTTAATTGGTAAAATGTGATTAGATATGCGATTCGTCGCCGCATTTTCGCGTAATGTCAATTCTAAAGTAGTCTGCTGAAGCCTAATTTAGTGTATAAAGAGTCGCGGCGTGTTCGTCGTCCGTGACAATGGCGCTCATCTTTGACATCAACGAAGGTTTTGCAAAATAATACTTTTTTGTTATAATAAACACATCGCAAAATATCTTCGTCGATTTCATCATCACGCAAGTTATAGTGGGTAATTCCGGGGAAGTTGGCTATAAGGGAGAGATGGCCAATGGAAATATTTCATAGAACCGCGCACTAGATTTCACCTGTTACTGCTTAATTCGCTTCGCATCGTGCGCAGGTGTAAGTGTACGAGCAAAAGTTTGGCAAAAAGAAATATCAAGTAAGTAAAATCCCTTTGAATGATTCTGGCTACTGCTAACATTTTTTGAAGGTTTCACGTTTTACATTGTGGTGATGTTATTTTGTAAAATTAATGGTTACTTTTGTATTTGTTGAATAGTTCACGAACAGTGCTTTATTATATCTTCAAGATTTCGCGTGTGTTGTTTCTACTTGTTTATATAATATTTTAGATGTGGCCATCTCTCGCGCCTGATTAGGAGAGATACCCAGGTACAGTCGTTGTATGGTGGCCATAGTATTAGTTGTAATGTGTTCACGTAATACGTTTATTGTACATTTGTTTTAGATGCCTAATAAGTACAAGAGAAAAGCAATTGCTCTACGAGGGAACTGGATTAAAAAATCATTAAAAGCAGCTGGTATAGATTATTAATTATGCTAGAATAAAGCTAGAATTATCGGTTCGTGCAGCCGCTGGGACCTACGAAATATCTAGCAAGGCGTTGGAAAGACGACATAAGAACAATGATAACCAATGTTGCGGAGAAAATTATTATGAACCTCGTCTCAATAATACTGGCTTCAGTTGATAGCGTGCCAACTTTGACTGCTCATCACACTCTTCCATTTGTGATGGTGTTTTTTGTGATGGCCCTGCTTGTCTTACAGCACTTGCTTTCTCCATTTTGTACTTCTTTTCGCATTCGTACACTCGACAAATGTCAAACTACGATTGAATTCCGTTGAACTCGTCGGACGGGTACACACAGCGTAAGAGGCGATGACAAGAGAAGGGCAGGGACAATAAATACAGGTAGCATACATTGCCCAAATATTACAAATTGAAACTACAGACGGTTTGCTAGCTTCGAAATATTATTTTTCAATCGCCTTGAAAGTTTGCTTCGAAAAAAATTTACATCGCGCCATAAATTAAATAATGAGGGAATACTGTGTCATAGTTAATTATTTCCTGACCATTTATGCTAGCGTTAATATTAATTTTTTTTGTATATGTGATCATAATTTTATTTAAACGAACTACACAGTATCAAATAATATATATTTCGATGCGTTTGTAAAAATAATTTCATTAGAAAATTAGATAAGTATGCTCAATCAATCATTTTCATTAAAATCACGAACGATTGAGAATTTTTTTTTTTTTTTTAAATAAATAAAAGTTCCGCGCGGGATTTGAACCCCGGTCGTCTTGGTTGCCAACCGAGCGCCTTGCCGCTGCGCCACACTCATACGCTTGTCAATATATATAATTTACGAGGATAAGAGCGGTGCATGAAACTTTGGCGTCGTTTTTCTCAAAACCCAGGGCGCATTAGAAAGAATCCCTTCAGCGTAGTACTCTGGGGGAGTGCCCTCACAATATAGCTGAGACCCATCAAAATCCGTTTGGATCATACTTGGCACTCTCGTTGTGAGCTGCACGTGTCGCTACTCATCACGTGGAAATAGTCTTCTGCGAGATAGGCACGCACGCACGCATGCACGCACGCATGCACGCACACACCCACACACACACCCACACACACAAAACGTCGGAGTCACATATATTCCTGGTAGATTGACGGAGTACGAGAATTTTTTTGATCTAATACGTGAATTTGATTACGGTGGTACGAGAAAAGCTTGAGAGTCATCTACCATCTCTGGTGTACACGGTTGTGGCCGTAAATATTATCTGAAACACAATTTTTAAAAAGATTATTAATCAGTATGCAAGCCGCTAACTTGCTATAGAGATTTAAAAAAAATAAAAATTGACAAAACGGCGGCGGTTTAAAAAAACTATCGAATTTGGCCTATTATTTCGACAGTTTTTCGTTGAAATAATATGAAGATTAAAAGAAAGCTTCTATAGGAAACTAATGAATGGCGTAAAGAATGGTGTGTCAAAATTCAAGACGGATAACTTGAAAACTCTTCCTTTGAGAGTGTACACCGTTTTGAAAAACGACATTTCGAGAAAAACGCGTTTAAAGTTTCGAGTACAGAACTTTCATATAAATTGTCTACTTATAATCAATCGCCGATGCCAGGTCTCTTCCGCTTCTTCAAATTGCTCGTTATCAGCAGCAATTTCATTTCGACGAGCTGCCCTGGTTTCTTTAGAGTCGGTGGAGCTTCGGTGGTTAGCAGTTGCGATGCGCTCTGCCTTGTATTTTGCAGCAAACTCCGCGGCCGCCGATCCAGTAGATAACCCCATTGTTTCTATGATTTCTAAAATTGCATCGTATCCCCCATTAAATGTACAAGCTGCACGATAAGTTGCCGTTTCCACAGTTCGTTTTCTATAGAAGATATGCTTGGGAGCGAGTTGCCACGCACAATGATTAAAACTCATTGTTATTCTACGTGTTTACATCCATACATCTCTGTAGCATATCGTCTGTGGTAAAATCTTCATAAATTGGCTTTAAAACGTCCTGGATGTCTTCATTGAAAGCTGGTGAATACGAATATTTGTCAGAAAATCCCTTAGCCTCACCTTTACGCCCACCACGCCACGATTCTGCTCCTGAAGGGCAAACCCCGCCACGATTCTGCTCCTGAAGGGCAAACCCGATGTTGGGGTTTGCGTCAGTTGAACTTTTATAATAGAACGTCGCCCATACTGCTTATCTCATATTTTCGACTGAATCTGATTTTCGATGAACGCTAGGCCACATTACTCTGAAAGATTCGTTAACAATTTAAGCGTCAATTGAGCTTTCTTTTCAGGGCAACCGCGGCAGTTTTTTAGTTATATTATTTGTAGCTTTCTCTTTAAGTTAAGTCTCGGCTATTTGCTTATTGGCAATTTGCTTTTTGGCCTTCTTCAATTGAGTCAACCTTTTCCTTGCTTCGTTTCTCCTTTTATAAACGGGATTTTCCATGTGCAAGACGCATTCCTTCTTTTTTACGGTAACACTTTTTTACGGTCACCATAAAGCTTGGCTTCTAACAACATCTCGAAAGTCTTTGTAACTCCGGGCTCAAAATAAAATCCGTATTTTGCATTATGTACTTCCCCGGATCTCTTGAAATTCTCGATCATGCCATCAACTTTCATTTTTCCGGCACTGCCTTCGTGTATCACGTTGCAATTCATTTCGTGCGTCGCGTTCCATCTTTCGAACTCGACAGTGTTCTCTTGTCCCTTCTAACGCGAGCAAGCTTTGCAAAAGCTTGCCTTCATGGCAACGTCCAAAACTTTGTTTATATATTTTCCAATCACAGACACGATACCGATGGGTGAAGAGAAACCGCGCTTCGACCAAGATCCATCACCAGACACTGATTATATCTGCTGGATTTTCCGCTCCCGATTTTTTTACTTCTCTGCGCTGCCTGCTTTCCAGATAACGGTCTCGTAAATCGTTTTTACTGCAATGAGCAGGGTACTCAGGATTCCATAATAAGTTGTGCTATTGAAAGTCGAAGTTAAATCCATTAAACCGAAAACAGTTTTGATGCCATGTACACCAATGCCGAGCATTCGCATTACGAAACAAAATCGACAGTTGATTTCGTACGCATTCTTCATCAGCGCACAAGCATTGATATCAGCCGGATCTGAGCACAAACAGTCAACACAAAGTTTGAAACCCAAGCCGCGAGTCGATTTTCTGTACAACTTGACGTTACCATTACACTTATTGGACTTGGGCAACGGTTGAAGACCGCCGAAAACTAAACAAAATTTTACCAAACAATAGCTGACACTTTGGTCAATTTTCACCTCGAAGTCTCAATTTTGGTTTGGCTATTTTTACCGCCGAAGGACTTGCGAATTCCGTATCGGTTTCGATGGGATGTCGATTTGTTCCCTTGAAACCTATGATCCTCTTCCTACAAGCTGGTCCACGCATACTTCTAGAGCCTTTTTTATCCTGCCACAGAGACTTTTCGGGCATTTTTTTTCGTCGGTCTATTCGTGCTGGATGTCGAAAACGAACTGACATGTCTGGCAAGTTTATTAGCGAAGAGGTTGTAGAATTCAGTCATCGCAGGTAGGAACGTGGGTCTGCAGGTAGGAACAGGACAAAACGAATAACGGTTGAACGAGGAGCGAGAGCCGCTGCTCGAATCACGTTCTCTAAAAAAGGCTGTAGCGACCGAAATTATTCGAATTTCGCCCCAAAAATTGAACAGCATAACCGTCCATACTATCGGATGATGCAAAAAAATTTTTTTTAATTTGTCACTTAATCCCTTAATACTGCGAACGAATGATTTATCATACTCATACGAAGTCTGACATTCGTCAAGTTCAAAAATCTATCAAAAATTACGAAGCCCCGCAACGATTATAAACTCCAACGATTTTGGTGTAACGCGCGAACACTCATGAATTGCACATTAAAAAATATATCTATGTACATAATTCATATATATTATTTACAAGAGTGCTTAGTTTGAGTAGTGAAAAAGGGTCTGTTCGTATATAGGAATGCGTTCCTATTTTCCATCGTCCCTTCGATCATATTTCTCTCCGGTGATCCCAAAGAGTTCGCTGCGTGTCCCTTTTTAAATATATTCGTGTGTGCATGTACATCTCACACTGCTCTCTCAAACGCCTCAAGATTTCCATCCAACTGTATATATGTTAGTTTTTGTACGTGGCGAGAATCGCCCCCCCCCCTTTCTGTTTCTGTCTGCCCCCTCTATCATTCTCTCCCCCTCTCTTCCTCTCTTTGTGAAGGATTCCCGGGATCAAGAGTGAACAGTCTCTCTCCAAAAGCCGTTTGGTGCATCGTTGCACTTGCATATACCGTGGTGAGGGCGCGATGCTCGGGGGAACTGTAAATGCAGCAAGTGCGACTATATATTTTACGAAGACGAAAATGCGTTGTAAGTAGCCCCGTAGACATGCTGGCTTCATTATATGCACGCACACACAGACATAGACATGACATTTGACGTTAGGATATGCGCCTGTAGTTTCAGGGCCGAAAATACCTCAGAAGAAGCTCGAGGCCAAAAAGCTAACGCGGGATCGTCGTACGCTGCGTCAACGCAAGACTGTCTATTCGCTGTTTCTCTCTTTTTCTCGTCTTCCCAAAAGATATATTCACACATTCAAAGTTAGCCGAGGGATTTAAAAATGTCACATCATACGCGCGTATCAGCCATGGCGATTGTTTTTTCTGATAGTAAGTTCGAGGAACATAAATTGTATGTCAATGATGGTACAATAGGAATCTTATCTTACTGCTGTTTTGCTCCAAACAGATCCATCGCTGAAGATTACATTCAACAGCGGCTGTGTAGTTACAGAATTGATAAGTGCTATTTGCAGCAGGTTCCGATATGCAAGAGTCTTTCAAGTGAAAATACAATTGCGGTTTCGGCTCAGATATATCGTCGTGGTACGATTTAGGCTAGCCTGGAATCCGGCGGTCGCGCCATCTTGCGCTCAGGACATTTCAGGGCCAGGTAGTTCATTTTGTCCACAGATGCATGTATCATTTTTTACAGAATGCCCAGGAGTATGTCGTCTGGTTAATTCGTTCGTCGGATACTACACGAATAAATAGATTTGGACTGCATAAGTTTGTCGTCACGGTTGAAGTTTGCATAGTTGAAATGTAAGGAGAATTCGTATTTGTATTTTTATTTCCTTATTTTCATCGTTATAAGGTAAACGGCCCAGTTTCTGACACTGTCCCAGATTGTGACCCCGACGGCAAAGTTTTGACTGCCATAAATAACGTTTTCGTCGAATAATAATTAAATTATTGGCTAATTAAAGAGCGTTTGTCACTTCTAATTATTGGACACACACACTTTCTTTAAGGCAATATTTTATAATAGAAATTGACCAGTGAACAGTGTAATACGCGTCTCATGGCTCCGCAGCGGCCGTGCTAGACGCTGATAGCAAGTGCGACGATCTACGTAAATCGGAAATTTGTTCGGAAAAAACTACATAATAATGGTATCGACATATTCAGCAGGAACCAGCCTGTCGATGAGATAAAAAATAATTTAACTTTTGGTTAGATATTTGGTTAAATCCGTGGTGTCAATAACTACGTCACTGAGGTTGTGTTGCCATTGTTGACCCTCGACTTGTCACCTGCTGCGTCGAACCATTTTTTGTTTATTTATTCTAATTTGCCGTGACATGACAAATTAATTAAATTATTAACAATGATTTAATTATTAATTATTATTACATTATTAACAAATTATTAAAAGTTGTGGAAATCTAGTATCCAAAATATTTTCTTACTTAATGCTGCTGATATTTTTTTTGCATTGTTTATAATATACATTTTAATAATTGTGAATGTTGATAGGGAGAAAAAAAGTTTACCGCGCAAGACTGCATCGACGATAGAATGGAGACTGCGGAGGCAATTGAAAAAAGCTCAGAAACTACTGAACTGATCCGTTTGAAATTTTAATCACATATTCTGTACACTTATCGCTATATCCCGTAACAGAATTATTGCAAAATTTTTATTTATATTTTTTTTTTTTGGCAAAAAACATACAAAATAAAACACGTTTTTTAATTTTTCTTTTTTTCCCTGCCATTTTGCTATTATTGCATATAAATTAATATTAGAGATAGGGGATACACCCACTGTCACACTAGATCTAAAACCATTCAAGTTTTTTGTTTCAGATGGGCCGTTGTTCATATTTTTTCAACAGCGCATACCTACCTACTTTTTGAGGATGCCTGTTTACCTGGCATTTTCACACTAAGAAAGTGGTTATAATCAATAACATTTTTTATTTTTTTGTAATTTACGAAAGTTTTGTTAAGCTTAATAAGTTTTATATCAATAAACATAACAGTATTCTTTAAAAAAATAATAAAAATACCGTTTTTTTCATGCATCTAAAGTAGACGGATCTGTTAACCTGTTTTCATGGGGATATTCGGAAGGGTCAGGAAGTGGGTGCGCATAGGTGCCCTGAATCCCGCCAAGGGGGTCATAAATCGGGTACACGTAGAGGTCACAAACTGCGCCAAGGGGGTCATGAATCGGGTATACGTAGGGGTTACAAACTACGACATGGATGTTTCTCTAGTGTCAGGAACCCCGGCAGTAGAGAAACGATATTAAAACAATTATTATACTAATAAATATTCATTATTTTACTTGTTTAATAGGTGAATCTCATTCAGGGGGCCTTAACGCATGCGTTAAAACCTTTACTTTTCATTTCAGCTATATCACGCGTCAATGAATAGTAAAAATCCGACACTGCTGCTCTTGAAGTGTCAGTAATTGGGCCGTTTACCTTACTCAATATTTTTAGCAGATTCTGATCGCCCATCTCCAAATGGATCAAAGAGAATGAATCTCAAAAAAGGATCAAGTGATTTTATCGGAGATAAAATCCGATAAAATCATAAAACTGTGGGGACGTAAAACAATTAATTCTCATTGCGTTTAATCGATATAAAAATTAACGTCATCATTGCCGGATGCCAAATCCTGATTT